>CM044399.1:1830000-2225000 GCA_024322285.1 Musa beccarii
CTCTATATCGGATGCCTTCTCCTACAATTTTCTTGGTTGGATATGAGAAGCTGTCTGCATTTTCAGTAGTTCTTATATAGTATTTTATATTATTTGCCTTTTGTCGATGCCACTATATCTTTACATTATGAGGTCGAAGCTCCATGGAGATGGCCTGTTGGTGGCCACAGGATGGTGCTCTCCTCTGACAGCCAGTACTAGAGTTTCCAGGGGACAAAACATACCTCTTAAAAGGCAGTAGAAGCGGAAGACGTTCCTATATCCAACTGTGAATTCTGAGCTGCATTTGTTGATATTGTCTCCATACTAGTAAGAAATAGAGAGAAGACTCCACCACCATCAGGTAAAGCTCTGTAAACTCATTCTCTTTTTACTTGTCTGATGATCACACCATCTGATACATCTGTTCTTGTCTCTGTTCCTTCGGCACTTTTGTCACTATTTTTGTCTTTAATTTTGTTGCTGTAGTATGCCTTTGTTTTGTGGAGAATCATCATTCACAAAGAAAGTTGCAGCCAATTCCTGAATGCATGCTGTTACTTCAATGGGCGCTACAAGGTATCATGTCAGGTAAAACCACCCAATCTAAAATTAGTAGTATCATTAGGCATTTCAACTTTCTGCATGCATAACACCTGCTTACGTTGTATCATTTTAATAATAGTACAAGTTTGATCCAGTGTTGATGTAGCAGGGAGTTCAAATAGATTGAATGCTGAAAAAAAAATTGATTTAGTTACATTTATTGGTAAGCTTTTCATATTTTGGTGCTTTTATATATATCAACAAATTCTTTAGATTTCTATGATCAAATGCTGGTCCAACATGATGAATAGATCAATCGATGGATTTAATCCTAGTTTCAGCTAAATTAAGGATAATTTATATTTCAATTATACAGTCATATGCTACGTTTGTAAGGAAGATTTTGATTTTTTTTTTATTTTGTTGCATAGAGGAGATTAATCAGTATTTGTTCTTATTTGGACGTCTGCTGTGTTGCAAGTGCTCGCGACGATACGGTGAAACCAAGTCACATTGGCCCACCTTTTTGCCTGACGCCTCTCCTCTTCTCCGGAGGCATCCAAGCAACTCGATCATGCAGTGTTCGGAGGCATCCAAAAGATCAAAGTAAAGCAGCAAAAATCTGCATCACCTCCGACGACTGCCTTTAAATCAACGGGAGGTTTATTCTCTTGTGCTGCTGCTACTTGATCTCTTCTTCTGTCTCGCATGCGATGCTCCTCCTTCGCAGCGCTTCGTTGCCTCTGCTGAACTCCTCGTGGGTGGCGGCCCCGAAGGAGGCCGCAGCCCGTGAGGTACCTGTGGGGGAGGGGGAGCTGGTGGTTCCGCTGCTCCCGAGGGCCCCCTCGCTGGCCCACCTCATCACCCCCTTCGGCGCCTCGCCCTCCGCTTCGTCTCCGCCCGCGAGGCGGCGGCTGGTGCCGCGAGCGATGTCCGGGGCAGACCAGTCCCCCAGTTTTCGGGGGCCGCCCCTCGCCTCCCGCGGCTTGCCTTCCTCGCTGGATATGAAGGAGGTCATCGAGGCTGAGGACGAGGCGCCTCATTCGAGCTCCCCTTCTTCTTCTACCTCCTCGGAGCTGAACGGAAGCGGCGTGGCGGCGGCGGCGGAAGCAGTCTCTGTGGGCGTGGTTCGCGATGCTTGGACCGGTGGTGGGGATGGCGGTCGTAGGACCTGCAATGGCGGAAGAGGTAGACGAGGAAGTGGAGGAGGAGGTGGCGGTGCTGAAAATGATGGAAGCGGCGGACTCAATCCCTCGGATTCTAACCATGGGAACGATGAAAGCCGACCCCGGGAATTCTCTCATCCTCGGGAACTATGCCAAGTTCTTGAAAGAGGTGCGTCTCACCATGGCTTCTCTTCTCTTCTTCTCGCTACTCGACCTTGTGCAGCTTAGAGGCGAGTGGAGAAGGGCGTGGCTTGCATCTGAGATCTCTGACGGCGATGATCTCCGCTTTGGCTGAACCGTTGCAGGTTCGAGGAGACGCGGCCAAAGCGCAGGAGTACTGCGAGCGGGCGATCCTGGCGAACCCGGGCGACGCTGGCGTGCTCGCACTCTACGCCGATCTGGTGTGGGAGACTAGCCGTGACGCTCCTCGAGCTGAGACCTACTTCCGCCGGGCCGTCCAAGCTGCTCCCGGCGACTGGTAACTCCACTCCTGCTCTGATTCCTTCGCTAGTAAGAAAAGGTGTAGCAGCTCGGTCAAGGGACGTAGACAACACGACCTCTAACATAGATCTCTGCCACTGCAGCTACATCTTGGCTTCTTACGCCAGAGTCCTGAGGGACGCCGAGGAGGAGGAAGAAGAGACAGAGGGAGTGACAGAGAGCAGCAACCACTCTCCAACACTGCCACCAACCGCAGCTGCTTCATAGAGAGACCAAATCCTTCGTCTCTCTCCATCGTCTCATGAAGCAGCAGCCGACTATAAATTTTGGGACTCCTAGCGAGGTATCTTCTTAGTGCTCAGTGTCGTTACTACAAGAAAAGAGATTCTAAACCTCCTGTTTGTAATAAGATCGTTGTCAACTGCAATGTAGGTTAGAATAATAGAAATGAATCATGATTATAAAATTTTAATTTATAATTTAGATTCTTAAATTTTAAGAATCTAAATCGGATGTAGGGTCAATTTGAGAATCGAAATAGACGATTCTTATTTTGATTTTTATATATATATATATATATATATATATATAGTCTACTCATATAATACCAAAACTAATATCTATCTAGAAAAGAAAAGAAAAAAAAAACACTTTTTATAACATATCTTTAGAATCTTTTCGTGTAAGACGTAATCGGATCTGTGTCAACCCTTCGATTCCGTTTTAAATCGAGTTGACTTGATTCTTTTGGTCAAAATTAATTGCAAAATCTCACCCCGCATTGAGAGATTTTGGTTGGACTCATGTCCGGCTCACTTTTCGACCGTCAACCTGACAATAGGATTCAAATCCGACCCCCTAATTCAAGTTCAGGTAAACCACTTAGTTTCGGATTCGGATTTTTGTGGATCTGACCCGGCGACACTCGTCCTTTTCGCACCGTTGTTAGAGGACGTCTATCTCGCTCTATTACTTTTTTAAATTTTTTTTATGTTGAGAATTGATTCACATATGATTATTTTATATAGTTATCATATTTTATATAGTTTTAATCATGTTCAAAGCAGTTCTATCTAGGTAGTCCATAATCCAAAAAGTTACTGTCATAGAGATTATTCCAACATCTAACTTAATCATAAATAACATAAGATGATGAGAAAGTTATTATTAGATTCTATGAATAATGCTATAATTCATGAAGCAAAGATGGTGCTCCTGAGAATAATTTATTAATATTTTAAATTTTACTTATTGTTTAATATTATTTTTAATTTTTTTATTAAAAATATTTCCTTTTAATTTCACTACATAGTATTTTATTTTTATTATTTTCTTATTTTTATTAAAAATATTTTCATTCATCTCTAACACTTTATAATAATGTGTTATAAATATTATAACATAGATGGATAATAATAAAATATTATAACATAGATGGATAAGTTATAAATATTCTCACTAAGTCACTTCTATTTCAGAAACATATTTATTATATATATATATTTTAAAAATAAAATTTTTAGATGATGCTCGTATTTTTATTTTTTATTTGATATCTTATTTTTTTTTTCTAATGCTCTAAATATTTCTCACCATCGATTTTGTCTTACAACTTTTGATACATCGTGATCGCCTTTGGCCTAATGCGAGGCCTCATTAGCTCTGACATTTTCCCTTGTTACTTTCACCTGGTTGTTTCGATCTTGTCGCTTCATGATCGACTGCTCATTTCCCTCCCTCACTTTCGACCTCGTCTACTATCTTGATCCCATCAACATCCATGGATTAATCTCTTCCTTTATTCATCGTGCCTTAACTAGCTCTTGAACTACGTGTAACATCTCTCATGTTCCTCGTTTCTAAATTTTCGTACAAGAGTTTAATAGTAAAGTTACTATCCATTTTAAATTATGTAGATAAGCTCAAATGAAACTGAAAACCTATTTATAAGATGTAAGGATTTGTTTGTAAAATTCTGAGGACCTATTTGTAAAATTTGAGGACATAATCATAAAAATAAATAACACAATGACTAAACTGTAAAATATATAAAATAATAAATTCTACCGCCTAAGCCTCTCTGTCTTCATTTCTAAGGAATCTGAGAAGGCAACTTGCATAGAGAAGAAAGGAAGAGAGAGAGAAGAAGAAGAAAAGGAGAAGAAGAGAAGAAGAATTGAGGATTAAAGTCTTTTGGGATCAAAACATTTCATTGGGATCAAAACTGATCAAAGGCAAGTGTTCTAACCCCATACTACAGTAAGTTTGATCATTGTTCTCATCTTAATCCTGAAAATTTTAGAGGATTGAAGTTTCATAATGATATTTCTATAATTTATACATCAAAAAGTGAATTTGAATTTCTTTTCTAGATTCTGTCCTTTTTGCCTTATCATGTCTATAACTTTCTGTACTGAATTCGTATTTAAGCAAAATTAAATCCATTTGAAAATATGCTTGTATATCTTTATTTTGAGACCAGGATGTATGAATTTGGAGTTCAATTGCCTATCCGAACTTTTATTTGAATTGACCCCATAGAATCTATAAAATAGAGATTCTAAGTTCTGACCTCTAGGTATTCTATCACTTGTAACTCACTGTGAACAAATCCAATTGTGATAAAATTAACCTTATTGGAAAGTAGACTCATAAATCTTTCTGTGCATATCTTATTTGAAATATTTGGGATACAGATACCAGCTGAAACATCTGTTTTAGTCAACCTTATAGATTCAGTAAAACAGAGATGATGTTTTCTGACATGTTATCACTAAATTATTTGTAACTTCCTGTGGAGACCTCTAATTTATACCAAACTTTGTTAATCCGAATCTAGATTATTATATCTTTCAAATGACACTAATTTAGAATAAATTGGAGCATACTTAGTTACTCAAACAACTCAGGAAATATACCTCTCAAATTCTATCAGAACCAAATTTTTGTCAAGTTTGCCTATTCTTGTTTTGTCCTTTTTTTGTTGGAATTGATTTCAACTAAAGTCTTTTCTTCAGTTAAGCTTTACACTATTATTTCAAAATCCTTGTATACTCATGCCATTATTTTCATTTTAAATTTGAATGCCTTATGAAAGAATATGCTTGCATAATATTATTTCGTAAAGGCACATGTACATTTTATGGTTTCGCATGTACTTCCGATATGTGCCAATTTATTGTTCACACATATCCTTTTATACTCTGGTGTCTTGTGGGATCATGTGAACCTTTGCCAGAAATGGAAAAGGGAGTTATGCTTAGAGCTCGTGATGCTCTGCTGGCCCCTTCTGACTTCACCTAGTCGTGGGTGGATGGAGCTCCCAGACGTGGGAGACTTTTGTCTGGTGGTCATCCAGAAATGGATGGACCATATTCTGTTTGAGATCCCACTACACCTTCTGTGTTTTTGATATAATATCCAAAGTATTGTTTATGTGTTTATATGTGCGCTTTGGATGATAAGAATATGAATGATCAGATATGACATTTGAACTTCTGTTACTTGTTTGTTATTCTGATATGCTCTGAGAGATCTCATATGCACCATTGATATACTTCGTAATGTTCTATGTGTCATTTGATATACTCCGAAACCATTCATACGCCATTGATATGCTCTGAAATATCTTATGCACCATTGATATACTTCGTAATGTCCTATTTGTCATTTGATATGCTCCGAAATACCATTATCATCATCTGATATGCTCCAATTATGCTTTACTCCATTTGTTATGAATCAAATAAGTTTGAATAAGAGGACATTTGAGATTCGATATCGAAACGATATAAAGCGTTTTTTATATATCGGCTTTGCATTTTGATATCAAGATTATTGAAAACCATTCTCCTTCTCCATAGATATGTTAGTCACTTGCTGAGCTTTGTTATGCTCACCCCGTTATTATATAATATTTTCAGGTTAGCTTATCAGTCTCTGGAATGTTTAAATTGGGCTGAGGAAGGGAAAGCTAGAAGATTTTGGGTTGATCTTTAGTGATTGATATGCTTTTGTTGTATAAGTACATTTTGTGTTTAGTGAAATGTTGATGGTAAATATGAACTTATATGTTTTGTAAAGGTTGAAGGATCTCTTATGCTAAGATTTGAAATATTAAGTTTAAATGGTATAATGATATAAACTTGTGGTAAATGTTAGTTTTGTGATTATATGGATTCCCTCACTTGTAGATTTTATAATGTGGATATTATTTAGTTGAGTTGGCTTTGGATTTTATGAGTCCTAGAGTGATGTGATATATGAATTATAAACTACACATGTTTTTTGAATTATGAGTTTTGGATGTGATTTACGACTTGAATGATTGTTAGTGTCCTCAAATGTCAGTTTGGATCCTGAGATTAGTTTGTTGTTTGAATTTTAATATTATGAATTTTAAGACAAGGTCATACCTCTTGAATGTGATAATTTTCAGGCCTTACCCACACACGACAAATCGGTTCACCAGATGTATTGCCGCCCCCGTTTATAAGCCCAAGACCTCCCCCCATCTTTTTCGATGTGGGATTAATGCACCCCACCTAACGTCCTTTACGTAAACCGACTTGCATGAGTTATCAAGCCAACCCTTATAAGGCCCAATTACTCCCCCTTCCTTACTGATATAGGATTAATACACCCCACCTGACCTCTTAAGGCCTTGGCCTTGGAGCCAAAGGGCCGAGCGTAACATTCTCCTCCATTCAATCACGTGACGTCCTCGTCATAGACTGACCACCCTGCCTACCCCAAAGTGTTGACCCGGGATGTTTGGCGTGAGTCGGTAAAGGTCAAGGGTGGCTTTGATACCAATCTAAGTTATGGCCCCTATTACAACCTCATGCAAACCTACTTGCATGAGTTGCCAGGCCAACCCTTATAAAGCCCAGTCACTCTCCCTTCCTTACTGATGTGGGATTAATGCACCCCACCTGATCTCTTAAGACATTGGCCTTGGAGCCAACGAGCTGGGCATGACATTCTCCCCCGCTCAATCACGTTACGTCCTCGTCACGGACTAACCACCCTACCTACATTTTGGGGTGGCTCTGATACCAATCTAAGTTATGACTTACATGAATTACCAGGCCAATCCTTATAAGGCCCAGTTATTCCTCCTTCCTTATCGATGTGAGATTAATGCACCCCACCAGAAGGAAATCACCAAATGGAATTTATGCCTTGTTGAGGTATACGACTACATATATTCTATATATTTATATGTTTACAATGTAATCTGTTTTTTAAAACGAGCTTTGGCAGAAACTGAAGACGACAGCAGTAAAGCGCAACACCAATCCCGAATGGAAAGAGGAGCTCACACTTCATGTCGAGGAATCTGCAATCCCAGCGAGACCGGCAAGTTTCTTCCATGTTTTCTGCTGCTACTCATCAGTCTGCATTGGGTATACGGATCACTGTTCATGCGCCGAGCTCCATCGTTTTGTGAGTGTTGTTTGGAGAGAAGGTATCAGATGATAGCATTTTGCTGGAAACAAAGATTCAAGAATCCTTCACTCTATGTATATTAACCAGGATCAGAATATGCTGCTGTTGATGTTACGAGGAAGCATCAAAGTTCGAGAACTGATCAAAGACAGCTTTTTCTTCATTACGATCCTCAAAAATGATAGAATTGCAACGAAGAAACGATAGTTGCTTGGTCTGTCACATATCATCGTCTTCCACTGATGAGACTGCACCACCACTAAACATAGAAACGAAAAGAAGCACTGGTAATTGATTGATATGTTGGGTACATAGATACACATCAACTTCCATTGATGACTGCAACCCCCAATTCCTGCTTGAGCTAATAGTTTCGAAACAGTAATCTGCGGTCAAAGAGTTCATTAACTAGGAGGGGTTTGATTCCAGCTGCTTCGTCGGCATGATGAGGTAGGAGCTGCTGCTGCTGGGAATGCTGCCTGCTTCACGAAGCGGCCCTTCATCCTCGGCCGCTTCTCTGCGTTCAGCTTCCGCACCTCGTATCTTATCTTCTTCGAGAACAACCTCGTCCGCCGCTTCTCCCGGTACCTCGACACTCTTGCCTCCCTCCCTCCATCCACCACCGCCATGTGGCCCGCCTGTTGATACATCCCTCGCACCCCTCCTCCGCCTCCTGCCTCCGTCGTCTGTGACAAGATGTTGGCATGTAAGAGGACGGATCACCCGCTGAAATGAAGCACGGATGCAGTATCCTACCAGGAAGTCCGCCCATGTATCACTCGGGGGGAACTGCGGCCGCTCGCCGTCGGTCCATGGCGAACTTCCGTTGGACGACCAGGCAGCGATGACAGCCTCGTAGTCCAGCCTCAGCATCGGCCTCCTCCTCGCTGCTGCCTCCTGTGATGGTTTGTGGTCTTTGACTTGGACCGACATCGTTGCCGTCCGGCTGCCGAAGTCGAGGGCCATCGTGTCCTTCGATAAGGCGATCTCCACTCCGAAACCACTGGCGGCGTCGCCATCCTCCACCTTCACATGCTCCGTACCGCCATCCTCCAGCGTTGCGTCCGCTAGGCCCAGCCCGTCGATGCAGAACGAGTGGTCGTCGAGCCCCCGTCCGAGCAAGGCCTCCATGTCGGACGCGAACTCCGCAAGGTCCAAGTCCGACGGACGGAAACCCGCGAGGCCATCAGCGGCGGAGGCGTGAGCGAAGCCCGCTAGCTGCAGGGCCGGCTTCACGTCGTCCTCAGAGGGGCTGCCATGGTCGAGTGGATGCTGGGAGCAGGAGTCGATAAGGAGATGGTCGAGGGTGGGCACGCAGTGTAGGAGTTGCTCCTCCTCGTTGGATTGGTTCTCCTCCGCGGACATCGCCTCGAGGTCGGGCACGAGGGTCTCCACTTTGGCCGCCGCGAGGGCTCGCCCCGGCTTGCCGCGAGGGGTTCGCGGCTTGCGCTTGAAGCCATGCAGCCACGGGGGCATCGAATGATCACCCGACACGTCATCCGTCGGGGGCGAAGAGGAGGAGGAGGATGGCGAGGAGCAGGAAGCGGTATCGAGGCGGACGCGGCGGTGGCGGCGGGCGAGAGGATTGGCGGAGTGGACGGAGGCATCGCAGGACTGGCAGAGAAAGGCGTCGTCGGCCTCGCAGAACCACCTGGCGCGGCGACGAAGGCAGCTGTCACAGGCGCGAGCCGTCCTGGCCGCCACGGCACCGACCGAGCGCTGCATCTCGGCGTAGCTCATCGATGGAGGAGAAGTGCAAGTAGAGTCATGTGGAGAACGAAGTAGCAGCGGCAGTTATTTGCGTTAAAAAAGGGTGCGGGAAGGGGAGGCGGGGTTATTTTTACTGACACGTGGGGCGCGGGGGGAAGCGCTTTTGGCGACGTGGCGAGCTGGCACAGGACGAGATGCGGCTTCCGGGGCCCGCGTGCGGCTCAACTCGAAACATGATTGGCGGAGATGGAGAGGGCATCCGGTAGCTCGGAATGCTATTGGGCGAGCGGTCCATCGGCCGGATTCCTCGCGGGGCCCGCGCGCCGTGGCGGAGCCTTTCGATCGGCCGTCGCCGTCACCCTTCTTCCTGAGGAGCTCCGTCCACCTATCTCAAGCGAGACAGGGAACAGGGAATCCCCTTCACTGCTTCCCCTCCTCCTTGTGAGGGGACTACATGGTCCTCGTCTTTGCCTTCTCCGTCGGCAACGATTGCTCGATGCAACCACCTCTCGGCCCTTCTCCGGTCCCCCACGTCCACTGCTAGCATTGCCGTCAGGATCTGGGAAGGTGAAAAGAAATGTCTCCGGCAACATGGACCTGATCGATTTCATGCACCGTTAGCTTGGAAAAGAAGAAGGAAACATGAAGGGCGCAGAATACAACTTATGGGGTCATGTCATCCATGGATCTGCCATCATGTCCTGCAAAGAAGTCTCAGATTACTCGTTAGAAGACAAACTTAAGGAAGTTAAAAAGTGTTGCTGCATTCATCTTTGCCCATAGAACACATTTCAAGCATGCATGGATGATAATATGCTTCATTGTGTGTAAGCCAACTTCTACAACAAGAAATAAAAACCTTTTCTTTCGAGTGCAAGATGACTAGTAGTAAAGATAAAATGACAGTAACAGCAGTAAATCTTCCCTTAAATTGGCATATAACTATGCAACTTCTTGATCAAGAACTATGCATCACGTAACGACACCAAGGCCAATCAATTTGATGTCTTTATCCACCAGTACGAATGAGGTGGGTGCCCCCACCAGGAGATGATGATCTCGTTCCTTTCATTCGTGGTTGATCACCGAGGGAGGAGGAGCAGATGCCACTTGTATGAACTGCAGAAAACCACGCAATGCAAATCTTCTGGCACGTCGAGGATTCAGATGGTTAAAGGGCAGGATTCATCAGCTCATGGTGCCCCTTGGTTCCCTGTTCCTATACATCCAACTCAACAGAAGAGGCCAGCAGAACTGCACAATTATTTCTTCCTTTGTGAAGGCTGCATCATTCACAGACCAGACGAGGTCAGAGAATGAGGAGATCCGAGCATGAGCATGGCGTGTATGACAGCTGCATCTTTCTTCATTCTTGTGGGTCTTTCAGTAAGAGCCTTAATTCCTTCTTCGCTATCACAGCTAATAGATGGCCACAAGAATAGCAGGAGGTCTGCGGTTGCCCACGCAGTCTCAGGAGGCCATCTGAGGCATGCGATGTTCTGACCAACCCTTGGATGCAAACATTTCCATGGGAGTGAGTCCCTACCAAGAGATTGGAATGGTGAGCCAAAAGAAGTAGAAGAGAAATCATTTAAAAGCTGAAGTTTATACCAGAACTAAACATAAATCATAAAGGGAGGGAGGAAGATCGGGTGCAAGTCGAAGAAAAAATTTGAAGGGTTTTTCTTCATTGAAGTATGATCTAACCCGAGGATGAAGTTGAGAACCACAAGAAAAGGAGCCAATTAGATTCTTTTTCCAAGTTTAGACTGCATATGTCGATGGTTCATCCTTCGACAATCAGGATGACAAGATCAAATAGTCTCAAACCTTCGAAAATAATGTATTCAAACATGAATTATGAAATAAAAAATCACAAACTTTGGTTGCAAGAGCAATACAAGAAAGTGACAAACAAGTAATCAGGAACAACTCATAACATGCTGCGCTTGTAATTTGTAAATGAGTAGCTGAGTTGATAAATAACCTTAAAGCATGGTGGTCCATGGCATATATCACTTGCGTCTTGATATAATAATTTAGGTCAGGGCACTCTTACAAATTTCTAAACTATCACCTCCTTTTTCTTTCTAAGGAAATGGAGAAATTATGGACATTCGAAGCCCTAACCCTCATATGAAAACTTGGACTCTAGTATTTGAACTCCCCGAGAACAAAGATTTCAACACTTGGAACTCTCCTTTGGTTGAGAGAAGTTTTTGTGTTGCTTGGCTGAGACTACCAAGTTGATCAGTTCAAAAGATGCAGTATGATTTGAAGTTCACGGACTCTAATACTCCTATGATGGAAGTGTGAAGCCACGGTCAGCATGATAGCCCATATTTCACTGGTGGAAGACAGGATATGATCTTGTTCTTATTCAAGAAATTTCATGTTAAGTGAGAGGGACTTGGTCTGTTGTTATTGAGAGATTTTGCGTTTATTTTGGTGTCACTAGATTCTCCATTTTGGTAGGAATAACCCACTGCTGTCAATATCCATACTTACTCCAATCACTATAGCCCTGTGGTGACTCCAAGAGCCAAGACAATGTCACTTTCAAAATTGTTAAGCTACTTCTTATCACATTGCATTTCTTTCCTGTGCATAAATTACAACTTAAAAACTACCAATGAAATCAAAGTTAGTTTTCTTAATTGTAAGAATTATTAATATATGTCAGCTCTGTGCTAAAAAAATGATTGCATGATTATTTGCCCTCCTTGAATGGGGATGGCAAACGGGACAGAGGTCAGTGATTTTACTCACATCATTGCACCTGGTCACTTGAAAAATTGGTCTAGACCCCTTCTAGCTAAAGGAATAATCACATGAAAAATGTTTGGAATCAGTTTTTTTCTTGATCAGGCTGACATAAATAAATTTATAAAGGGACAAGTTCAAGGTGGAGAAAAGTGATTACGACTTGATCTGACTTTAGAAATATATGTTATGATCTCCTGACTATTCATCAGCCAAAGCTGGTCAGATCTAATCCCATGGAACCAATGAAACCAGTGTACTGTGCTTCAAGTTGAAATTGCCATCTTTACCTTCACTTTATTTCCTGTGATAGGATAGCTAAAATATGGGACAACAGAACAGAGTCGATATACATAAGGACCAGTTATCTCTAACAATGTGACATTGGTAGTTATGTGATCAGTTGGTGCAGAAGACTTTGTTGTTGAATTTTAATTTTGCATTAGTAACTATTTCAAAATTATCTATCTATTCATCCTCCCTATAATCCCCAACCTTACAACTTTTCCAATGCTTATTTCATGGTTATTATGTTAGTCAAAAAATTACATTTTTTTATGCCAAACATGCTATAACAAAGCAGATTGTATGAATCGAATCTCACTCTTAAACTAAATTTGTAGTTTGAGTTGATGTTACTCTCAAACTAAATTACATGCAATGCAAATGCAGTTTACAATCCAAGGAAACTCAACAAGATAGACCATCCAACTAGCCCCTTGGGATTCACCTTTAGCTGGAGCATATACATGTTACAACTGTAATCAACACCCAGTGCAACCTGAGGTCAAGCATTTTGAAGATGAAACCAGAAAGTATGGGAAAGGAAAACACACTAATGATGTGCAAATCTTTACAACAATACAGTCTCACAGAGTGAAATCCATTGGAAATTAAGTTAAAACAACATGAAGCCAGAATAAATTGTGTATCATATCTAATTTTTCAAAACTACAAAATCAATACACAATATATAAAAGATTACAAAGATTTCATAAATTAAATGTGAAAATGAAGATGATTTATAGCAGCTCGAGCACAATATATCGTGCTTTTCAATATAAATATTGCAGTTCATTTGTTGGCAGACTAAGTAGAATGCTTCAGGGTTTCAACTGTAGATTTGCATAACATTGAGAAATGGAACTACTCTTAGACTGTTGTGTAAAATACACTACAATGGATGGAGATTAGAAGATTAAATGCCCCAACTACAAAACCAAGAAATATTTCGCAAGCTATAATGCATTAGGTTATAGAGTAAGGTATTTCTTGGTCACCGTTGTTTCTTCAAGATGTTGGCCTGGTCGAGGCGCCGGATGTAGCAGCCGCAGATGTTTGAGACGACGAGGCGACAGCGGGAAGAACTGCAACACCGCCACGAGATCGGCGCGCGGCAGCTTAGGGTTTTTGGCAGAGAGGGGAGGGCAGGGATCCCCCAATTCCGCCGTCCTTGGCAGGCCCGCAATGAAAGACCAGGCCGATTTATGGGCTGGGCCAACTCATCCAATAAAGTAATCGGATCCGGGTATCTCTTAATTGGATTTGATACGAATTTGGATGAAAAAAAGGGTACCCGGATCCGATATTGAATTCACATTTAAGTAACTAAATAGTTGGATTCGAACTCAAAGTAGACTGATACTATGTTCATTATTGAATGAAATAAAGGTGTATCAATTTTTATCAGGTATTTATTTTAATCTATCACACTTTAAACCCAAGACAATGACCTGGTACATTACATAAGATAGATAACCGGGTTCGAGTTCGGGTTCGGGTTCGGGTTCGGTTACAATTAATCTGAGAACGTAGTCGACGTCATAGAGGGCTTTATGACGTTAGCTCAACTTGTGCGGCGCGGCTGCCGTGGGAGGATAAAAGCCGCCCGTGTGTGGGTGAAACAGGGGATCCTCGCCCCACTCCACTGCCCGGATGACGCGGGCTGTCGGTCGAGTTGGGACCACCGCATCGGGCGACTCTGCTTGCCCGCGTCGCCGGTGGACCCAGCGATGAGCGGTCGCCGTCGCTCATGAGCTGGCCACGCGACGTCGCCTTCTACTCCGACCACGTATTCGACCCTCCGCCTCCGAAGGACCCCAACACAATACCAACCCTCTATTTCCCAAAAACTCTTTTCCTACTGGTTTCTAATCTACTCGTCCCTACACCTTTCCTTTTATTGGGTAATGATGTGGCCCCATTATTAGTTCAATCACAAGGAGAGTTTGTTTGCAGGCACCGTATGCACGGGTACCAGTTGTCTTTTTCTGATCACCGTATCCCTCCCCAGCCCGAGCAACAAATGGAGGTCGATCGGGCGGCTTAACTCATCTCGGACACGAAAGAAGAACCCTAAGCGTCTCGCTTCGGTGAAACGGTAGTCTTCTTGTCGCCGTCGTTGGCTGTGCTTCCACAAGATCCTGTTTTCTTGATCGTTTTCTGGAAGGAAGTATGCGATGCATTTGTCTTGATGAGTTAATTCGATGCATGATTTCTTCTTCACTATGGTCAACTCTTGTTCTTGA
Source organism: Musa beccarii (assembly GCA_024322285.1). Lineage (NCBI taxonomy): Eukaryota > Viridiplantae > Streptophyta > Magnoliopsida > Zingiberales > Musaceae > Musa > Musa beccarii. Next base: position 1,844,585 of record CM044399.1, read on the forward strand.
AATCGAATAGTTGCATCATTTGGGGAAGATTTTAAGATCCTTCTAGCTGATGGATCCGTGTGCCATCTTATTTGTTCTCATTGCTGGGTCAAAATTGGTCTTCTTTGTTCTAGATTTTGGGTGCCCTAATGAAGTGTGGATTTGATGATGGGCTAACATTTGATGATCTGGTGTTGCGGATATACAGAGAGGAACTTTCTCGCATAGATACCTAGCAAAATGTCTCCGGTGGAATCGCCGCGCGAGGGCAATGTGTACATGGCCAAGCTCGCGGAGCAGGCGGAACGGTACGAGGAGATGGTGGAGTTCATGGAGAAGGTGGTGAAGACGATCAACGGGGAGGAGCTCACCGTGGAGGAGCGCAACCTTCTCTCTGTGGCCTACAAGAACGTGATCGGAGCGCGCCGTGCGTCCTGGCGCATTGTCTCCTCCATCGAACAGAAGGAGGAGAACCGCGGGAACGAGGATCACGTGGCGTTGATCAAGGAGTACCGCGGCAAGGTGGAGGCCGAGCTCAGCAAGATCTGCGATGGAATCCTGAAGCTCGTTGATTCCCATCTTGTCCCCTCCGCGACCGCTACAGAGTCCAAGGTCTTTTACCTTAAGATGAAGGGTGACTACCACAGGTTAATGAAGCGTATTCCTTTGAGAAAAAGAATAAACTTTGTCAGAAAAGAAGCGTTATTTTCATATTTTAATAATTTGATAATGATGATTTTGCTCTGTTGTTGTGCTTAGGTACCTGGCAGAGTTCAAGACTGGAGCTGAGAGGAAAGAAGCGGCTGAGAGCACACTTTTGGCTTACAAATCTGCTCAGGTATGTAGCATTACATACAATTTTTCCTTTACAATCTTTCCAGAAAACATTCTTGTAAATTTGGTTCAAATATGATATTTTGGCAAAATTTATGACAGGATATTGCTTTAGCTGAATTAGCTTCAACTCATCCGATAAGGCTGGGGTTGGCCCTTAACTTCTCTGTGTTCTACTATGAAATTCTTAACTCACCAGATCGTGCTTGCAGCCTTGCGAAACAGGTTTGTCTCACAGATCCCTCCTGTTTCTGTATGGTGTCATGCCAATGTTTAGTAAATACTTTAATTGACATTCTATATATTTGACTTGATGTGATGTCTATTTTTCGCTTATATATGTTTACCTAGAAAAACATGGTATTGTGTCCAAATTGGAGGATGACATAGAAAGCACTCTTCATCACCCTACTTGAAGATCGAGTTGGGGATTCGAGAACCTCCAGTGGAAAAAACAGCCACAATGATTCGATTGTTTAAAGCATAAGTAAAATCACAATAAAATTGGTTCAGTTAAGTTGAGTTTATCATTTTTCCATAAAAGTTGGCTGATTATCATCACTTTTTTGAAATGATATTTAGGAAATTTTGCTAAAATGATGCATGAAAGCCTTATTCCATATTAGACTTCTTTGTTAGTCCAAAAGGAATCATTCTTTTAAAGATCCAGATGACCCATTATACATGATTTGGTGGAGTACAATTTTTCTAAATAGGTGTTTTTATTCTGTGAGGATCTTTTATTGAGAGCACTACCAAGTGTGAGATTTAGCCTATAAAAGGGGCTTTTATAACCTTATAAGAAGTTTAATAATGAGTTCCTGTTAATGGCCAGCTAGCCCCTCTTCTATTGTATTCTCATATAATATGTTCCTTGTACTTATAATCTTCTATCTTGTTTACTGCAATCCTTCCAACCTCACATCTTGTTCTGCATCCTTAGTGATAAATTGCTCTATATTTCTGCTTTCTTCCAGATGTTACATTTACAAGATTGGGCTACCTGAAACCTGTTACTCTGTGTATAAATCAAATGTCCTTTGTTACATAACCAAACACAATTAAACTACTATTGATTCTAGTTTATGTGCATTCACGTGAAGACATTTGGCTCCTTGTGGCTCCTTGGGACTTCGTGGTTCCTCTATTTATCTAGTCTCTCTTGTGATTATGCATAACATGTGCATGGATGTTATAATTTGACTTGAATTTCTTCATAGAAGTAATCATATAACACATTTCCATCAGTGTTTGCACATGAACGTGCAGACTTTTAACTGCATATTGTACACACAAAATGAAATGATTTATGTTTGACTTTTGCCAAAGAAATGTTATCTTATCTTAACCTGATAACTTGTATTTCTTTTCTCGTCTGTCATCCATGCATTTCAGAAGTTAGTCCAAGTATCTAGTTTGTCGACTGGTGATCTTTGTTTCTGTTGATGATCCGTTCATTGTATCATCGGGTTCCTGCCTTACCAGCTCATGATCTGTCAATTTGGTTGACTCATTTATCCATTTCTTCTTGAACATTCTTCTTTTGCGTCGATTTCAGGCATTTGATGAGGCAATCTCTGAGCTGGATACCTTGGGCGAAGAATCATACAAAGACAGCACTTTGATTATGCAGCTTCTTCGGGACAACTTGACATTATGGACCTCTGATATCACGGTCAGTGTTACTTATCTAATTTGTTGGTGCTGAAATCTGTCGACAACATACCGAGTGTCATTTCACTAGTTTTTGCCTGACAGGAGGATGGAGCTGACGAGATCAAGGAAGCTCCAAAGAAGGAATCAGGAGAGGACCAGTGATAACGAATCAGTTTCTTTCTCATGATATAGGATGTACCTTTCAAAGTAGATGCTTGTGAGGATCCTGTGCTCGATGTTGTCTTTCTCCTACGGGTTGAGGACAAACACAATATTTGAACTAGAATATTTGAACTAGTACCTTCTAAACATTGGTTTCTTGTCTGTTTGTTGTCTTCATGCTTGTTCTACTGAGAGATACATAGGCAGGAGATTAAAATGATTCTGATTTTTGAATTTTTTTTATTATCAATGTCATTGCATCTAAAAGTTTAAATTGATATATAGTTCGATCTTACATGCGGGAATTAATTAGAGATATAATATTTCATTTTTTTAATTTGGATGCTTGGATATGTTTTGACATGATCAATGCCACTACATCTTAAAATTTAAATGATAGACGATATATGATTTAATTTATATTTTTAGTAGGTTGGATGGTCATCTATCATTTGCAACGACCATGGTGACTTCGATGTGTGCAAACTTATATCATCAATGTGTATGATTAACATGCTGGGAATTTGTTTATATGCATGCAAATGTTTTAAGGTTCCACGTGATGGCGTGACATGATGACAATAATAATAAGAAGATCCTGTTAGATGATTGTTGACTTAGCTTCGGATGGACATATAAGAGGGCTAATTATAGATTATCCTCTTGAATTTTTATATTTTAAAAAATTATATTGAGATTCTTATGCTTATGAAAGTGAAATATTTAATTTCGTTTCTTTTCATATTGTCGACTCTACTCATGGAAGATATTGCACGGTGTATAAAATAATATTAAAATTATATCAATGATGCTTGGAAGATAGTCATGGATCTTGTTGTTGGCAATAGCAAAGATAAATGCTTTGGAGTTGTTGAAGTTATCAAACATCTAAGAGTTGAAATAGTTGTCATTCAAGAATATGGCATTGAGCTCCTTATTGAAGAGCACTGGTGATAGTTCTCCCTCAGAGTTATTGAATCGAAGGTTAAGCGATGATAGACGAGGGGCCGATGAAATAGTTAGTGCTAGCATCGAGCTCGTGGACGAGTTTGAGATGGGAGATGTTTTAGGGGATGATGCTGCATAAGTGATTGAAGTTGATGAGGAGGAGGGCGATGTCGAGCTATATTAGGAGGTACTTAACAATATCGATACCGTTAAGGTCAACGTCAAAGATGACATTGATCGACAGTTCATCAAGCATCACGATACAAAAGAAACCATGATAGTTGCACACGTCAAGATCAACCCAATTATCGATGAATTTATGGGGGATGAAGTGCATGGTCGTCTTCCATGCCCTCATAGCGACACTGATCTCAACATTGAACTTGAAATCGTTGGAGAGGTCTCCCTTCTCTGAAAAGGCTAGGAGCTGATGGTGTACGATGGAGACAGTCTTGATGTTGGAGAAGATAAAAAAAAAAATACAAAAGGGAAGAAAAACTTTGTAGGATAATGAAATTAGAGGGAAGAACGAAATCGAAGGATAACAAAGTTTTTATATAATAATAAATTATATTTTTATTTCTTTTTAACGTCATTTTCTACACATGATAACACGTGTGGTATCTTTCGTTAGTAGTTAGCTACGTAAGAACAGATTAAATATTTCACTTTTGTAAGAATAAAAATCATAATACAATCCTTTTAAAGTTTACAAATTGAAATACTAAGCATAATTAACCAAAGGGCTAATCTGTCATTAGCCCTGAGAGGACTGTGTGTTTCCCTGTTTGTCGCAAACTAAGTCGCAACCTGAGTCGGCCCCGTCGGTCACACTAACAAAACCGCCGTTATCTCATCCCAGGATAACGTGATCCAATCCCTGCGCCTTCCTTGACGCTTGTGCTACCCGAAGCCACCGAAGGCGAACGTGCCGATGGCGGTCGCCATTTCGAGGGGCGGCGCGGCGCTCTTCATCTGTACCATGAATACCCGCCTCCATTACAATAAGATTGTCTCCGTCTCTGCCCGTTGCTTCTCCATCGTCCGCTCCCACGGGACCTTCACCGCCCGCCACTTCTCGCCCCTCCGCTCCTCTCGAACGGCGAGAGTCTACTGCTCCGACTCCCCCCAGTCGACGGCCGCCGAGGCCGCCCGCGCGGCGGCGGAGGAAGGCGCTCCTCCTGGTCTCCCTCCGGACCCGCTGCGTGAGTCGGCCGACGCGCTGGACATCCGGGTCGGGCGCATCCTGAAGGCGTGGAGGCACCCCGAGGCCGATTCCCTGTATGTGGAGGAAGTGGACGTCGGCGAGCCGGAGCCGAGGACCATCTGTAGCGGTCTCGTCAACTACATTCCTTCGGAGCACCTCCAGGTTTTATTCTTTCATTTCACCCCTTGTTTTTGATCGCCAGCTGTTTGTATATATGCTTATATGTAAAACGATGCTTAACATAGCGGGCACATGGTTATACATCCACTCGTCCTGTATTTTTAGCTGTGCCCTGATATTGGTGGTTTATCTTTTAATGCCAATTGAGAATCTTGGTGAAACTTGGGTTTTGATTTATGAATTAGTTGTGTGCTAATCTTTCTTGGAGTTCGTTACAGATGTTTACAATCAGAATTTTGGTGGGTTTAGCTTTCACCGGGCTGCAGTAATCAATAAAACCTGGTTAATGTTCTTGTGCTTCAAACAGTCCAAAAGATGGATAGTGAGCAATCAGATTTTATAACGGTTATGATTAGGAACACGCAGGGTGGAGGTGTATATGAGTATGTTTTGCTCTATAATTTCATTGAGATGACCTCCTTACACAGTGTAGAATTGTTCATGTTAGAGACTTTTTTCTGAGATGGATTAGTAGTAGTTGTCTTCTTTAACACCATAAAAAAATTCATTTTAGCCCATGTATGTGGCATAGAAATTTGCATTCACTTACATTTGCATTCACTTATCTCTTCTTTTCTAATTTTTATGGCTATCCATTGTTCTTGAAATCTAAATAGCCTGAGTAATAGTTCATTTGATTTTCTTATTGGTCTTCTCCTGTGTGACTCCATTTTCTAGGTTGTGTTAAGTAGGTTACTGTATCACTAATAAGATTCATCTGGCTTTTATGTTTTTTCTTAAGATGCAGCTGCCATACACTTCGCCATTGTGATTTTTTTTTTCTCCTTTTGTTATCTGATTGGAGTCTGTAATCAAGAAGTGTGCTTAGTTTTTTTTTTCATTTTCTGCGTGTACATGGATTTTCTATTATGACATCCATTGAGTGTCGTAGTAAATCAATAATCTTTCTCTTCATTAACATTTTCACTATTAATTGAGGCCAGAGCTTATATGTGATCTTCTGTTATTTTGTTTTTAGTTCTGCCAGTGAGATCTAAATATGGAATGGAGATTCAACTAATTGTACATAATATATTGTGAAGGTGATTAATCATGAGAACACAAAAAAGGACTGAACTGATAAATTGCTTTTAACTACCTTGCTCTGAAGAATTGTTATGGCTTACTATGTTTTAGAGCAACTTTGACTACAAAGAAAGGAAAAACATGCCATTTGCTTTTTCACCCATATTCTGAATTCTCCTTGCTAGTCAGATTCTTTGATTGGTTGATGCAGAATAAGTGCAATTTCTACCATGATAAGGAATAACTTTTGTTAATAAAGATACTGAAGTAGCTATTGACATGTTTACGTGCAGGACATCAAAGTTGTTGTTCTTGCTAACCTGAAGCCCAGGAACATGCGAGGAATCAAGTCAAATGGAATGCTTATGGCTGCTTCTGATGAATCTCATGAAAATGTTGAGCTTCTTATACCTCCCGAAGGTTCAATCCCTGGTGAAAGAATTTGGTTCGGCTCAGTGGATGACAAAGATAAGCAAACCGATGCTGCATCTCCTAATCAGGTAAGGCCTTTGGATATCAGGATTTTTAACCTTCAGTATGCTGTTACTTATGTGATGGCATATAATCCAACAGCATACTGACACTATGTGGATGCCTTATGACTATTCTAGCTGCATATAGGAAACATAGGTCCATTCCTTGGCTTCTTGAAAAATTTGGATTAAAGATTAATGATATCTACTTTTGGTGTCTTAATAAGTGAATGCCTCCTATACACCCCCTTATCATCGGAAAATGAGTTACCACAATTACGAAATTATGATGATGTAGACACTTTATTTCCCTTTCCCATCGCTATGTCGGGTTGTTCCATTGGCATTTGTCCTTATCTATCTCTATCAGAGGTATATTGCTCCCTGTAGCAGACTTGCCAAATTCTCATACAGGAGATTTTCTGTTTGTGAACTATCATAGAGGGTTGCTTTTCAATTGCATGGCTGATCAAGGCGCATCAGTTTTTGAACAGTTGGTTTCCTGTCTCCTAATTGTTTAAAGTTCTTATTCTGACAAAAGTTAATCTTGATGGTTGAAAAAGATGGATAGTTGGCTTCAATTTTTCAGGGGCAACTCAATATGTATTCTTAAAAGTTGCAAACATCATGATGCTTCTTATAATTTTTATATTCTTTCATATATATGCACCCCCTAAAATACTTGTTTAGTTATCCTGATTTATGATTAAATATACTCCCAGAGACTAAAAGATATTGATTCATGGCCTTCTCAGTTTTTTTCCAACTAAGCTGGCTTGCAGCATGATTCTGGACAATGTGTCCGTATGATGCAATATGTTGTGGCAGTTTTTATCAGCTAGACTGGCTTGCAATATGAATTTAGATAATAGTGTCTCTTGTGGATCATTTATGGATGCACATGAGACTTCATTTTTTATGGACTATATAGCCTATTTGAACCTATTTGAAAGGTTTAGCAAAGTAAGTTTGTCTTACTTGTGGCAGCAAAGAAATAGTTTTCTTTCCCAACTAAATCAACTTCAGTCTCATGGGAAATGTAACTTGTTTGATGGTCTTGCCAACTATGTTGTGGGCTTCGACATGCTAATGTTGTTGTTGCTGATGAGATGTTTGACAATATTGCTTGCTGTTCTTTGGGCATTTACCGTCTGCTCCCTTGCCACACCACAGGTCCAAAAGAAAAAGATATGGGAGTCTGTTCAACCTCATCTGAAAACCACAGATGATTGTGTGGCTGTTCTGGGCATCCACCCTATGAGGACATCTGCAGGCATGGTTACATGTAAAACTTTGAAGAATGCAAGGATATCCTGAATGGTATGCTTCCGTTGCCTCCAGGCTTAGGAGTCTATTTATCTGCACATCTCGAAATCTTGTTTCAAGTATGTTGTCATCAATCTTGTTTTATGATTGGTTCTTAATGTGTGTCTGGTCATTAATGTCTGCCACTATGCTCCTATGTTATAGTTTTTGATTCGTAGAAGAGTTAGGGAAAAAGATTTTGACATTACCATCAAAAAGAATGTGGTTGAAACTTTCTTCTTGTTCATGTCGAAGTTCAACTTTATGTTTACCACACTTTTTATATCGGGAAGGCTGCTATCACTTTGTGCAATTTATCGTAGAACTGCGTCACCGATTCAAATTCCTATTGCCATCATAATAACACACAATTCTACCTGCTCTTATTTCTGATTTGAAGTGAATCTGACAAATTTATATTCTTTAACCTTTTGCTTACTAGATTGATGTACCAATGCCAATGTATCTGTTGTGTCACGTGAAGAGATGAACATAGTTGGCAAGAACCACATAACATCTGATTGTGGAAATTTATTACATGAGATGGCTTCAGTGTCACACTGTGTAGGAGTTTTCAGCAGGTTGAGGATGGCATATTCTCCCACTTCCCCTCTTCTCCTGATGACTTTGCCTTGGCATCTTTCTCCCTTGTCATCTTCTTCCCTTTCTCATTTTCTTTCTCCTTGTGTGTTCTCAAGGTTGCATTTTCCCATGATCACTGTTTTTGTTCTTTGATATTATTATATTTTGTCAAGAACATAAGAGTATCTAGGTAATATCTCATCAACTAGCTTGAGTTTAGGAGGAGATGATGGAGACAGTATTGAACTGAAGTGATTGTTTTGATGCATAAAGATGTGTAACTGTGGAGAATCACCATGGAACAGTGTTGATGAGAAGCTTGAAGGCCAAGTGCAATGAGACGCAATCCATTCTGTATGGGAATGCAGATGGACAAACTTGAACCTTGGAAGCTTTTGATGTAAGCAGGTTGATATGTATGTACACAAACACAAGGACAACCGCAAATGGGTTGTGCATGAACCATTGGTTAATAAGGACAGCGTAGCTGATGGGATGTGACTAATGTTAGAATCATTGATGCAATGAGGCCAGAAGAGCTACTGTGATGTGAGTCAGAGCCAACATGCTCAATGTTGAACTCTCTCCATGCAAACACTGTGTAAATACTATGTCATGTCGATGTCCACTGCAGCCACCGTTGTTGTTAATACTATATAAGCCAATGGCTTCGAGTTGTGCTGTAGTATTACTTTGCTCTAACCACTACAATAGTCAAGACATTTCCTCGAGGGTTTATGAAGACAGCAAACAGCCCTCTCGATGAGCTGCTTTGGAGACTTGTTATGCGTGTCGATCCATGTTGGTGGGTTTGAGTTGTTCTGTGTTCGTAGTGGTCACAGAGGATCAAAAATGAGTGACACGTCTTTTTCGCTGTCTCGGCGAGTCTTGATATTATAATTGACGGATCCGCTCCCACCGTCGTGAGAATAATGCTTCGGTGACCTCTAACATTCTCTTTAAGGCGTCCTTTCCGAGGGTGTTCGGACGACACGCCGCGGTAACCTCTTCTCCTGATTGCGACCGGCGGCGGCCGAGGAGCACCCGTGCCCGCATGGCGGGTGTGGCGGAGAACCTGTTGAAGTCCGGCGAGGTCTCTGCCATGATACGCCAAGGCTTCATCTCCTCCCCGGGTCTCTCCCCCACCTCATCTCCTCCGCCGGCTTCCCTTGGCCCTGCTAGCCCTTCCCCTCCGCGCCCTTCGTTTCCGTCCCCCAAGACTTCCACGCTCTTCGAGATGATGTCACAGGAGGGCGTCCCCCACCGGACCTACCCCCCGCTGCGGCAGCCCTCCGGCGACCAGAATCGGCTCCGTCTGCAGGAGAAGATCGCGGCGATCCTCGCCAGGGAGGGCCCCGGCGACATGGAGCTCTCCGTCAGCTCCAGCGACGGGTTCCGTGTCACGGTGACCGCCCACCGCCGGGTACTGGCGGCGGGGAGCCGATTCTTCGCGGAGAAGCTGGCGGGGGTCGGCGGCCGGCCGGGGCGCCCGGTGGCGGTGGAGATCTGCGAGTGCGACGACGCGGAGGCGTACGTGGAGGCGGTGGGGCTCATGTACTCGGGCGATCCCAGGCGGAGTCTGGCCGGCGAGGACGTGGACAAGGTTCTTGGATTGCTCAAGGTAACAACACGTTTCTCTCCCAATTCTTTCTTCTTTTCCCCCCCGAATCTTTTAGCTAAAGAGATTGATCGAAGAATGAGGGATTGTTTGTGCTCTCTTTGGCTTCCGAATCAGATTCCTGCAAGAAAATTAGTTTATCTTTTTAGGGTTCGAAGCAAGCAAACCAAAAAAGATAAAAGCACACTTTTCCACATTCCCTTATAAACCTTTAAGCATTTTGCAAAGTAGACACTTTGCTTTCAACACATGTACTGTTCACGGCAGATAACGATTTACCAAAAGGTTGATGCAGACAAATGGATCGACAAGCTTGGACTCAAAATGTAAGTAATCACAATTCATCAATGAGTTGACGCTGATGTGGCAGCGAACGTGGCAGCTTACACGGCATCAACGTGGCACTTCTCGGCCCTACCCGAGGTTGATGAGTACCATGGCTGCATGCCGAGTGGTGCCGATGCGGATAACATATCCACACGGGTGCCATGTTGGCACCAACTAGATTTATCCCATGTCGGCTAACATCATACTATTTTTTACCCCACATCGACATTGAGGACAAATGTACAGGGTTTGCTAAGGGCCAGCGATGTCAACCAACCATTACTGGCCAAAATGAATGGCTAGGGTAAATAGTTCATCTGTTGTAAGTTCATGTACCAGCAGAGCCAAATTTTATGAACAGAAGTAGGTTTCTTTGCAAGAACAAATTTCAGGGTAGTCCTTTCGCTGGTGTTCGATAAATCTTAACTGAAGAACAACTCTTTTGGAATTTCTTGTAGCTGCTTTTAGTATGTCAAAATTGATATTGAGTTGTTTAAGAAGAACATGCACTCTAGTTTGCACAGTGATGAAGTAATGTGTGATTGCCGTTGAATAATCGAAGAAAAAAAGTGGGTACACATTTAGTTGGGGCAGTCTTAATGTTCTGCTTTTGGAGTTAGTTCTGCAGTGGGATTGATACAATCTAAATAGGAAGAACAGAAGTTGTTTACTTATGTTTCTTGCAGTTTACATTGGGTCGAATAGTTTCTTTTATGTTTGAATGCAATAAGTAGAATCATCTCCCTTTGCATCAATAAACTGAGCAGTATCTCCTTAAGGTTGCACCGCAGAAAGTAACACATCTCTTTTGAATCTGCACTCAGGTTTCTGTGGATATAAAATTTGATGATGGAATTTTGGCATGCCTCGACTACTTGGAAGCCATTCCTTGGTCTGAGGCTGAGGAGGAGAAGGTAGTATCTACCCTTGGCAAGCTTCAGATTCAGCAGGTATGTGAACCGATCAGAGGAATCCTGCAAAGAGTCTCAGTGGAGCCATCTACTTCTGCGAATACTGACTCCATATACCTAGGGGTTCTTGATGGTGTTCTACAAGCCAAAGATAAGAAAGCTCGGCGAGACATGAAAGCCTTAATAGGTCGTTTGCTCAGAGAAGACCTAGATCAAAGCAACATGCACTACAACAAGCTCGAGATCTCAAGGGAAACCCTCTACCACCTGTGCCATAAGTGCCTTGATTGTCTTTTGCAGCTCTTGTCCGAGGCTGCAAATTTTGGTGAGGGTCAGGGGGATCGAGCCTCCTTGATGGGCGAGGTTGCTCGAGAAGCTGACAATGTGCAGTGGCTTGTTGATATTCTGATAAACAAGAGGATTGCTGATGAATTTGTGGCTCTGTGGGCTGATCAGAGTGAGCTCTCTACCTGGCATTCCAAGATACCGTGCATGTATAGATTTGAGATCAGCAGGATCACTGCTCAGTTGTGCATTGCGATTGGGAGAGGGCAGATTCTGGTGTCAAAGGACGCAAAAATTTCTCTTCTAAGGACGTGGCTGGAAGCGCTTTACGAAGATTTTAGTTGGATGAAGAGAGCAAGCAGGATGTTCGACAAGAAGTTGATAGAGGATGGGCTCTCTGCAACCATCTTAACATTACCCATGGCAGAACAGCAAGAAATCTTACTGAGATGGTTTGATTGTTTTCTGAGTAAAGGCGACAATTGCCCCAACATACAGAGGGCCTTTGAGGTGTGGTGGAGGCGAGCCTTCTTTAGACAGTTCACAGGGGATCAAGATCACTTGCAGCCGCAGATTGTTGTTTCTGACGAACAAACATGAAGGTAATCTTTCTAAAGTTTACTGCATCAACTCAATGATTTGGATAGTCATCGGTGTAGACATGTAGATAGAGGTCTTATTTTTCCGTTGTTCATCTGCTTCTGTTACAAGTAAATAGGGTTCGCCCTCTTCGGACCCAGCATTGGTTTGGTTGGTGGGAGCATTGCGCATCGGTTTCACCGTTCCTTGTGTTTGAATTGCAGTCGATTCTTTTAGATTCATTTTGGGCTGTCGCATGGATGAGAAATGCAGGGGTTTTAAGCATGATTTTGTTCTGACAATGGTACTTTTGTTATCACATGATAGTTCCCATAGTTTGTGTTGGAAGGAAAAGCCACTGTTTTGATTTCTTGATACAAGTGAAATATATGTGCTGTATTGAGATAGTGGAGATGAAAGGTTACTAAAACTTGCTTGCTCAAGAGAATGACATCACATCTTGTTCCAGAAGAATGTGGATTAGAAGGAAAGGAAAAGAAGAGGATAGCAAGTAATAATCTGCTTTGCTGGAATTCATAGGATTAGACATGGTTATTAGCGTTGATCCGAGGAAGAAAAGAACTGGTGAATGTGAGAAACCTCTCTCTCAGGTAAATCATCCAGCAGCCTATTGTACAATTTGAAGAAGATTAATGAGACTTGGTCATTGGATTATCAAGGACATAATCTGCTGCATTATTCACTTCTAATTGTTCTTTTTCTTGCTTTTTTTTTTTTGGGTGCAGAAGTGTTTTTTTATTTCCTTTTTTTTTCATCCGAACATTACACAAATCTGCATAAACTGTGACAGGATTTTTTTTTTTCTCTGCATCTCTTATCAAAATTTAAAGTGTGGCAGGGAACATGTTGTCGCCATGTGAGGACGGGCATGGAAGGAAAAAGGTTCCGACAACAATCAAAGGAAAGCTCGTTCGGGCCTGTCTCCCTCTTGTCGCTCACATGAACAAAACATCAAAGAGGGATATTGGGTGAGTTGCAAGTTGTCCTTTTCGTAAATCAAGTAAAAAGGTTTTCTTTTCGAGAAAATCTCATATCCAAGAAAGGATCTCGGACTAACTTGAATGTCGAAGGGATTAGGTTGGGAAACTTCTTCTGTCATTAGTCTTAGTGCAAGCGATAGCTCGGAAGCTGGTCCCCCCACTTTGGAGCCACCTTGGAGTCATTCGAGAATCACCTTGGATCCGCTTTGAATGCTAATTTGTCTTCGGGGTTGGATCATGTCAGGTTGACTTGGATGTCGATGATGAAATCCCCCAATATTTTGGCGCTAGAAGAAGGGTATAATGTCGCAAAAACGTCCACTCATCAATCCACTCAACAAGTGCTCCAGCGAGGAGGCCTAGCTTCCAACCCATATCACTTTTACTTAGGAGGGATAATTACCCTCCTTCCTGCATATGGATGTGTCCACTTCGACATACGTCGATGAGGAACTAGTGTTTGTTTAATGACTCGGGCCTCTTACCCTCGAGGATGAATTTAAGCCATATGCTCATTTTTGTCGAGGTGTTTTTGAACCTCACCCATTAGGTGCAGACACTCATGGGCATGATACAGGCTATCGTCCTGCTCTTGCTTTAGCTAGTCCAACAAGCAATGTCGTCATCTTAATCACGATCGATGCTTCAACCTCCACTAGCATCGACACCCATTAGAATCCCTCAGATCAACACAATGCTAATATCTCAGGATTACTCAAGGTCCATGAAACTATTAGCGAAGGAGCGCCTCGCTCCCAAACCATGGAATTCAGTGCATCGTCGCACATCACTACGCTCTGCTTGAATTGGAGACCTAATTGGTGGATTCGATGGATGACTCCCTAAGGGTGTTGTTGTGGCAAATGGACCAATGCTTAGACGAGATATGATAGGAGTTTCAGTAGTCGAGGGGGGAGAATCTAGTCAATCACAATTCACCTAGAACATCCAAGAGGAACCAATCCCGACCAACTTCTACCTCCCATCGCTAGAAGCCTTTGATGATAGTACTAATCCGACTGAACACACTATTGCCTTTTGCGCCCAGATGTCTCCCTGTGACACTTCAAACACTCTGATGTGTTGCGTGTTCCCGACAACGCTACTCGTTTGAAGCCACTCTTTAATCCACTTCTTTGCCTAGCCTTGAAAATATACACTCGAGGCCATCAATTACAATGTTGCTTGGGGTCAAGCAAGGAGAGGAGGAGACACTCTCTGACTTCATCGCTCGATTCACTAATGAAATTTGAGGCATGCAAGAAGTTCATCCGTCACTCGTGATTCAAGGCTTCATGATAGGGCTCAGACCCTCTCGCCTTTTTTGGTCATTGGTGGAGAGGTTGCTAGTAATTGTACCCAAAGTCCTTCAAAGGGCCAACAAATACATAGCCATCGAAGCGATGGTCTCAAGTAAGCGTAAGGAGACGCACAAGAGGTCATCGTGGCAGGAGCGACCATCGTTAGCTCCAACCCTGAGATCACCTTGGTGAATAAAATAAGATCGACCCAAGTTGTCTTACACGAGACTCGAGCTAACCCATGATGAAAATCGATGTCTTTTTATAGATAAAGGAAAAAGAGTTCTTGAAGGACCCTTAATCGATGAAGACACCATTAGAAAGGAGAGAGATCTAAGTATTATTACTTCTACTATGATTATGGCTAAAATATAGAAGACTATCATGATTTGAAAGAACAAATCGAGAAACTAGTTCATCAGGGGCACCTCATGAGATTTGTTTAGAGATCTCGGGAATCTTCACGTTGACCTTAAGGCCTGGTGGAGAGGCAAATTGATGTCATCATCGGTGGACTTGTCTCAAGAGGGGACAGTACCTTGGGTCGCAAAGCTTACGCCTGAGCCACCATCGATAAGTGCTCGAGGCTAGAAGACGACTCGGAAATAGCCTTTAAGGTAGAAGAGATGAAGTACCTCGACCTAAACCATGACGACACCCTGGTGGTTTCCATAATCGACATAGGTAGCTCTATCGACATCCTCTACTTTGACACTTTTCAAGAACTTAGGCTCTCTGCTAATGATCTCATCCCTATGACTTCTTCGTTGATGTGGTTCATGGATAACTCTATCTCCCCCCTCGGGATCATGAGCCCGCATATCATGTTTGGCGATGAATCCAAAACTATGATGACCAAGTTTATAGTGGTTAACATCTCCTCGGCGTACAACGCAATTATGGGCCGACCCACACTCAATCGGTTGAGGGTTGTGGTGTCGATATATCACATGGTGATGAAGTTTCCAACAAGAGCCAATGTTGGGGAGCTGAGGAGCGATTCGAAGGAGTCCCGCTAGTGTTATCTAACGATAATCTCATTACCCAAGAAGGCTTGGCTCGAGGCACCACCATTGGACCCTCAAGATTTCACTAAGCCTCTCTCATATTCAAAGCTAATGGAGTCACTAGTCAAGGAACCTTTGAATAAGGCCCATCCAAATCGGATCGTCAAAGTTGAGGCAACACTCCTTGAGAAGAAGCGAGTGCAGCTCATCGATTTTCTTAAGGAAAACGTCAAGATGTTCATATGATCAACGAAAGACATGCTAGGAATAGACTCCAACATGGCCCAACATCACCTGCACATCTCTCCTAAGGTCCGACTTGTGAAGCAAAAGCCTCGTAAGTTTGCTCTTGAACGTCAACAAGCGATTAGTGACGAGGTGGACAAACTACTAGGAGAAGGGTTTATTATCGAAGTAAAGTACCCCCAATGGCTTACTAATATTGTATTAGTTAAAAAATCTAATAGAAATCGAAGAATGTGCGTTGATTACATCAATTTTAATAAAGCGTGTTTGGAGGACAATTACCATTGTTTCCAGATTGATCACCTCGAGTCATGAGCTCCTCACCTGCATGGATGCGTTTTCATTATATAATCAAATAACGATGGTGCATCGAGATTAGGCACATACCTCCTTTGTCATGAATCGATGTATATATTATTACAAATTCATGTCGTTTGGATTAACAAATATGAGGGCAACATACTAAAGAATAGTGAATAAAATGTTTAAACTGTTGGGAAATCCTATGAGAGTGACATCACATGCGCAACGGAAGAACAAAAAACAAAACACCCTAGATTTCTACAAAAGGTTCCATTGTCGTGCGAAGATCGATGCATCAAAAACAAATCCACAAATCCGAAAACTACATGTGTAAGAAGAACGATAGTACCTAGGGAGATTGTATATCCCTGAGTTCCTGTAGATCCATGGGGGAGGATGAAAGAGGTCAAGCGTCCTCCTCTCTAGCAGTATTTACACGGTAGGGACTGCGATGATGCTCCTCTCTGGGGAGAGGAGAACAAGAGGTGGACACCAAGAAAACCTCAATCTATGACCCTTTGGTCCCCTCCTATTTATAGAGGTCCCCTATCAACCCTAATGGATCTAGCCCTATTGGGTATTGGATCTCTATCTAATTACCCAAGCCTCTTAGATCAATGGGTCTCTACCCAATAATCTAGCTCTTATTGGATCTCATTCATGGGATCCAATAATATAGTGGCTTATTGGATATCCAATAAGATATGGGTTCTGGTGGATATCTCATACCCGAACCTCTACTCATCGTACCACCTATCATATGTGTGTGACCCTCTAAGCCCAATATCGAGCTGGTCGTGAGTCATACCTATCATAACTCTTTTTGACTCAGTGAATTATTATCTCTATAATAATTCACTCGACTCATCGACTGCGGACGTACTATGCCACTACGTCGCAGTCCCCAGATGATACAGGGGAATCCAATCCTTTGGACCTATCTGTCCTTAGTTACCATGCACATGTAGTCTCTCATCCATCTAATATCCCAAAGATCATATATCGGGCATGGTGCTGTCAAGCCCATACGGTTTCCACTCGAGTCTCGCTCTAATCGGATTCTCTCGAAGAACTCTTTCTCTCTCAATCTGAATGACCATGGCCAGGGATTTGCCTAAGCAAGAACACATGAGATATTCTTCTCATGATACCGAGAGTGGATGATCCTTTATTAACACTCAATTACCCTCGTAAGGTTAGCTGTCACTCTTAATAACCGATTGTACTAGATCTGAAACTTCCAAACCTACAAGTTCGGTATCAAAGAGTGGAGTATTCATACAGGACATCCATGGTGTCTCAAGTCTAAGGACCAGATACACTATTGGGACTACGGAATCGCTGTCTGACGTGAGGTATCAATAACCATCTAGCACTCCGTAAGCTGATCAATCAGTGAACTCATTCTCCAATGAGCACCTGCACTGTACCCTTAGTGTCTCCACACGAGTAGCTATGAGACCAGCCACTTCCATCATATAGATGGGTATACAACACATCAGTCTGTCTGGTTATCTCGATGTCTCTCTCGAGTAACCTATGACCGGGATTATTTAGGGTCCGTGTTTAAAGGTGAATCGATCTCATTATCATAATCTCATCACGATCCGATTCCCATTGCACAGATCCAAGGACATCACAATATATATCCAGATAATGTCAGAATATACCAATAATCATAAGCAAAAATATTGACATAGTGTGTTACAAGTGCCATCACTCATATGATTGGCTTGTAGAGCACCTATAACTAGCATAAACACTATATTGAAAGGAGCGTTGAGGCATATGTGGACGACATAATAGTCAAAAATAGAATAGTTGACTTGCATCTAGTAGACTTAGCCAAGATATTAGGTTTTGAAGAGATACAACATGCTCCTCAACCCGTCCAAGTGTGCTTTCGAAGTTAGTTCAGAAAAATTTCTCAGGTTCATTGTTCACTAGAGAGGAATAGATGCAAATCCTAAAAAGGTTTGTGCCATATTGGAAATGCATCCACCCACGTCGATAAAGGAAGTGCAACAGTTAACAAGGCAAATAGCAACACTTAGTTGGTTCATATCCAAGTCTGACAACAAGTATTTGCCTTTCTTCCAAGCATTGAAAAATCCAAAAGGTTTCCTATAGACCAAGAAGTTATAAGAGGCATTTAAGGAGCTGAAGCACCACCTCGCCCAGTTGTCGCAACTCTCTTCCTTTATTCTGGGTGAGGTCCTCAGCCTTTATCTCACTACCACAAAGCAGGCTATCAGCTTCGTATTGGTGCAAGACAACTCGAGAGTCCAAAGACTAAGGATTTTAATTTCAAATAATACTGCCCGCATTAGTCCTTCAGCAGACCGATATGTGGATCACGTACTACTAGGTGATAGCATCGATTGGGGCTGTTTTCACTTCGTTACCACCCTAAATCGATCAGTCGTCGCTCTGTCACGAATAAACTTGTAAACAAGGTGTTCAATATAATGCTTATGCATGTCCATGTCTTTTGGGTTTATTCTTGCTTTGCCAAGTATGTAAAGGGCTAGCCGAAGGCTTAATAGTCCATTTGAATGAGTTTGGTGACCGTTGTAGACTTATACATAAATTTTGTATCATGTGGTTGCTTTTAATAGATTTGGTCTATAGTGGACCAATTTTATACTTTTGTTGTGCAACCGTTCTGAGCTTGTGAAGTTCATGGTTGTAATGTGCATTGGCAAGGATGTGTTTGCTGAAATTGTTGCTTGTGGATCTTGTGTGAAGCGCTTTCTCTATCTTGTCTTTTCTTTTGTAGGTCCTAAGGGATCGTAGGAGGTTTCGGGGAGGCTTATCTTTGCAGACAGACACGCAAGGGTGCTGCATGACTTAAGCAAAACCAGCTAAGTTCATGACAGCTCGCCACTAGATGATATTAGCCGAGGGAGAAGAAAGAAGAGAGAAAAAAAGAGAAAACCTAGAGATCCGACGTCACTTTCCCTCAACGATCCCAATCCATCATCGCCCTCCCTCGTTGGACGTCGCATATGACGTCGCCTCCTCATCTGAGGCGACAAGGCCTCGGTGCCATCGACGACTTCTTATCTGCACATGGAGAGAATAAGCCTTAATGATGTCATGGTCGTGGGGAGAAGTAGTTTCTTCTCCCCACACAGACAGAAGAAACGAGGCATTTTTCTTTTGTTTACTTTTTTGCATGGAGAGAAGGAACCCTCGGTTTCTTCTTCTCACACATGCAGAAACCAAGTGACGTCGCCTTTCACCGAAACATACCGCTCGGTACATTTATACCATACCGTACCGAACTAAGCTCGAAACTCTGGTATCGTATAAAATCATGAACCTTACCAAAGACACATTTATTATGTTAGCTATGTGCTAAGCAGAGTTGAGGAGCGATAGATATCCCTCATCGCGAGGTTGGCTTTTGCGCTAGTATTGGTAATAAGGAAGTTTCGTCCCTATTTCCAAGTGCATCCTAAACAAGTGATCACCAAACAACCACTCAAGAAGGTCCTTTCACGATTTGATATCTCAGGATGAATGCTTAGATGGTCGGTAGAGTTGGGCGAGTTTGACATCCAATATGTACCAAGGGTTGCCATTAAGGCTCAAGCGTTTGCGAATTTCATATCGGAGCTAACCCTCTCACCCGAGATTAAAGCCGACCAGCACACCCCCTTGGTATGGATTTTGTTTATCCACCACATTGGAAAGAGGCAGTGTTGGACTTATCTTGAAAGGTCTGAACAAACAGGTGTACGAATAAGCTCTCAGGTTCAAGTTCAAAATCTCTAATAATGAGGTCGAATATAAAAGCTTATCTTAGGGCTCTGACTCACTCAAGAACTCCAAGTGCAGGACTTGGTAGCTAATCACCATTTGACACCTATCACGACGTGGAGGTTGGCATAAAAGGAAAAGGTTTCAATCACCCTTCACTTATTCGTCCTCGTGAACAACAACAGTCCAAGGGAGGCGGTTCGGGCTTTGTCTCTCCTATCATCACAAAATGCCAAAGGAGGATGTTAGGACAATTGTAGACTATCCCTTCCGTAAACTAGATATAAAAGCTAACACTCGACATTGTGACGAGGGACACTTTTTTTGAGAAAAATCTCATACCCCAAAAATGACCTTAGACTAACTTAAACGTCGAAGGTATCGAGTCGAAAAACTTTTCTTGACATCGATCTTTAGCACAGTCAACACCTCGAAAGCTCAACCCCCCACCTTAGAGCCATCTCGAAACCATTCAAGAACCACCTCAGATCCGTTTCGAATACTTTTGCGCCTTGGGGTTGATTCAAACATCGACGACGAAATCTCCTAACAAAGCGTAAGCTTTTCCAAATTTTCATGCGTTGTGTTGTAAAATATATGTTCGATTGCACGCATGAGCGCACACACACACAGTAGAACTCTTATTTTACCATCACATGCAATTAATTATTTGACAAAGAGAAACACAACATGCTTACAGGTTGCAAAAAAAAAAAAAAAAATCAAAAACAATTTAAGAAATACAAAGCGAAACTGTTGCTATGGTTCGTTTTAAGCACATGCAGTCAAGTTCGTAGCTGTAGGAGCTATAGGCAACAAGACTCGAGCTTAGATCTCTCAAAAAGAATGCTGCCAGAGCCAGTGATAAAAGAGACGATTCTAACATCCACCAATGTCGTAGAAATCCTTCCAGGGATAAAAAAAACCAACCTTGAAACACAAGGACGAACTTAGCACACCCATCACGGCTGATACAGATGATGTTGAAGACATTCCAAGAGCAATCGAGCTGTCCAAGAAATATAGTGAGCACATGAGCACATATAGATTTGATATCCTTTTCGGCAGAGGTTTGTATCATATAGATATCCTTCTTGGCGTAGGTTTGCGGACATGAGCACATACCTTTACTCAGAAGACATCTATCTGAACATCCGCCGGTTCGGGATCAGCCATTTTACTATCAAATAGTGGCATGTCAAGCTTGGGAGGGTCCTGACCAAAATGGAAACATTTCTCAGTCAAGAACGAAATCTCCTAAGGCTACAAAGCAACAGACACACAGAAGCTTATTTTCTTAACAGTCATCAAGCAACAAAAGTGCAGTCGACATTTCAAACATAATTTTCAGACACGACGACAACAAAGTGGACATTGCTTAACTTTTCTTAAAAGTTGTTTTAAGTTTGAAAAAGTCGCTACAGCTTACTTGTGACAGCACTCGCAAGATGAGATCTTTCTTTTCTTTTTTTCATGGTGTCCATACAATGAATGCAATGCTGCTCACAAGTTCCTTTGACTTCTATGTTATGAACTATGATTTCCAGCCATGAAAATTTCTCTAGATATTCAATTTCTCGGGAGATATTGAATTGACATCAGCTGATTCTGATCCAAGTTTGACCAAGCTTGAAAATTTATGCTTTTAGGTTTTTAAAGAGATGTTGAGCTTGCATGTTGTCAGGAAACAGCACAAATTAAAATTACATATTCTTAAACATCATATCAAACAACATATAACATGATTAGATCAATCTTACCATGCAACGCACAAGAGCCCAGTTGATGCCACGAAAAAACAGATGCTGCTTAACTTCATTGGCTCCTTGACTTGAACCTAATCTATTTTTAGGATCCCTATGCAACAACCGATATATCAACTGTTTTGCAGGAAGGCTTACCTGCTCAAAGAAATGGATTAGACTGTCTGGTTAGTAAAGCAATTTGGTGTCTTGGTATACAACTAAATAGACTAGTGTTTTCTGCAAAAAAAGGACCGTTGCAGTAAATAACTGAACATTACTAAATGGATAGATTGCTAAAATAACCCTCTTTTGTCCTCTATCACCATACACATGATATTTAGAGTCAGCACAGATGACTAGAAATATATACACTGTTTGATCAATTTTAGTGAGAAAATAGAAGTAAGAAAGCTCGCAGGTTTTTTACACAGGTTGTGGATATGACACTTCTCTACATATGAAGGGGGATCAATTATACTTGATGAACGGTTGCTTAGTCTTATTCATAGCTAATGGGACCATCCACATGCCTCACTTCGATGGAAGTCTGGAATTCGAAAGCAGAATGATCATATATTTTCAGATCTAACCTAGCACAAACCAATATGACCATATCAATCAGATAAAATTGAAGTTATACCAAGATAAATCAATTCTGGATCAACTAAACCAACTGCAAGTTCCCTTTCATGATTTATTCCACAAGATACAATGTAACTCACTGGAACTTGAGTTCCGGTAGGTTGGCTTTTGGACAAAGAGACACTTCAGCAAAACTTAAGCTCCAAGGAACTTGAGTTCAAACTCAAACTTTTGGGGAAAAATAAGAATCAAGTGTTTACCAATCAAGATGTTCACAGTTTCACTGGTATGTGAAGGGCCAAACTCTATAATATTTACAGCCTATCCTATTTACAGCTTTTCCCTTTTCTTTTGACTGGTGAAGTGCTTTTCCACTCTTGTTAAAATTGTTGATGGATTCTCTGGAACCTTAGACCTCTATATTGTAGACGTTTTAATGGTCAATACTCAATAGTGGATTCAGTAAGAGTCCTAGGAAACCAAATCCTCAATAAATTATATATGACATCAATTGTTTCAACTTGCCAGTATTCATGCATGAACACTGCATAATGTTGAATATATAATTTCAATAAATACTTGAATTTGATCAAATACTCACCGAAATACATCCAGGAAATCTTAGGTCCTTATGAAGAATATTAGCAAATGTCTTTTGTCTTGTCTTTCCCCGGAATGGTGTATATCCATATAGCATCTCATAAAGAAGGATCCCTAGCAATGTAGAAAGCAGCAGTAGAATCAGGTATTGCAACTGAGAAACTATCTGGGCAATGAGGTATAAATATAAGAGAAACTTTAACAAGTATGGTCACCTTATTTTGAGATGTCTAGGCATGAGATATGATACAAACATTGGAAGAGAATACCATTAAGATGTCTTAGCTTCCTAAAATCTTCAAAGAGAGAAATGACATTTCTGTGCACATACTTCATATTTTGCTTTCAGAAAGACTTGGGGGAAAGAAAGAATAACTTGATTCATATCAATAGCTTTTAGAAGTTAATTCTCCTATTGTGATAAAGCCTGAGAACAACCTAGGAGTCACTGGAGGAAACAGGTGTCTCCGCATTTGGAGGTTAAGTCTGGGCAATTGAACCTCCATGGAGGCTGCAATGGATCCACCTGGTCCACTACTAGGACAAAGACCCATGTTGCGTCCATGTCATGCCCATGATGGACTCCTGTACTTGTCAGATACATTCTAACATGCGTCAAATATTTGGAAACACATCCGAGAATGACAGTTCTACCCAGATGTGTCAGATATCGAATCGACTTGAAATTTCCATGAGCTGAGTTAACTTGATCAAGATTCAAACTGACTCTGAACTATGTTGATATATGTTGACAACATGTGTGCACAGTGATTGTTCACCTCTGTGGAATCCAACTACTCTACATCTCTCACCTAGAGAATCATGCTGCAAAATAACATGAGCGCAGCTCAATGGGACTGACAGATCCATCTTCCTGTTAAATATCAGGCAGACAGGTCTTGTACTACTTTGAACCAGCATGCATGATGCCCTTACACTGATTTGTAAATTAACATTCATTTTTGTCTTTATCTATATAACATCATTGGGATAGAAAAGTCTCACAAACAAATATATGTAATCACATATGTTGTAATTATTGTGAAAAATGGATAAACAATTGAGCTGAAACATATCACCTACCAAGTGCCCACCAATCAACTGCACTAGTATGGCCAGCTCCAGTAATAATCTCCTGAAAAAAAAAAACCAGACATTGGCCTTAAATAATGTTTGCAGAATAAGTTTACTAATTATCTAATCCAACATCAATATTACATTTATATCCACGGATATTGAATATATACATAATCATTAATGGAAAATATAATGAAATATAATCATGAATAAACACTAAAAGCTGACTGCTCAAAATCCTAACACCAATCAGCAGACATTTTGTTGCATCAAGAAGAAGGATTGGAGAAACAATGTCATTTGTGAAAATTAATAATCTATCCACTCTCAAATATTCATTCTAACAGGCATGCTAATAAAAATGACAGAATTTAATTCACAGTTTTATGCAGTTATAAAAGAGCTACAACAAAAGGAATTAACAATGAACATTCATAATGATTTTGTGGAGTTACATCAGATGGATCAAAAAACACAGGTTCTTCATTCGCATTGCCAGTTATTTGCTTCCATACAAGTATAATCGAAGATTTAAAGAAGTTCTTATACACCAAAAGAGAAAGTTGTTTAGTTCAATGATAACACATACCGGTGCAATGTATTCTTCTGTTCCAACGAATGAATTTGATGCACGCATTGGTTCAGCTACAAAAATAGGAGGAATCCTTCCTTTCATTTGCTTTTTCTTGTCCTCAATTCTTGGAAGCAAAAGCTAGACATCCATGCAGATCAGTCAATCCATAAAAGACAATAACATCAATGTCTATCTAATTATCGATATCTGCTTCATATTAAAAGACTACCTAGCAGACCCTAAATATTGATATCCAATTATTGCATCTGATTTAAGTTTATCTAGAAAGTGAATAAAGACATTACCAATAATTTTCAGGTAAAGCTAAAATTTTCATAGGAGTATGATGTAGGGACCTCACTGAAATAAATTTGCCAACAGCATTGGACAATTTTATTCTAATGAATTACAATCAAGTATTACATAAAGAGTCATCAAATATGGATCCATTTTACGAAGGCAATGCCGTAGGCTTCTCAGTTGGAAAGCGGTAGAACTTGTTTCTTCTCATATTATGAAGGCAATGCCATTGGCTTCTCAGTTGGAAAGCAATAGAACTTGTTTCTACTCATATATTATAGTGACCAAATTATGCAGATATGTCTGTCGACTTTCAATTAGCATTAGATTGCTAATCACAAAATGGAGATTGCAGTGAAAAAATAAATACAGAATAATTTCTATGAGGCGACGAATGTAAGAAAATTTGATAACATACATCTCCAACAAAAATACAAGAGTCTCATATATGATGTCATCAAAGAATTTGCCCACCTGTGGCTTGCAAGATGTCAAGCATGATAAATCAAAATCTGTCAAAGAAACATGTCCATCCCTCTGAAGCAAGATATTTTCTGGCTTTAGGTCTCGGTATATGATACCTACAGAAAGTAAGCAAACCTCCATCATCAGAACAATGTGAAGATCCAAGATACAGACTTGATAGAATATCTTGCCAAACAATGGAAATTTTCTCTTTTTTCACTAAAAACAAGGGAGTTGAAGAAAATTTAGGACCTAGTGTATCTAAACGGAAAACAAATGCAGTAAGTTTCCTAAGATGCAAGGCAACGTTTCATAGTAGTAGTTGAATCAACCTACCCCCATACAACTGAACAGACAACAAGGAAAAGAAATGCTTGTTTTTAAGCAATTTCTATAGCTTGATGCTTGGGTGGAGCTAGGCACATAAACACAAGCAAGGGATTGAAGCCAGGCATCACATGAGAGAAGCACATGCCTGTACCAAACTGCACTAACCAGAGGGAAATTATCCAAATTGTTAAATGTGTAACAAATACATGCATAATGAAAACGAATTTTGGGAGTGACTGCAAACAAGGTTTAATGTGCTGTTCCTATATAAATGTCATATGCTTTATATCCAGATGGTACACATCATGGAAATATATGGTGAATACCTATGGTGCACAAGGTACACAAGACCTTAAGTGCAACTAGAAGTAAGTTAATTATATCTAACATGACAACCATTTAATTTCTTAAAAGTAAAGATTGTCATTGAATTCCATTTTTATATGTAAAAAGCAGGGTAAACCATAAATAAGGCTGACTTCTCTTTTATGTGAACTTAATTGGTACCCTACCAACAAAGTACATGACGTCTAGCATGGGGCAGCACGATCACGCCACCAATTGATGTTCCATACAAGTTTAATCTTGATAGTTTTCATTACAGGGATGACCATCTAGAACAATTATGCAATTATATATTTATCATGGTAGAGCTCTATTGCTAATCCAATATGATAGAACTTTGTTCATAACATATATGGTATAATGTTTTCTACCAAGAGATACTAAAAAGCCTGAATGAAGGACTTATTATAACATAGCTGCTATAGAATGGATTTTGGTTTGAGAGATCTCTTCAATGGAAGAAGCATTTATGATCTTATAACAAAAAGGATGCATTACTTAAGCAACAAGAATGGCTATGGTTATTAAGAAATAGCTATGCACCTTGACAGTGAAGGTATTCAAGTGCTACAACAACTTCTGCAGCATAGAACCTGCACTAATAAGATGCATTCAGTACAATACAGATAGAATTAAAGTACTCTTTAAGAAAAGAATTTGAAGCAGGCCATTAACTTGAAAACATAAATGACAACTCATGTGGAAGTTATATGGGAAAATGAAACCAGGAAAGACTAACTCTTAACTACTCATTTCGAGCAAGGTCCTTGCTCCTTTTGTGTAAGTTCCTTGGAACTTGGTTTCGTGACATGCTAAGTTGCATCCATGTGAAGATGAAGCAAAGTCTCACCCGGCAGAAAAGAACACATGCTGTTATGGTGAATGGAGGGTCTAGATTGTGTGTGGCCATGTGTTTGGAGCCTGGGTCCCTTGGTTATGAAACTTGGAGGTTCTAGTAAGACTATTCACATTATACTTTCTTATACATCTCTAACAAACTCTATTTTTACTCAATAATCCCTGAAACACTTCTCATTAATTGTCAAGTTTCCTGTTTATGAGTTTGCAGATAAAATAAAAAATTGTTGAAGTTTATATCTTGAGTTTGTCAGTACGATAAACATTAACTGTGCAAATGAAATATTCGAAACTACGACATTATTGTGATTAATATAAAGTTTTACATATTTTTAGGATGCTTTATCATCATAAATCTTCAACAATAACTTAAATGGTACTTAAAGTGTATATAATTTCTACATATTTTAGAAATTAGCAATTAAAAATGGCATGGAAGTCAATCATTTTCTGTGCATATTACCGATATGTTAATTTCACACAATTTGTCTTGATGAATGTCTGCTTCAACCTAGTAGAAGAATGAGAAAGGAAGTAAATGGACAGCTTCATTTCCTAATATATTTTGCACTGTTTTTAATTTTGGTCTGTATTAGAAGCATTAGGATTCAGATTCTCAGGGAGCTGAGTCATCTAAGGTTTTTTTTAGTTTGGTCTGTATTCGAGACAATAGGATTAAGATGCTCATGGAGCTGAGGTGTCTTAAGTCAACTAAGAATTACTCATGGATACATAAGATAACAATATAGAAAGTATCTATCATACATTTCAACAAAAAATAACTTGGAGTCAATTATGGTGCCATCAGAGAGTGTACTGGGTCACTTTGTAAAGTGGGGTCATGAACAAAGATTCTTAAAGTTATCGTGCAAACCACTTCGTCTCCTCTGTGACTTGCTGTTTTTATACAATATGTATGTTGCCAATACCTAAGATTAGTAACCACGTTTTGGTGTTTCATATATTTTATTAATTCAATTTAACATCAGCATCAAGAAAGTACCCAAACATGAACGTGGTAGAATTCAGTAAAACTTTCTAACAACTTGCAACAAGGATTAGTTCTACAAGAGGGCAACTAACTCTCCTAACCATTAAAAACAATAATAGGGTAGAGAATGAGGAAAAGAGAGATAGGGACTATGCTTCGAAATATAAAAGGGAAAACTTTTTGGTTACATGATAAATGACAGCTAAAAATATGATACTTTTCACAAATAAGTCATATGATGCACTGTGCTATATGTTGCCATGCAAAAAGAATCAGAGTAATAAATCACAAATGTGTTTTGAGGACAACTTTTACCTAACAGCATCTTCTTTTAGGACCTTCGCAGGTTGCCTGTCTAGCATTAAGAAAAGCTCTCCACCAGGGCAGTAATCAGTTATTAAGCAGATGTGTGTCTTGGTCTGCAAGAATGTGATAATATATGATTATTATTGCTCCACAGATACAGTTTTGCATATAAAAAGAAATTTATTGGATAGTAATTTAACAACTAAAAAAGAGCAGCCTAATGCAGCCTAATTTAGGACTCTCATCAATGTCAGGTATGAGGATCAATGCAGCCTTAAACAACAAGCAGGGAGACTATTTTTGTGACTTGCACTGTAGTCATCAAAATCATAAGAAGACATCCTACACCATACCAAAACTTGCAGTCGAGAAGTTTAGCACTCAAACTTAAAAGAAATATTAGATATATTTTGGAAGGATTGCAGTTTCAGTTACCAGGGTCTGGTCCATGGTCAGACATGCATGGCCATTTTGCACCTCAATCCACACCCAGACCAATAAATACCACCAGTATGTACCAGTCTGGGCAAGTTAGGAACCTTGGTTTAATCTTTTAATAAACTTCTATATGTGTTGACAAACTTCTAGTCAAGGTAACTTTTGCACTTGCTATATCCTCCATATGAAAATAATCTCTTTCCCTAAAATTTAAAGGCTGTGTGAGAGCCTTAGCCAGACACCACAGGTGTTTCTTTCATTAAAATAAATAAGGGCTAAAATAACTGCCCGTCTCTATTTAAGCTTTAAAAATCATAGATTATTTCTGTACCATGTTCTCTACTCTTGCAATAATCAATAGCATAGTAATTGTTTTACTTTCTTATATGTTTTTTCATCATAAATGGTGCTTAAATTGTTGTAACGTTTTTCACCAAAACAAGAATATCACTTTAGAACAGACAGCTTCAAATGGGCAGCCTCTTCTGTGTAAATTACATTTTTCATTCTGAAAAAAAAAAGAGAAGTTGGAGGCTTGGAGCAAATGACCTGAAAAGATGCATATAATGTAGGAAGGAAAGGGTGATCCAGAATATTAAGAATCTCTCTTTCTGCACAAGCTCTATGCACCTGAAGCAAGAGATCAGAAATTTATCAGATATGCACAGTGATTTCTTGGTGTTTCGATACACTGTAATTAATTAGCAACCATATAAAATGAAGAACCACATAGATGAAGAACAAAAGTGCAAGACTTGTGATTCACGAACATTTGTTTCTTAGACTGCACCCAGATAGTGTTTTTGAAGGATGCACTCAACTTAAAACTGAATTTTACAGCAAGAAGTGACAAGCTTTATGTTCTACAAACAAGTCTCAAACTAAGCTTACTATTATTACTTTCTGCCAAAAATTATTTACTTTGTGAAGGTACAGATGACAGGTATTACATTCCCTACTTTAACCAATTTCAACACATTTTAACAGGCTTAAACACACATTCTTTCATTATAAATCATGCTAAATAACACCTCAAAAGAAAATTCTCAGTAAAGGATGGCTGACTAACCAATGTAGTAATGTGGGTGAGGGCATGAGTCACTGAAGCAAACTGACAATGAATGATAGTATTTTGTGATTAAAAGTCAGCTGTTCAGGGAACTGCAGTAAAGATGTAAAAAATACAGCAACTCCTGAAGATGTCAGAGAAGTCAAAATGAGTTGTTG
This sequence comes from Musa beccarii, assembly GCA_024322285.1. Lineage (NCBI taxonomy): Eukaryota > Viridiplantae > Streptophyta > Magnoliopsida > Zingiberales > Musaceae > Musa > Musa beccarii. The sequence goes on from CM044399.1 coordinate 1,874,118, forward strand.
GGGTTGGGTTGGGTGGGTGGGGACGATGATGGATTATAATATGCAACACCTGTTTCTGAGTCTACAGTTTAGTTTTGACTAATTTAATTGTTAATTTAAAAAGAATTAAAGTAAGAGGCAGATAATAATTCTTCTTCAATGTTGGAAAAAAATCTCAAGACAAATCATTGAGATTGGAAAGAAGGATTATCCATATAGGTACCATGCTGTGCAACCCAAATGATTTTATAGGTCAAACCAAGTTATCTTAATTCCATAACTGGTATGGTCCGATTAACACTATGAAAGATTGGCTTCTTCGTTTCTTTTTGGATTTAGAGCTTCAATGAGCCGGCCCATGGTTTTCTGTCGTCATGTTGCCTAATTGTGTGCTTAACAGGAGGGAAGCTGAAGAACAGGAAAGGAGGCAAAGAAAGAGTGGGAAGACACAGATGAGGATAGTTGGCCAGGAGAGAGAGAGAGAGAGAGAGAGAGAGAGAGAGAGAGAGAGGCAAATTTTGTTTTTACTTATACTTTTATTTTTTGGGAAACTGTCAACAGCACTGTCTCAACATGTAGATTTGTCATGTGTACCAGCTTCCAGCTGAAACAAGGCGCAACAATAACATATATTATTGGCTAACAGTAGTAGTATGAGAGAAAATCGTTGAAAATGATATGTACATGTGTTTGGGAGTCCTACGGATGCGGTAGTTAGAAGAGGAAAAATTATTACTATTAGTGGTATGAGAAAAGGTGAAAGAAGACCTAAAAACCCTTAATAGAAACTATAAATAAATATTTAAATCCTTTTAACTTCTCTATATATATATGACATTTTATGGATCTTGACGGCGAAAGATTCATGTAGCCAATCTCAAATAGTTGGGACTTATGGTTCTGTTGTTGATGTTATAGTATTGGCTAACAATAGTCCAACCAAACTAACAAATTCTAAAGTTGGCTCCAGATCATGTAAAATCCTTCCTAACGTGTAGAAACTATCACTTTAGTTGAATCATACAAATTGCATAATCAATTATCACTAGGCAAAGCTGGCATGTTAACACGCAAGTGAAAACATAAAATAATCAATGCTTACCTTGTTACGATTAAGCATGGTATTTTTATCCATGGCCTTCATTGCAAAAAACTCTCCAGTTCCTAACAACTCCACCAAGTGAACACTGCCATTTCAAAGCATACAAAAGGCTTTTGGATTTACGAGTCAATCATAGGTAATACATATAAGAAGAATGCACAAACGGTGTAGCAGACCACATAAGGCACACTAACATAATTTTTTAAAATTCAAATATTGAATATACTTGTTTAACATAATTTTTTAACTGCATTCTGAATATACATATGTGATGCCTTAATGCAAATTGCCCAATGAAGTTCACAATCACGCAATGAATAAATGTTTAAAACTATTCAATCTCTAAATGTCTTAAAAGAATCTTTTCCCCATAAGATCTCAACAGACTGTATGTTATCACAATATTCAACCTTCCATATTTTTATTTAATATATGGAGATGCTTAGGTTGTCTATTATAAATGAAGATTGATCACCAATCATAATATTTGGAGGCTTTAGCTTAGATCTAAAACAACAAAAAAGTTCACAGTGGCTAGATTATAATAATATATGCTTCAGGAACCTAGGCATGCACACACCTAATCTTTCTTGTTCTTGCTTGTTAACTCACATATTTTTATGTGAATGTAACCAAACCAGCTCTCTGTGTGTTGTAATCATATGGTAGGGTGTAGAACTATCAGCCAAGAAAATGTTCCCATGCATCTTCCCACCAGTAACTATAAACAGTAACACTTGCATTACCACTTTTTCTGCTCAAACAATTACCAGAAGGAGAAAAAGATGGATAAACAAGTCGTTGGAATAGAAGCAGGATGATCTCAAATGGTAATAGCATGGAAAAGCAAGGGACCAAACAAGCCCTGAGGCACTGATGGACACTCCTAGTTTGAGCAACAAAATCAGGCTCAAATTCATTCCTCATGCCATGATTTGATACAAGCCTAAGAAGCCAAATCCATTTTCAATCAACCAGGGTAAAACCCCAAGGAGCCTGACTGGCACCCAGCACAACCCAAACTTCAAGCCAGATAAATAAAGTTCATGCTTGGGTGCACTGTCCAATCTCATTTGAGCCTAAGCAATAGCTGACTGCCATGCATATTGTGGCTTTTCAGAGATATGTTTTCAGGAAGAGAAACAAAAAGGCCTAACCTGATAAACTATAATATATTTCAAGAAAATACTCAATGATTGTTTCAAGAAGTTCGACAATATCATTGGTATTTCTCGGACAAATAAAAATTTTAATATCAAATGCCATCAGTTGGTGGCATAGATTCACAGGAGCAAACATATATCTGCCTCAACAAAGAACTTACTAGAAAAGAAGCCAAGTCCTGCTATCAAGGCAAAGAATAGATATAAAAAAGGTAAAGGATTACTATTTTACACAGTTGACAAATGAAAAAGGAATGAACAATGTACATGAAATGAGTATTGCGGGCTCTCAGCAAGTATGTAGATACTGTCTAAAGAAAACAGTTACCTGCCAGTATCACCAAAGCCCAAAGGCTTAACAGGTCTAAAATGTTTCAATCCTATCTTTTCTCCGCTCCCTACAACCTGGAGATTAATTCTAATTTTGAGCCACAGAACTATCCAGAAACATGAAGTAGAATGATAAATACAGCTGGAACATTGAAAATCCACAATGATAACTTATATAAATATTAAGTGCCTTTTATCAAAATAGAGCTAAACATGGTTATTATGCTCATTGAATCTTTGTCCTACATACCTTGAGAACAGAAAACTATATGCTGGTTTGAACTTTAGGTAGGTTTGTTTGCAAAACTCTCATAATCAGTTGCACTCAATTGGCAACATCAGTCCACTCAAACAAGTGTTATCGTGTATACAATAGATAACAATGATGAGCTGAGGTGCTTTCAAGAAGCACACTGTTTTTCTCAATTGATAAATACAGCTGGAACATTGAAAATCCACAAAGATAACTTATATAAATATTAAGTGCCTTTTATCAAAATAGAGCTAAACATGGTTATTATGCTCATTGAATCTTTGTCCTACATACCTTGAGAACAGAAAACTATATGCTGGTTTGAACTTTAGGTAGGTTTGTTTGCAAAACTCTCATAATCAGTTGCACTCAATTGGCAACATCAGTCCACTCAAACAAGTGTTATCGTGTATACGATAGATAACAATGATGAGCTGAGGTGCTTTCAAGAAGCACACTGTTTTTCTCAATTGTTTAATCAGCAGATTCCCCTTCTTTCCAAATGGCAATGATTATCAATGGTCAGGTAGAAATTTAATTAGTTACTTGCAATCAAAGACAGCTTACAGGGATAAAAGTCAATAAAAGGAAATGATTTCTTTTATGAAAAACAATGAAAGATGTTTATTCTGTATTACAACAAGAACTTTGCCAGAAAACACACAATAAAGTCTTTTTTCATGAAAAATAAACTTTAATAAGTCATTTCCTAGGTTTAAACAACTTTAACAAAACCAAGTTTTGCCCATAGTAAAATTTGGATATCCAAGTATCACATACTTTTTGAATGGCTCTCCATGATGGATTATTCTTCATGTGTGGTTTTGGGAGAACTACATTTGAATGATTAGCCCATAGATCTTCAGGTTTCTGCACATAATTATGAAATATCATCGTAATTAATAAAATGGACTTGTTGACAAATAGAAAACATGTCGGGCTCACCAAATTAGCATCTGGGAGTTCTCTAACAGCTTCATCAACATTATCTGCAGTTTCTTTCACCTGAAATTTATGCAATAGGCATTGCAATTATTGGGGATATATATTGTCAATTTTTTTTTATAATAACAAAAGGAGCTGATAAGGAAGGGAAATAGGTGAAGATCAAGAAGCTTTAAGGGAGTGTGGCAATGGTTTTAGAAGGTTTATGTTAGACTGAGATACTAGACCAAGTGAACCTGAAACTTTTCATCCCTTAAATATGTTGAGATTCTAAGCAGCCATGGCCAATCCACAGTCAAAGCTAAACCAACCCCCTGTAACTCATTTAAAAAACAGGCCAGCATGGTAAAAGGCAAAAGCAACATGGTAAACCATTCAAGGCAGTTTGTCCTATTTGCATGACTTGCATGCACATTAGACATAACTGACCCATTGCCATGTCCAAAACATGGCAAATTAACATGCAACTTGAACACAAAATGCTTCACACTTTAAACTAATCATTGAACTGGTTGGCTAAGGTCATTATGGATCAGATCAAGTCCCATATAGTTTTGTATCTGTTCAACCTGATATACTTCGTTTCTTCAGATCTACAAATAAGGCCCCAGGACCAATTGGCATCAGTCACTTCCTGTACTGATGGAGGAGGAGGAAGGAGGAGGAGCTTTTCGGGGAAAAAAAAAAAAAGGAGCTTTTTGAACCATGCTGTACATATGAAGCTCTATCATGCAGTGGCAGGGTGGCCGAAAGGAGCTTACAACAGCATGTTTTACTAACAAGAAGACAGGAATATGGTCTACAAAGAAAAATCAATAGAAGACAATTTTGTTTGAGGTAGTCATTGAACTATCCTTACATAAAATAAGTACCTAAGTAACTCAAAGTTGGCAACTGCATTGTAATAAGCAATTAGTTTAGAAATGCCTGCAAATGTAGAAGACTACTGACCAGCTTTTCACTATCCTTGGCAGTATCTTCCGGTATACAGTTCTGAAGTGGCTCAACATGCTCACTACCATCCAACTGGACACCAATAAAGTACTGGACTTCTGCCTGTTTAAGAAGCATGATGATATGTATTTGCTGATAGACAAGGAAGTCACACAATAAAGTGCAAAGTTCTAAAACAACAAAATATACATATTATCTTAAGAACATACCTTCTGATCACGCATGGGTTGTAAGTGAAACAGATTCCAGAACTTCTTCCCTAACAAATGAAAGCAAGTGGTAATTTGAAAAAATGTACAATAGATCACAGGAAATTTTCTACAACACCATTATTTATTCAGCATTATATTAGGAGATACAGGACATGATCCTCTTTAGAAAAAAAAAATTCAACTTTGACACATCAGGTGTACAGATGTCCCAAATGATCATCTCTAGTAGCGAAGCACAACACCATGGTAACATAAACCACTCTGCACTTTGCAGCAGCTGTTTCATGAGTTCTTCCTAGTGCAACATATTTCTCCAGAGATGTTAGGGTTTAAACAACCTGTGAGATGTATTAATAAGTTGAAGTAGTCAACAAGATTCAAAGATTGGAAATTGGAATCTGGGAGTGCTTCCATGATTCCATCACATAATTAATATTGGACACCGTGACACTGTTGACTCTGGAGCTGATTCAACTGTAGATATCAGATTCATGAGAACATGTTAACAAGTTTGTTGGATCTATAAGACTTGTAAGAAGTGCAAAATTATTGCCTCTCTTGATGGACATCCTTATACGGAAATGCCTTCACAATAAAGATGTTTTTATCATTTTTGCATCAGGATTTGGGAATAAGAACTAGTGTATAAATACAGTTTATGCCCTGGAAGCTCTCTACTTGAATACAACTAAGTGAACAACTGCACGAAATTTGTAAGGAACTTCAATCTAAGGTGTGCCACACTGCCACGTGCTTCAGCCAGCGTGAGGCAACAGTGTCTAAAAAAAAGAAGCCTCAGAATGTATATGAAAATTATCTTGAGATCAGAGGAATACAGTAAAAGGGATCATCATTGATCTTAGCTATGTTTTGCACCTCCACCATTTCTTTTCAAGCCATGACAACATCATGGCATCATGGCCCAAAATATCAGTAACCTCCTCCACCTCCCCCATAAAAACTAAGAGATCAAATTTGTGCCATTGACAACCAAAAGAGACAACACATTTATGACACTGGAAGGAATTTTTTTAGTGATTACATCTCAAGCAAGATAAGGAAGATTAATAAGTGTTTTAACAAAAATGAATCCTGAACTTGGAGAACCATGCATTATAGAGGGTCTCGCTAGTGGTCAAAAGACAGAAATGAATATCCAGGTTGTCTAACACCACTCTTGAAGGCTTCCCCATGACCACATCAGAGTTCAGGAATGAAACCTTAAATGGAAATCCATGCATCATGTGATAAATTACATGCACGATAGAGGATAGCATGCCCTGTTCATGTCTCGGATGGGAACAAATGACTCTAATTCGCCCATGCCTATGGATCAGTCTCAAACACCATCTCAAGCACAATAACTTGCCCGTATAAACAAAACAGCATTATGCATGGAATTCTTATCTAATCATAACTGCCAGAGTTAGGAGCAAGATTAATGCTCTTCAAAAAAAAAAAAAAAACATACCACTTTTTGTGTAATTTATCAACTGCACAGTTACATCCCTTTGGTTATCTATAGCCTCTCTTATTTTCCTCACAGTTGTTGGGTCAGTTTCAGGGCCTTGGAGAAACCTACAAATACCAAAGCATTAACTATAAAAACAAACAAGCACAGTTGAATTTTGGAAATGTGCATTAAAGGCTCTTGCATCTGTTGAAGTCTATCAACTATGTCATACATGCAACATACTCACAAACATTCGTAGTCAAAACGAAAATGTTCAGCACACTTCATAATCCATATATTAAATTTATATGAAACCAAACATTATAATAAAAATTCACAGAAGAAAACAAATGTTTCGTGCCTGCAATGAGATTTATGTAATAATATTTTTTTAGTATCTCGATTCAGTTCCAAACAGAAAAGCTTACATATGATTGCATTTACCCATGATATTACGATACAAATTTTTGATCTGGTCCATAAAATTCAGCACTATGCTGTAAAATGGCAAAGGAAATTCCTGCACACCTGCAGTTTCTTCCCAATATTTCTTCACGGCTGTATTCTGTCAATTCTAAGAAACTGTCTGATGCGAATATCTGAAAAAACAAATGTTAACTTCTTATTATTGTTATTTTTATGAAAGCTCTGATTAACACTCCGATAGAAGAAATGAAACATATAGGAAATAAGAACCAGCATTACAGATCTTACAATAGGATTGTCAGGGAGCCTTGGATCAGTAATAACAAAATTCTTTTCAATGCGTTCAAGGGTTGTAGCAAGGTCTATGCCCCTTCTCATCTCTTTTTTTCTTTCCTCATCTTCAAAACTTTCAGGCCTTTCATCATCACTTTCCATCAACAGGTCTTCTTCCTTAACAGGAACTTCCAGCTCATGCTTTTCAATGTTCATATGGCCTAAGCCAATAAGGCTGCAATAATAAACGAGTTAATATTTGATCAAATGAAGTATTTGCATTTACCACATAATATCCACACCTACTATGTAACCACAGGGAAGGCTGAAAGTCAAAATGCTAGTCATTGTACTAGTACTGAGGTTAGGCAAATAGCATGGGGTGTGGACTTGGGTGAATACTCACTCAAGTTAGCCCATGACAAAGTAAGTCTATTCTTTGGAACAGAAAGAAGCGATACACCAATGACTTTCAATATAAGTTGACTAGTTATATTTACTCACTTAACCTCAAGAGATTATTTAGTGGCAATAGGCACTGGTTCTGGCTCAACATTTCAGAGCAGCATGTATAGCATTCTGGGAAAGCTTGTGAACAGTGTTACTAGTAAATGAATGAGAAAAATATGACAAGCACCGAAGCAGCATTTATGACAAACATCAAGAGATGAGGAAAAACAATCATCAACCTACCCCATGAAGGACTTTAGACCTGATACTCTTGATTTATTCGCTACTTCAGGAATTTCAGAAATTTTCTGCATTGGATTCCTCATCTCACTACGTGAATTACGCCAAACCGGAGTGGCATTTCCCGAATTCTTCCTTCCAGGAACTTGCGACAAAACAATTTGTCCATCACCTTCAGATGTCCTTATGAAAGGATGGTTTCTCGATTCTGACAGTGTATGTGGATCCTTCACGGCCATCACTAAATCAGAGACTGAACTGCGTGCCCTATCCTTTTGCCTAGCTGCAAGATTATCAACGTAAGAACAGTAGTTTCCAAAAATAAACTTAATCTAGAATTTAAAGCTATTATGTAAAACAAGATAAATTAATTTAACATATATTTTGATATATAAAAATGGATCCAGAAGAAATGCTACCATCATATCGAATCAAAGACTCTGGTAATCCATTGGGTCGCACCATTGTTTCCTTAGATCCTTCCGTATACTTACTAACCTCAACTTGCATCCTGCAAAAACAAAGACCAGATTTAGTTCTAAGAAGGAATGTATGAAGAGTATCATCATCTTACTAAAGCATTGACAAATTTCTAAGATTCAGATAGTTAGACTGATTCAAGGGTATCAAAGATAAGCTGTTAGATAACTTATTTCTATAAGCAACACAATAGCGAGAATCAGCATCTTACCCAATGAACTTAAGAGTATTTCCTGCCTCATCTTTGATGGGTGCAATTGTCAAAAGATTCCAAAATGGTGTGCCATCCTTCTTGTAATTCAATATGCGACCACAATAGTTTGTCCCGGCTGACAACGCTTCCCTGATTTTTGCAATCTCTGCAGGATCAGTTCCAGCACCTTGCAGAAACCGGCTGCACAGAAGCAATTTCAAGCAAAAAAGGAACTGTGAAGTTTATGTGATAAATCTACAACAAGAAAATTGCTCTAACATTACATTTGCTATAGCCCTTCAGAAACCACAGACAATAATCGATTTTAAAACTCTACCATATACAGAGTAAAAGACCAAGACAGAGATATTTGACTCAGGACAAAAATATAAACAAGCTATCTAAGTCAGCCTAATTTTGCATGGTCCTTTCAACACATAGCATTTTCCTTTCATCTAAGTCTAACTTCATGAAATGTTAAAAATAAAGCAAAGAAACCGGTGAGCTTGCTAAAAGAACTATAAGGTTTGAAGAGGGTCAACATTCACAATCTTATCCTTCTAAGCAGAGAGATTTCTAAACACAAGGGGCAATTCACTTTATCATTTTTCATGAATTTGAAACGTGTAAACTTTCTTGGTCCCATATTACTATCCAATTTTTTATGAACTCATCATTTTATAAAAGGGGCCTGTCTTCCATGAATCCCACTTTCAAGAAATTGGACTTGAATGCTGGCTGAAGGCCCCAACATCCATAGAAGTCACAACTGGAAGAAGAAGAAATTTATTCTTATGTGCAATTTATCCAGATGCATAATTCACGAACTAATAAGATACATCTACGGCTTAAAATCAGATTATGTTCACACATTCACGAATCAGGTTATCATTCACTTTAAACGCTTCTCAAGTTGTGTCACCAGAAGTTCTAACATAGTCTTCTTAGAATGTCCCTTGGTAAAATTCCATGAATGTCCAACTATTTGAACCAAAATAAGATAAAAGAACTTAAAATTAAGACGAAAACATTCGTTTCCCTGCTTCAGCTGCACGGTTGTATTGTTCCCGTTATCAGATTGTATAGGTATATCATTACATTTAGACATTAGGGCAAACATTTTGCGTACCAATTCCTGCCGATGACTTCTTTGGCCAGATACCCGGTCATGTTGAAAAATCCGGCGCTGGCGTACATGATGGGGTGGTCGGGCTTCGTCGCGTCGGACACCACGAAGGTCTGCTGGAAAGCGGAGAGCGCCTCGCGGAGGTCCTCCGAGACCCGGGGAATTCCACCCTTATCCTTCCCCCCGCCGGCGATCGGCGCCCCCGTCTCCGAGTCCTCGGAGCTCCGGTACGAGCTGCCCCCGGAAACCTTCGACGGGCGGCCCTTGCCACCGGCGTCTTCGCCCGACCGCCGCACCCCGACGCCCTGCGGCCGCCCCGTCTCCTCGTCCGTCATCAGCACCAAACCCCACTCCGCCGCCCTTTGCGCCGCCGCGCCAACGTCCTCTCCGGCGGCGGAGGACGAGGACGAGGTCTTCTTGGAGATGGAGATTGTCTCCGAGGAGGGGTAGGGTTGCTGCGACTGCGGCGGCGGCGGCGCCGCCTGTCCGGTTGGGAGGGCCATCCATGGGCGGATGATGTCGTCGTCGTCGCCGGCGCCGTCGGGGAGGGGTGGGTTCCAGTGGGAGGAAGGCGGCGGCTCCGCGCGGGCCTGCCAGGCGGCGAAGGGAGAGGAGGGATGCTCGGGCTGGGTGTGGTGGGGCCGGGGGGCGAAGCTGGAGGGGTTGAAGACCTCGAGGGACCCACGGGAGTCGCGAGGCAGAGGAGGGATGAGTGACGTGGCCGGTCGGCGGGCAGCGGACTCCTCGTCCATTTCCTGTAAAGGATAAACGTTTTTACTCAAAAAGGAAACGTAACGAAACGAAAACAAAAAACAAAAACGTTTTCTACAAGGCTTTGGAATAATCAGTTAATTCCTTTCTTGAATTTGTTGACTTGTGAAGGTTTAAGTGATAAAGTTAATGAACTTTTTTTTTGTTGGATTTGAGATTTAATGTGTCAGTGGGAAGAAAACTCCCTATTTTTTATATATATATTCAATTTTATTGTTTCAATGTTATGTATCAAGTCAAAAAGAAAAAAAAACACAGAGAAAAGAAAGACCACCAAAAGGATGATATAAAAAACACAAACAAGTACTTGTCAAATACAGACAAACTATAATATGATATTTCAAGAGAAAAATGGTAAAATAAAGGTTTTTTTTTTTTACAATCCCCTATTTTCAAAGCTATTTTTACACCCCCAAAAAATCAATAATTAATTCATAAAAAGGACCTTTTCATTTATTTTTATATAAAATCTTTTATTTGTTTTGCCAGGTGTTATGCACTTGGCATGAAGAGGATGCAAGAAACACTAACAAATTGTAAAGAACATTCGATGTGAATTTTGAGAGGGACAGCCATCTTCATCTTAGCTAAATTCATGTAATTTGAAGCCATAAAACTGCGAATAAAGATGCTTGTATCACGTACAAAGTAAAAAACTTGCAGTCCATTGTTGAATCATGTTGATGAAGACAGTGAAACGAAAGCTTAGGACCGGCAAAGATTGCCTGAACCACTATATTTTGTCACATCGTGAAGAAGGATCGCTTATCTTATTGGAATAGATTCCCCGAAAAGTATGCTTGCCCAAACACTCCTTTTTGTATGAGTATGTGGGCAGATGTGTTTTCCTGATAGGATCGAATCCGACAAAGGCATGATTCCGAAGATATTGGATAAACTATTGCAAGCTAGAACATAGTAGAACAGCAGCTCTGTTGATTACTTCGACTGCAGTAAGGGCATGATTCCGAGGAAGAGATTTATGTCAGGAATTATCATGGATTTCTTGACTCTAAGAGCGCAACAATCAACGTCGCTACAGCAGAAGAGAGAGGGAGACGACTCTTGCGAGGATAAGATGCTGATATGTCGAATTCCTTTCGCGATTGGCGGACATGTTAAGAAGGTCCGTGGTGGGAGATCACTATCCCCGAACTGTACCTAAAGCAACGTGGAAAGATCTCGGGAAAGAAGGAAGCAACTCGTGTTTCCGGAGCGAGATCCTAACTTGTGAGCATGCGATGCACGTCGAGAGAACCCTACGCCGAAGCAAGATGGAGATTGGAGTACCTGCAGCGGAGGTGTTCTTGATGTCTAGCAGCCGAGCTACGGGTGGGCTTTATTCTGCAGGTGATGAATCCGAAGAGAACACGAGGAGGGATGATGGGAGAGAAGCTGCCATTTCGTTCCAGCGGAGAACCGAGACGGATCACATGGAGTTGCACGTGTGAGTATGGGCGTCGAGCAGGCTGTTCTGGATCACAAAGGAAGGAGACAGACCACGTCGAGACGATAAGGCCGGCGATATCTTTTCCGTGCTTCTGTCTCGGCCTTCTCTTGCGGCAGTAACAAAAGATTGGAATGTAAAGTTCGGGGAATGGGAGTGAGGAGAAGCGAGGGAAGGGGAAGGGGAAGGGGAAGGAGAGAGACGGCAAAAGATGAGAGGGAGAGAGGCGGAGGAGGTGGGATGTCTCATGTGTTTCCCGACAAGATAGGCTGATGCCCTGCGCTTGCGGGCCTCCGCCAGTGTATCTGGTCTTATTCATGCTGCCCCCCATGCCACCAAAAGTCCATCTCCACACCTCTCTGTCCGGATGAGACCTCGTTAATTAGATTTTTTGAATCTAAAATATACACAACTCAAAAAGAAATCCCGAATTTTCCCTGTCCTTGTCTCAATTATTTCTCAAAATTATGTGCATATATATCTTTCGATTCATCTAAATCAAATGGGACCCACGCATACGTGGCGGAGCCTCGACCGCGGGAGAGAGGGGCCCATTCGGGGGAGGCGCAGAAATCATGTTGCCCGCTGCGTCATGGCCCCGTGCGAGGGTGGGGCGCCTGTGACCCCTGACAGAGAGCGATCACCCCCCCCAAGTTGCTGCGGCATCGCGGCCTCATCTCGGGTTGTGCCGAGAGTAGGTAAAGCGATGAACGAACAGCACCTTTCCCGGATCACAAGTTACGGCAGGCATCTGTAGTTCTCACTCTTTCTGTATGTGCTCTCTCTATTCTGCTAGAGGATTCCGTGCTGATAAGCGTTCAAAGACGGCAATCCATGGAGGATTGCAGCAAAGTCATGGTTTGGATTGCGGAAACTAATCTTCTCGTCCGGTTAACTTCATCGAGGCTACGATCACAGACAATAAATGACTCCGTTTGCTGAATGTGACAGGTTGTATTTATCCTGGATAGAACATCATCGCTGCAGTTATTCTTCTCCTCCAGTAATTGCTCCTTCGAGCAGAAAGCCAGTAAATGTTGTCATTTTGGAGCAGAATTATGGTTTCTCGTTGCGTTGCTTCTTTCTCGATTGCTAATATCCGACTGTCTGCAAACCGAGCGCTGGACAAGTCGCTGCATTAATTGATGGTGTCACCCATGAACGGCAAATGAATTCGCAGGCAGCAAAAGAGGACGCTGTCTCGAGCAAACTGATTTGAAATCCAATGCAACGATGTCATTGGACATAGTGTTCTATCTCGTCTGATTTGTTGTGGCTGATATCTTCACGTCCAACCCTTCCAGAACAATTCTGTGCCTACCTTTCTTTCTTCAAGCAACTCATGAAAAAGACAGCCGCAGTGATTTAATTTGATGCCAAGCCCTTCAACCACTCGCCTTAAATGTTGTCAAATGCCAATAGAGTCTAATCTGATGGTTCTTGTTTTAGATTCATTTGGGATGATGAAATGGATATACAAGGCAATTCATGCCATTGGCTCGAACATTAAAGCCTGGCAAGAATCTATTCCTTTCTCGAGCTTTGTGCCGTAATTAATGTCATATCTTTCCATCAATTTCTGCCAATAGATATTTCTGAACAGAATCCTTCTTATCAATCTACTTTACAGGAAATAGGAGATTGACTTGAGCTGCGGTGGCAAGTGTTGTAAACACTCTCTGGACGTAGTTACAATTCTCCAACTAGCCTTCAGCAGTTGGACAGGCACAAAGGCATAACTTTGGATTAATTTATCTCAAATGGATTCAGAAACCTTTTTTTTTTGTTGTTCTGATATCGAATATCTAATTCATCAAATTCTTTGTGTTGATAGACAAATTCTCAACCACTGTAAGACATTTCTGAGGGATGGAATCCCAATCTCTGACACATACATCAGTTTCTCTTTGGAGAAGCCTTCTCCTATACGGGAACAATGAATCTTTCTGTGTAATGACCACTGCTTGTGGAGTTACATAGTCACATAGATTCCCTTTGAATCGCTTCTGTACTTTTCCCATCTCAGAAGCTTGATGTGATCGTATGAAACAATAGGCATGTAGATGCCGGACTCGGCTGTTTCCTTTGACTCGGCAAGGAGGCATCCTGCTGAGCTGCTTTTAGATTTGTGGAAAGAGTCACTTCCATTTATGATTCGTGCTTCGCAGTACTTTTTGTCTCAACTCGAGCAAACTGATGGGATGTTGCACCCTCGTATATTATATGCCGCTTATAATTTGGAGCGTCCGACGACTTCCAATTCCTCTCTGATTGCTCCTGTAGGGCGTGTCAGGAGGCGCATGAATCCCGTTCGAGAGACAACGGGGAGAAGGCAGCGTACGACCCATGAAACGACCCCCGAGACGAGAAAAAGAGGCCGCAGCGGAAGAGTCCGGTCAAGCTTTATGGAACCGATGGGATGGCTGAACGAAAGACAACGCTGGATTCCGGTCAACTTTGATCTGCACGAGTGGACATGCATTTCATTCCCTTGTCAGCGTCTTCCAGTAATTGTTTTCAATAAGATCAGCACATGTTGAAGCCTCCAAGGCATTCGAATCATTCTGCAGTCTTTGAGCGACTACTGCACTGCTAATTAATTGTGTCCTCCTACAGACCAACTGTTTCCTTTCGGTGGGGATGGAGAAACTCCACTTGGATCGCTGTCGGCAGAGACAAAACGTTTAGAGACGCAGGAACAGCAGCAGCAATGCCGAGGGGGGAAGGTGGCGTATGAGAGAAGAGAATGAGATGATTTAAGGCATGATGAGGGACGGGTCACATCTCTACTGCACGACTTCATTGCTGCTACTGCTGCTTTGTTTCCGCATTGACTTGCCTGCCACCTCTTCTGTGCCCATATATCAAACATCAATGCATTTCTTGCCGCATTCATGCTTATTTACTGAAGGATATGCTCCGTCTCAGAGAAGAGTGATAGCACTTTGATCTTTGAACGCAGATCTGAGTAAATCAAACAGACAAAAGGGGAGGAATAGATTAATAAGCTTGTGATTGTGGCTGCATTGACAAAGGATCGAACATACTAATCTTCTGTGCCAATTGATGCAGGCAGCATGTAGATGCATCTTCTTCAAGCCAATTGACTACGTCTTAGAAGAAGGCAATACGAGAACATAAAATACGGACGCAGACTTCTCATGCTCATATGTTCTGCTGCCTGGATGTGCAGGCTCATGAAAAGATGTGCATGGATGATATACTTTTGATCGATCCAAACCAGAAATGAATTATTCTCCATCTCATTTATGTTTAACATACGACAACAGGCGAAAAATCTTCTACAGACCCCAACATCAACTTCTAAACAGTTAGGTCAACGCATGCATGCATGCATATCTATGTACACTAATTCATTGGATTGTCGCTTCTTATCAGGTTGCTCTTGCTGTGCAGAAAAGTGTCGCACATCCACTGGAAAGATGCTGTAAGACCTGCATAGTTGCAACATGGATTCAAGTCAATCAAAGTCTAAACCATTCGAATACTTGGTAAGTAAATGAAACAAAATATCTTAAAGCCATTGCTAGGAGATTATTATCGACATGAACAGCTCTGCAGGTCAGGAAGTGGTGTGAGAGATGGCTTCCAATTGCATATGGCTGCCACTTGTTCCAATGCAGTAGCAAATGGCGTGCCTCGAAAGGATTAATTGTTTTGTTCAGGTGATCTTTGGATAGAGCTCTTTGTTTGTCCAGTATCTATTTGTATGCAGTGGATGACTGCTGTTGTTCTTATGGGGAAGTTTCCTTGGCGGAGAGTCGAATGATGCTTGTCATTATCACATTCTAATTAACCTCCCATGAGAATGTAAGACCTAACAGGTTTTTTTACTCTGTAAAAAAGCTTCGTGTCATTCCCTCTCATTAACGTCACCTGCCATCTCTCTCTCTCTCTCTCTCTCTCTCTCTCTCTCTCTCTCTCTCGTTGCATGCACAGAGAAGGACCTAAAAGAAGTTAAAATGAAGCGAAGAAAGAGAAAGCATTCAACTCTTTAGTGAATGCCACTGTAAGAACTGTAAACATCAACATGGCAGAATTCCCCTCTCTTTTTCACTTGCTCGCTATTTGCATCTCCAAAGTCTCCTTCCCAATTCTCTCTCTCTCTCTCTCTCTCTCTCTCTCTCTCTCTCTCTCTCTCTCTCTCTCTCTCTCTCTCTCTCTCTCTCTCTTAGCCCTATCTCTATATAACTCAAAACCCTAGAGACAGCTGAAGAAGACAAGAAGAGAGTGGAGAGATGCCTCAGACCCCTTCAACAAGGTGGAGTCCGACACCAGAGCAGCTAATGATACTAGAGGAGATGTACAGGAGTGGGGTGAGAACCCCGAATGCCTCCCAAATCCAACAGATAACAGCACACCTCTCTCTCTACGGCAAGATAGAGG
The DNA here is from genome assembly GCA_024322285.1 of Musa beccarii. NCBI lineage: Eukaryota > Viridiplantae > Streptophyta > Magnoliopsida > Zingiberales > Musaceae > Musa > Musa beccarii. Next base: position 1,890,322 of record CM044399.1, read on the forward strand.
GCAAAAACGTGTTCTACTGGTTCCAAAACCACAAGGCCAGGGAGCGGCAGAAGCTCCGCCGGAGACTTGGCTGGCAACACCAGCTTCTCCACCAGTCCGAGGGGCCTTCCTCTCCCACTCCTCCACTTCACCACCAAACCCCACCCAACTTCCCGTACCAGGTCTCTTCTTCCTCTTTTTCTTCTTCTTCTTCTTCTTCTTTTTCTTCTCCTCGGACTGCTTTGAATTGCTGAACTCACTATATCTTATATTGGATGCGCGTATAGGGCTGCTTCCATGAGGTGTCGAGCCAAGGGATGAACCTGGTGGGCAAGTTGGAGGCCGGCCAAAGCCAGGAAGAAGAGCCGACGGGAAGCAATGCGTTGTATGCTGAACCATGTGGCAGCACCAACGGACCTCCTTGTTGCAGGCCTCTGAGGACCCTGGATCTCTTCCCCACCAAAAGCACCGGCATGGGAGACGAGCGCAGCTCCTCCAAGTCCTCCTCATGCGCCACGTCCACCAACTAAGTGCAGCATCCCCTCTCCGTGCTTGTGATGCACCCATGTCCCTCTCCTCTGCACCTTTCACTGCCACTACACTGTTTGCTTTAGTCTCTCGAGCGGTTTTTGTCATGCAACTTCAATTTCCATTTAGTATGCGCTGCTTTCCTCCTCTCTTCCTTTCTTCTCTGTTCATCATCCACCTTATGAAGAATTATGATTACAGGCTAAGCTTTAACTGCCAAAAATAATCGCATACGAGTAGAATTCACGTTTGATTTGGTTTGGAATAAAGTAGAATGCACATTTTTGTCTGCTTTAATCTTGATTGACACCTTCACATCTAAATGTTATGCATCTAATTGGTCTCTAAAGCTGCGATATTTCATGTTAAGATCAGACTTAAACATGTAAAAGAAAAAGAAATATGCATTGGAACAGGAAATATAGAGTGCAGTTCTTGTAATATTAGATCCTACAAAACCTGGCCATGGCACCTGTAAACCATTTGGAGTATGTTAAAAGTGGAACAACATATATTTTATCTTGCAATGTGGAACTTCTTAATCTTCCTTATTGTCTATCCAATGCAAAATAACTCAAATCACCACCCCTCCATTTATAGTCCAATTAGGAACATTTCAGATTCTTGAACCAAATCAAATCACCCATTACCTACATGTCTTAGTTTTGCTACCTTTAGGAACACCATGAACTGTTCATGATCAGTCTGAAGTATTGAGAAAAAGAGAGAAGATGGATATGAACATATTACACTAAGAGTATAAACAAAATTTCAAATTCTCTTAGCACTAGCTTATCTCATAAAAATGATCAACCAACATCAATTCCCAAATATAATACACATTCTTTTAATGTTCTTCGTAACTTAAGTAGCAAAGATCTTTATTATTGATAAATAAAAGTTCTTGTTCTCGTTCAAGATTACCATTTCCTTTGATTAAAGATGGATTCAGAAAGGAAAGGAGAAAGTTAGGGTTGCAGGTTTTATATGATAGTCAACATAATCGACATCATTCCATTGACTTGATCACTAAAAACTTGATGGTGTCATATTTGATTCTTTTAGCTGCATCATCTATCTTGCTCTCTTGAACCTTTAGGGTACTCACACATGCTCATGCAAGGTTGCATGTTCTCAACAATGCTGGTGTTGGTGCTGGTCTTGTTCTCTTCAAACTTGCAGGCAACTTTCATCACTAAGCTGTGAATTCATATATTCTTTCTTACTGGATTTTAATCTAGTTTTTTTTCCTGTGAAGCTGGCAATTCATATGTCCAAAAACATACAGTGTTTTTGTCTTCTGCCATCAAGCAACCTTTTGAGTTCCTGATCTTTGACAACAACAGGCACAATTTTGTTCCTTGACAACTATTGTCAGTAGATGCATCAAATAGAACTGGGTATTAGATATCTGATTACATGATCAATCTACATTTCCAACTCCTTTTTCAGATTTTAGAGCAGCCTCTTTAATTCTTGGCCATCCAGTGATCCTCTCTTGTCATCTCAATCATCCATCTGTACGAAATGCGCCGGCAAATCAGAGTGTTAAGTTAAAATATAAGATTCCATATGCTCAAATATCCTTTGCCTAATTTATAGCCTACAAGTTTGACTCATCTCCTTTTGTATCTGGAACACCATCAAGGGGCAAAATTGGATTCCATGCAGCTAAATCTTATTCATTGACACAGAATAGATTTATCTAAAAAGTGACACTGCATCATTTCTTGACAACTGTCTTGTTCTGCCTTCAATGCATTAGCATTAGGACTTGTATTCCCAAGTGAAAACTCCTGCTCAACTCATTAGCTTTCAGTCATGATAAGGAATTATTCCAATCATGCTTCAAATAGTGAGATGTCCTTTGCTGGGTTAGAGACTGCATCTTGGTCAAGGAATTAGTGGGGGTGTGACTGGAATTTGTTGTCCCTAGTCAACATGAGAATCCAAAGGTTTGCTTTCCCCAGCTCTTAATTTCTTGGTAAGGAATTAGTATGAGTTCCCCTTCCACCAATGGAGCCTCAAGTGACACATTTATACTTCACTGGAGGACCACAGCATTGGGTGGGCACACAATTAAAATAAGCTTTCTCATCATTGTGTAGCCTGTATCACTTTATGATCCTTGACATGTCAATATGATGTCATTAAGGAAGCCATTTAATCTGGCAAATGAGTTCATCTTCATAGCTGTAAGCTACCATGTCAAGGGCAACCAAGCTCAGTGGAGGGATTACCCCAGACAAAGGGCAGACAAGGAATCAAACACAGTGCTCAAATGCAGCTTCCTCCTTGGCCTTCTCCAAGCTCACCTAGCCTTTGTATAAAGTTAATATTCCCAAGGTAGTGAGATATTAATGTAATCTGCATATCCTCTGCTTGTCTAAAGTAAGGAGACTGCCTTCTGATTTGTTAGTTGCAGCTCTCTCTTTTTTTCTTGTTCTTGTTGTACACAATAACATGCAACCAGGCCAGTCCATGTCAGATACTTCATATTACTTTATTGTAATTAATTTTTGTCATTGGATTTACTTTGATAATTGTTAATCCAGTGCTTCTAATTACCTTTATAATTGCAGATATCCATAACATCCTACTAAAGTTGAAAGTGAAAGGTCATCATATTAAGTTGCAGCATATAGCATTGAGCATTCCTTACTAGCAGAGGCATGAAATCTAGACTATTAATATATGAAAGAGATTATATACATAAATGTATATACAAATTCGGTTTTTATACGAAAAGCTATAGTCAAACTGAAAAGCCAAAAATATCTAAAAATACAATGAGACTAAAATCAATCAGTTTTTTTGGTTCTGCTCTTTTGTTTTTCCATATTTAGGTTTGCTATGAGCACCCCTATCATTATTCTTTAAGCTTAAGTACATGGGGAACAAAGGAGATTGGGGTGCATATGAGAAGAGCTCCTATCCTTTCAACATATTCATCAGGACAGTAGTGGACAATGAAGATCTTATTTAAAGATAATAATGCAGCAAGCATAATGGCCCTGCTTTGTTAATCAAAAGGTGGAAGCTTCAGCATTGCTCTTTGGTCTGTGAATTCTAATTTTGGTTTTGTGTTGACCAATCATGATGCTTATCATCTCATGTTTGTATGCTTTACCCATTTCCTAAGATTAGAATCATGGGTCAGTGACAAAGTTCATCTGAGTGAGAACACAATATTACTTTACAAAATTGGTTCCTGCTCTTCCAGGGCTTAAAGTCATATGTGCAGCAACTTTATTTACTATTTAATATAACATAGCAGTGGTTAGTCTGCAGCAAGGATATCATTATGTTGTTTGTCTTTCAGCCACTAAATCTCATATCATGGCTCACTTCACATTGATATGTTTCATTCCCTTTAAATGTGGAAATCCATTTGTGTCTGTCTCTATTTTGTTTGATTTGATTAAGAGAACTTATAGGTTAATTAGGCTGTCCAACTAGGAAAAATTCTCCTAATGATGTAAATGAGTCCATTTGGACTGACCTAAACATATCAAAACACTGAAATCTAACACCACCAAACTTGTATCAAAACTTGCACTATTGCAGTCACTTTTATAGTTGGCCTAAATGCAATGCATTCCATCCTTTTCAAGGTTCCAGCCTTCAACATGGTCAGAGCTTTGTTGCAGCACACTTTGTTGAACAATGCTATGCTCTTTCTTTCCTACTTAATATACATATCTAAATAGTACTAACAAATGCCCTATGCTGATGCACAATCATTTAGCCACTAATGAACTGCTCAAGAATCAAACCATTGCTGAACATATTCAAGCATCACTATTTGAACCTTTTTCTCTTTTCTTTTCTGAGCTGTAACACAGAGAATCCACAATTTGCATTTAGGTAATTAGTGCCAGTGTCCTCAGCCTCTCTTACCTTTGACCAAACAGCCTTTATTTCTCATTGTGTTCCTATTTGATATATACTACAGTCACTTTCATGTCAAAATGGTCAACACTTTGTTGTGGTACAGCCTCTGCTGAAAAAGAAAAGAGTGTGCTTGTCATTCCCCACTTATAAACTATGAAACACCTTTTGAAGGGTCACAAAATTTGGGTTGCAGTAATTTCTGAAGAGTAAATCTAACAACATCATTATGCCAACCAGTGTTGCTGATTAATGGAGTGGGACATCATGAAAGGCACCAACAAAATGATTAGAAGAAGGTAAAGAATACTGTCTCTTCTCTTTCTCCCATCCTTGTGTTATGAGTGTCTTTACTACAAAGCAAACCCAAAGCACACCATTCCAACATCTTGGAAATATCCATGATCTACCTCAATGGGGGCACTCAGCATAGAATAGCCTTGTTTGCAGATGAAGAAAAGGACGACTTTTCCCAAAAGTATGAACACGGGTGCGATGATGATGATGATGATGATGATGATGCAAAGCTACGTTAAATTAGCGAGACAAAGAGCGGCTTTGTTCTTATTCTCTATGGCCATATAAATCTCAGGAAGCGTGACTCTTCGTTCTCTCTCATGCAGAGATTTAATACAATGGCATCAAGATGACTGAGAAAGCTGTGAGATTTATCGAAGTATCTGAGGAGGAGAGAAAAGGAACTGCATCGAGGTCGCACTTCGAGACATCAGAAGACTACAACAGGAATTTACTGCCGCTGCACCTACGACCGAGCTTCCAGTACTACCCTCGTCTCTTTCTCTGCTGCTTTGGAGTTCAGGAGAGATTGTTCATGGTGAAAATGTCGGCGAAGCTGGCGAGGAGGTCCTCGTCGTAGCAGCTCTCGTCTTCCTCATCCGTCGCCAGCGCCGCCTGAAATTGGCTCCACCAGTCGCCTCCGACACTGCAGCTTTGATTTTGCTCGTAGTTGTGGTGGCCGACGCAGCCAAAGCTGCTCGCGCCCGCTGTCTCCGTCTCGACCTCCGTCTCTGTCTCCATCTCGCCGTTCCTTGCGAACCGGCCCCTCACCCGCGGCCGGCTGTCAGCCAACGTCTTCCTGCATGCATACTGGAACGCGAAATGAATTCACTTACGACGTAAATGGCGAAGAAGGAAACGATCGAGGAGGAGTCGATGAATACGCACAGTGATCTTTTTGTGGAAGTTCCGTTGGTTGCGCTTGATGCGATACCTCTCGATCCTTTCCTTCCTCTCCTCGGCGTTGTATCGTCCGACTCTCCCAGCAACGGCTCCTCCTTCCTGGCTGTAACTCTCGTGCAGAGCATTCACCCCCTGTCATCATAATCGATCGAACGAGAAGAGCAAGGATCCGAATTTGAACGTGAGAAGCGAATCAAAATGGGATTTTGGGAGATAGAAACGGAGAAAGGCGGAGACTTTGGTGACCTGGAGGTCGCCGGTGCTGAGGACCCTCCTCACTGGACCGGCGTTGAAGTCGAAGTAGTCGCAGGAGGAGGACGGAGACGACGAGAGCGGCGGCGGAGGAGGAGGCAGGGGATTGAGGGCGTCGGGAAAGTGGAGGCGAAGGGGCAGGGAGTGCGTGCTGCTGCTGCGGTGGAGGTAATAAGGGGAGGGGGAGGACGTGTAAGAGGGAATGGAGGAAGGGAAAGGGGGGAGGCAGCCATTGGCGTCGGAGACGAGACCGTGAGGAGCCGCGGCGGAGCAGAAGACCGGGGAGAGGAAGCTGGGTTCCCTGTAGGAGGAGGAAGACGAGGAGGAGGCGGCGGAGGCGGAGGCGGAGGAGAAGAAGGAATGGAACATGGCGTTGGTTGGGTTTGAGCAGAGGAAGGCGATGGCATGGGCTTGCATTTTAATGGAGCTCTGGGGACAGAGGACGCGGGGTCCACCCGACCATGACAAGGGTGGGTTGACCACAGTGGGACCCAGACAAGCAGAGATGTGGGCCCGGGACCAGCATCGAGCTACTGAGTGCCACTGCCATGGGCTCTTCTCCAAGACACGACGTAGGCCGCCACTGCCTTCCGCGGCCGCTGCCGGTGCCGGTGCCGGTGCCGCTGCCGCTGCCTACAAGGCAATTGTGCTACAGAGAGCGGAGTGCAAGCTAGCTAGCTCAAGGTAGATGTTGCCTCCACACTACTCTGTTTCAAGAACAAGCATCTTTAAAAGCTAACTCATGTTTTCTTCTGGATTTGACCTCAGCAGAGCAGTGATTCACCAGAACTGTGCTGAATTCTAATCTAGGAGCCATGCCTAATGGTTGACAGCCACCAGTTTGATATGTAATTTACAGATAAATCAAGCAATGGATCTGAATCAACTTGATGGTCCTCTTCATTTCTTTGAGTTGCTTAAAGCCAATGATGTTGCAGATTGTTTCAACCTATTCCTCCCTTTACCAAGTAGAAAATTACTTGTAGATGATGCACTCGGCAAGTGGTAATTTAGTTTAAGCTACCAAAGGTCTCTGGTTGCTAAAAAGCACAAGAACAAATGGCATGCGTCAATTAACTCACCTACTTTACAATCCTACTCTGCTGTTATGTTTTCAAGAATTCATAAAATCTATATATGTGAGTTGAGTGTTATATTTTGCTCCAAAAAATGTTTAATTGTCAGTTTGATAAAGTCATCATATGAACATGTTAATTATTTTGAATTAGACCAGAAAACTTGTTCCTCGTAAAATTTTTCGCAAGGTTTCATGCTTAATCCTTATCATGTGTGCCATGATTGTTCATTAAATTGACACCTTTTTGTCATCAATAAGTTTAAGCATATCTGAAACTTCTTTGCTAGCAAAGGCATCTTTTCTGCATATTTTTGGAGCAGTAAGAACCTGTCAACAAGATGCTTGAGCTTTACAAAAGAGCCAAAGAGAAGAGGCTGCTTTACAGTTCCAGCAAAATGTTTGCACAAGGAAAAGCTTCTCATGAATGGTTAAATATCATCAAAGTTTTCGATTAAACTCGAGGAGCAAAATACTGATGCACTTTTCGATGAACATGCAGAAGGAAGTACTTGGATAATCAGGTTTACAATGCATCTGGAATTACTTCTCTTTTGTTTTTCTTTAATGACAACTCAAAATATCGATAAAGGAGGAATTATGGTTCAGTTTTTTATAAGATATTTACCCATATATCAGAAAACAATTAGATTTTGAGAACAGATATCAGCAGGGAACTGTGGCAGGCACCAACAGAGCTGCAGACTCCTCTAAAATGGAATGGCCTTCCATTACATTAACATTTTGGGGACAAAAACTTAAATGATTTGATCTGCCAATGATTGAGATGAAGACCATGAAACAATTCCCCCATTGACACAAACAAAACAAGAAAAATCCTCTCTCTTTTTTTTCTTTTTTCTTTTTTTCATTTCTAGAATCACAGCAGCAGTGGACCTTCTATTTTTAAGCTCAAATTCCAGAGTGATATGTTGGGTTTAAAGAAAAGAAATATGAGTTAAGGAAGGTAACTATTAAGAAGCTTCTTAGTTTGTGGGGGCTTTGAGAAGATATTTGACATGGTTGACAAACTTGATGCTTCCAAGTTAATGCATCATCTGCAAGCACTACATGTCTGATCTTTACAAAAGAGCAAACAAAGATTATTCCTTTTTTTTTTCTTTCCTAAAGCTGCCTTTAATACAGATGTATAATTTCATGTAACTTGATTCCTATTTCCAGATGACTACTGTCTGTAAAGACATACACTGAACCATCATTTGTCAAATTATTAACTGAAAAAGAAGTGTTTCCTGAGTAATTTTTGTCTGGTTAATAGTATCTGTAAAGTGCATTAGCAAATTATTCATCCATTTTATTAGCTTGTGTTTCTGTAACTTTTCCCAAAAGGCAGAGGAGGAGAGCAGCAATGGAACAGCCAATCTGGCAGACTGTGTTAAGGAAACAAGTTGATGGAATCAAAGAGGAGATCTGCTTTAGACTTGCAGATGAAGGCTCTGCTTCAGATACAAGTGACAGCAGACAGATGCTTGAGGAGTGCATGAAGTTAGCATTGTCAGGTACTTCATGTGGCTGGATTGATGATTCAGATTGTGCTTTCTGAAGTATCTTGCAGCACTGGGGGTTGAAGAGGATCAACAGAGACAGCACCATTGGTGTAGGTGGGAATGGACTTGCCATGCATCAGAAAACCATAGACATGGAAGAAAAATAAATACAAGCATTCTCTATGGCCACCCATCTTCCTAGAAGATCTAAATCCCACCAAATTGCATTGGTGAGAATGACAGAGAAGGAGAGAAAGGAGGAGTCTGCCTCCAAATTGTGTGGTATGAGAGTCCCACCAAGCAAAAAGTCATGGAATAATCATTAAAAAAAGTCAACTCCCTCTCTGATCAGGCCTGATTGGACAAGACTGGCAAAGTCAACTCAGCTGAACACCTGATGGTGCACACATTAGCAAAAAATGCTCTCCTAATTCTCATAAAACCAAAGATTCAATCACTTGAATCAAACACATTTCATGAGAATTCCCTTCCCTTAGTCCACACCTTGGTTTCCCCTCTGGGCATTTGCTAGAGGGAGGCAGCTACCACTGTTTGGGTTGGATGGAAAGGAGGTTAATATTGAAAGGAAAAGCTTCATTCCTACCTCCTACTGTTTGGCTTTGCCATCCCTACTGCACTCCACCTCTGCATCCAATGAATCCACCCATCATTATAACTTTCATTGACTATATCCGGCGTTGATCTGCTTCCAGAGCACCACTAATGGTGTTCACAACATCGCTTAACAAAGAATGATCCACTTGGAGCATGGAAGTAAAAAAACCGACGCAATTCTCTTCAGCCGCCGGATGTAATCCAAAGACAAACATGAAGAACGACAGCCTTTTGACTCTGGTGCACCAGTGTTGTGCATCTCCAACCCTCTTCGAGATGAAGAATGCATCTCACCAGATCAGAAACAATCTGCAGATTTGATTCACTCTCTCATATTCCAAAGGGAGGAGACGATTGAAGTGCGGTAAATCCTTTTAATCTTGCTCAGATGGCTGTGCTGGAACTCGTGTGATTCTTTCGTGGAAGAAGTGATGATTGGCTTCCACAAACCACCACCGGGAAGCCACTAACCTGGCCGAATCAACAAACACAACCCCAAAAAATGGCGCAGATAGCACATCAAAAGGTTCTCAGCTTGCATCATTTGAGTATGTTAAGATGGCACCACCTGTTCCCATGAGGAAGAGAGAGAGCCTCATGAAACAAGCAGCAGCTTTGGTCGCTTAGGAGCCACAGACTCTAAACATTGCATCTAATGGAGGAGGGATGGCTTGGTTCAGAACCTCGGAAGTCTTCCACAAGAGCAACCTCGACAACAATCGACACGCTTCCGCCCCTGTCAACTAAGAATTCAAAGACAAGAAATGCAAGCATGTCTCGACCCCACAGATCGTCCTGTGGGAGAATGATTTCATCTTTGAACACGACTGCCTGCAGATGTCGCAGATAAGAAAGGTATAAAGGAGACATCCATGTTGTTTCGATCATCTATTGGACCGCATGTGTTTGCTCGGTCACTCAGCATGGGCAGAGGTCGCTGTGCTGCTGCCGCCTGGAGCTCTCGATTGCCCACTCGTTCATGACAGAATCAGCAGCGTCCAATCCCAGCTCGCAGTGGCCATGGCCAACCCAGCACCATGAAGTCCATGCGCACCCAGCGGCATCATGAGGAGATGATGAGAGGATTCATCAGAGCTTCTGGACACAAGCAAGAAGGAGGGTTACAGAGTTCATACTGTTGCGTGATCCTGACAGATCTCTAGCTGCAGAGTTGGCGATCCATCTTCTCACACACATTTGTTATCATCCATTGGAAGGTACACACGAAGACAAGTGGGAAGGAAGAAGATTAGGATGTGGTGCAATCCTGAGAGACAGAGAGAGAGAGAGAGAGAGAGAGAGAGAGAGAGAGAGAGAGAGAGAGAGAGAGGTCAACAGGGAAAACAGTCCTCCCACCACCATAGCCATGAGTGGGAATGCAATAATTGCTCGGGTGATGGGCGTCGAGGGACTTGCAGCACACAACATGGCATGTCAAGAATGTGGAAGCGAGCTATGTGTTGAGAGTTCAGACAGCCAACACTCTCCATTTGCAGATAGGGCCTGAATTAAGTTGGGCTTAATAGGTTGTAAGGGTTGTGGGTGATTGGCCTTCAAAAATTGACTGCATGAAAGAAGAATGTGATTGCAGGTTTTGGTGTTGCAGGAAAGCAATACAAGGCCACAATGCTATGTAGATAGTGGAGTTTGGCCTGCTTGTTTGCCACAGCTGACGAAGGAGATGATTGCATTACCTTGATATCTTCAGCATCTGCAGACATGATATGATTGCCACTTAGCACAGAGAATGTGATTGCAGGTTTTGGTGTTGTAGGAAGGCAAAGCAAGGCCACAGCTGATGCAGGAGATGAATGCATTACCTTTCCTTCAATCCTCATCATCTTGTTCTTTGAGCTTATTAATTTGCATGACTGTTCCTCTCACTGAATCATCGATCTTTCTGTAAGACTGTTGGATCTATGGACGTGGATTGAACGGGAACAGAGGACTGGGAATCAAGCTTTGGGTTTCTCCTGCTGTCTTGATGGCATAGGCTGCCTCTGCTTTCTCAGGAAATTAATGGTGGGAGTCTGAGAGCGCGAAAGACAGGGCAGATCGACCTCATCTGTCGACCGATCTCCAGCCGAAAAGAAGATGCCTCGAGCTATTTGCCACCCACCAATTACTGTCGGGCAGGTCTGATCGTGAAGACACAGAATCAATGCAGTGAGAGAGTGAGGACGATGATGCATGAAGGAGGGAAGAGAGCAAGTAGGATAGGGATGATCTAGTGTTTGTAGACCTGCATCATACACTCCTGTGCTTCAAGATCATTTGCAGACCAAATACAATCTCGTTCTTCGCCAGTTTCAAGATCAGAAAAGAAAAGCATAAAACTCTCGATGATCATCTGTTTGGTGGTATTAAGAGGAGAAGATTTCGATACCAAAAAAAAAAAAATCAAATATTTCTGGTAATCTCTTTGAATCTATTGGAGAAAACTATGGGAGCACTCAGAGCATTCTCTTCATGAAGTATATAGCATTTGTAGAATTGTATGACGCATTGAGCATCAAAAGATGGCCTTAAGCTTGGTCAAAAAGATGAAGCTACTTCTGTCCCAGCATAGATGTCTAAATGTTTGTGTTTTATCGTCTCCCTGCTCAAAGATCACAAGTGTCCAATTGTCTCATGTTGAAACTATTTCTCACTTTGGATAATTAGCAACAGTGGCAGTGTTCCTTGGAGCACACAGATTAGTGTTGCATAGAGAGAGAGAGAGAGAGAGAGAGAGAGAGAGAGAGAGAGAGAGAGAGAGAGAGAGAGAGAGAGAGAGATTGTTTATCCTCAGCTTCGCTTGGCCAAATCCATGCTTTAAATGGTGCCATCTTCCCATCTCGCCTCTCCAAAGACTACGCCACAGAGAAAGCTTCTTCTGGTCTTCTCCTATGGCAAGAAACCCTCCTCCAAATGAACAGTTAGCAGAAGAAGATTACATCGACATGGACTTCAGCTCCGTCACCTTCTTCTGCGCTTCTCCTCCGCACCCGACAGAGTTCGAGTTCCAAATGAGTGCCGACCCACAGCAGAGCGAGCCCGTGGCTTCCCCTGCGGATGAGCTCTTCTTCCAAGGAAAGCTGCTTCCCCTCCACCATCCCCCGCGGTTGCATATGGTGGAGGAGCTCGTCCACGATCCGACTTTCTTCATCCATGAACGCGGCTCGGATCAGATCGAGAAGAGTACTGCAGTCATCGGAACTCGCAGTGTTGCCACCTCCACTCCGTATCAGTCCTGCAACGCCTCGCCCGCCACATCTTGCTACGTCAGTGGAGAGCTCGAGGCAGATGACTGCTCCGAGGAGCTCATCCAGTCGCACCCGAAGAGATCATGGACCAGGAAGCTCAAGTTCATCAAGGAAGCCACGCTCGGGCTGAAGCTGAAAGCTTCCAAAGCTTATTTCAAGTCCTTCTTCAGCAAATCTCGGTGTTCGAATGAGAAATTTGCAGCCTCTAAAGACGAGCACCGCTCGCACGCCTGCCAAAAGGAAGCAGAAAGGAACAAAGAAGAAGAGAAGAACAAGGAAGAAGTAATCGCAGGTCACAGGAGGTCTTTTTCTGGTGCAAACCACTGGCAGTCGTCAGCTAAGCCCTCCGTTTCTTCTTCATCATGCACTTCCTCTAAATCTTCATCCTTTTCGAGTGTGAACTCCAAGGAATCCTACGGACAACCGACGCTGAAAAGGAGCAGCAGTGTCAACTCCGACATAGAGAGCTCGATCCAAGGAGCAATTGCTTACTGTAAAAAGTCTCATCAGAAGGACTCGGCCAGAAGAAGCACAAGCGAGATTGGGTTCTGTTTGCTCTCTGGATCCAAAATTGCTCCACATAGTGAAAACGAGAAGCCAAGAATCTGGGGAAGAGTGATGTGAACGATGTCCACTGCATCAAAAAGAACGAGGACAATCGAATTGCAGTGTGTTTACCTATGTATGCTGTGATTCAATCTATGAACCTAAGCACCGTATTCCAGATGAAACTCGACACAAAGAAATCTTTCAGTTTACTCGATGATCATTATTTTAGATGCTAAAAACATCTTTGAAACTGCATCGATGTGACCTTTGTTCTTGCAGCTTCTGCATCCAAGCAATGGAAACTCTGGGCACACAAAGAAAGATGTTGTATTGCCTCAGTTGGAGGTGCCTTGATGCAAAGGTTATCTCGAACGAAGAGGTGCAAGTAGGCATGGAAATGAGGCAGCTCCACTGCATTCAAGTGGATTAAAAGCAATAATAGATTTACACATTGTTGGGGGAAAGTGATGTATGAAGTGATAGCAGAGACTCCAAGTTTGATGTTTCTTTGCAGTACACTGTCACTTCCTATCATTTCATGACTGAGTTAACATCCTCTCATCTCTCTCTCTCTCTCTGTCTGTCACCATAGCTTGAAGCTAGGCATCATCAATCACTGGAATGAACTGTTCTGCCATTTATGGTTTGAAGAAGTCTGCTCCCATCAACAATGTCCATGTAGAGATTGTGAGATGCTAATTCCACCAGCCATCCACACATTACAATGAAACAGTTTCTCTGGCTGTCATTTGTGAGGATTAGATTATCTTGAAGATATGTATGCTGAGAGTATATTTTTGTTGACAGACTCAAAATGTGGGGTTACAACCTACAAGACAAACCCACCCAAAGAAACAAATCTTCAAAAACCTAATGTGATAGTGCCACCTGAAGTCATCTGCATGTTAGAAACTTAATGCAAAGCCATGATCATAGCAGTGGTAATGATGGCAGAATACCACTTGTCCACAAGCTGCACATGAACCTTTGCTTTCAGAGAACACATTGCATAAACTCACAGGTTGATTCCTTGGCCATTAAGTAGTAGAAGAAAAGATATCCAAGGTGGAGACAAATAAACCTTAAACAAGGCAAGCATGTCACCAAAAGGAAGCAGGGCATCCCACTCAATTGATGCTGTTGAGCACTTGCAGCCAGAGTTGATGGGGCACAGAAGAGGAACCCCCTCACCTTTAATCCATCAGCATGCATGATATCATTTTTATTCTGGTTATCATATGAAGCTCTTTCCCTTATGGGTATCTTTCATTTTAATACAAGCACCACTTTCCCTGGATGAGGTATGGGCATGCTAAAACTTGCTACCTATATGTTTGTAAGTAAGAAGAACACACTGCCTAAAATATGAGATTTCAGGTGATGACTGGTTAGCATCCACATCAATGTGGAGAGATTTATGCCTTCTCATTGAGTTCTCAAATGACATGAATATTCCAGGAATTGGAGAATTGAGCTGCATCAGATTCCATTTGACACTTTGTGCTATGCTCCTGTCACAAAAATGTGGAATGTTTTCATAGACAGTGTTATATGTAGAAGTGAGGCAGACCAAGAAATAAACCAGGATGAAGTGCAATCATATGCTGAAACTGTAGTGCAAATCACATATTTTTAATGATGTTAATGATGATGAAGAAAATTAAATATACATATCTATTTCTATAAAACAAATTTAATCACAAATCTCAAGATAAAATATCACGATGATCTCGATGGATGGTTGGTTTCGTCTTCTCGACACCCAAATTAACAAGTATCATAAATGAATGTAATAGACGAAAAACGATGAGATTTTTTAGAGGCAAGCTTAGATCGAAAAATATTCTCTCAATCAAGATTTTTTTTTTTTTTTTGTTGGGATCTGTTAACCTTTTTTGTGGGCATCTAACATGTTAGGATCCAAGTATCTAGTTTCAATTGATAAAAAATATTTATTGTATAAAAGTTTAAAACATGAATGATTGAAATGAATCAAAATAATAAATAGAAAGGGAACAATTATAGTATGCAAAACATTTCGAAAAGGAAATAAAATATGAACTATAATATCATGAACTGCTTTGCTTATCGATGATAATCTTGATTAATTAAGGAAACTTCTCTTTTACTTCTATTATTTTGATTTTTTTTTACTTTCAATTTCGCACGAATTGATTTAAATTGTTTTTGTTTTTTGGTATTTTGATTTTGAACACTAATTTTCTGGAGTTAAATCATCAGTCCGAAGGCCCATTGTAAGCAACATATTGGGCCGAACCAATGAGGCCTTTGGCCCAACCAAGCCCACTTGCGAGCCGACTGATCTGAGCCGGGCTCTTTTAGCGGCTAGGGTTTTGGAGCTCGTCTCTCGATATATAACTTTTCCTCGCCCTCCGTCCTTGATTAGGGTTTGCGCGCGGCGGAAGCGGAAGCAGAAGCGGAAGAAAGCGACTAGGGTCGAGAGGCGATTCTATCCCGATGGGTAAGAAATTGTTCCCGAAAGGTTAAAGCCACTCTTTTCGATTGATTTTGAAGAGTAATTTGTGGGGTGTAGCGAGGATTAAGGTTCACGAGCTTCGGGGGAAGTCCAAGGCCGAGCTCCAGGCCCAGCTGAAGGACCTCAAGAACGAGCTCTCCCTCCTCCGCGTCGCCAAAGTCACCGGTGGCGCACCCAACAAGCTCTCCAAGATGTGAGCGGCCCCCACCCCCTTGATCTGTTGTTCTTTTGTTCGTGCGCATCTTGTTCTTTGATTCGGCGCCTTTTCAAAGGTTGATCTTTTCGTGTTTTCTTTTCCAGCAAGGTGGTTAGGGTGTCGATCGCGCGGGTGCTGACCGTGATCTCGCAGAAGCAGAAGGCGGCGCTGAGGGAGGCCTACAAGAACAAGAAGCTCGTCCCGCTCGATCTCCGCCCCAAGAAGACTCGTGCCATCCGCCGCCGCCTCACCAAGCATCAGGTAACGATTTTCTTCGGGCCGACTTTATGCTGTTTTGACGAAGTAGGAAAAAACCCTAAGAAAATGAACTGCATTTAGTGTCAATTTCATTCAAGATGCGATCTTTCGTACTGTATGACTTGGTCATGTCTTTCTTTTGGATAAACACTAATGCTCTGTGATGTAAGAACATTGTTTATCATGATGTAACACTCATCCACTTTACTTTATTGCCTGAAATGTTTACATGGGAAGATGAACGTCCCAAAAAGAACATTATTGCATTAAGTTTGTGCCCTTGGTTCTTCAAGACCATTTATTATCTAGCATTTTAGGCCACTGTATACCTGAGTTGTGTGGTTTTGTGAACAGAGTTGTGTTTCTTGGATTATCTTGTGTGAAGGTGTAGTTGCTAACATTGCGTTTAAGTTGCCTGGTGGGTAATGTTAGGTTTAGATTGACTATTGCAGGAGAATGGGATTCGTAATATTAGGTTGCTTGATCTGAAAATAATCCAAAGAGTTGGAGGATTGAATTGTTTTCAAGTTACATGACTTGTCTATTTAAACGAGTTCAAGTTCCTCGTGTTCATGTTATCACTGCGCCTTTGTACTTGTGAAGTTTGTTTCAGCTGTTTGATTTTGTCATGATGTGTGTCTCTTTAGTTGCAGAGACCAGATAGGCTCAGTCTTACTTGTTGTCTTTGGAGCATAGAAAATTTAGCTATAGGGATAATTAAGCTATGTAGATGGTTGAAAAGAAGATTAGAGAAAGAAACTCTATTTGCACTTTGGGATTATGAACATTCTTAAAAAAGACAAGGACATCACTAAATTTAGGTCTGATTTGCAAAGTAAACGGAGAATCCAGAGATCACTTGGCGGTGTTATTTATTCATACCTGAAGAGGTATTGAAACTATTAGCTTCACTTTTGATATCTTCATATTTTCTTTTTTTTATATACATGTTCTTAACATAGTTCGCTCTTAAAGAAGCATCATGTAAGCTTATGCTATCTTGTTCAACATAAAATCAAATATTTATATTGCAATAAAATGCTACATAAATGACATTATGCACTGGTTTTCAGACTCTTTGAAAACTGTTCTCATGTAAGATGGATTGGATGAGCACGATATCTGTGCTTTTACAATTATACTAATTCAGATCAATGCATTACATAATATCTCTGTGAGTGAAGTTGATTCAAGGTGCGCTTGTCGACACCAATACAATTCCATGATTGGTCATGGAATTAACATCAATGTTCTTTTTATTTGCATTTGCTTCTTTTTTCTTTCTTTTTTTTTTTGTCACGGTTCATAGATTGATGCCAGTGTTTCCTGCGTACTACAGGAATCCTTGAAGACAGAACGTGAGAAGAAAAAAGAGATGTACTTCCCGATGAGAAAGTATGCCATCAAAGCTTAGATTAGAATGCCAATGAATTCAATCTTGCTTTATAATGAGTACTGTATGGTTTCAAGTTGTGGCTTCTGCCTTGTCGATTAATTTATTTTGCAACACTATGGTTGGGTTTTGTACTTGAACATGGCTGAGGAAGACGATATATTGTGTGATCAATTTGTTAGGTACATGGCAGCATCGATCTGATTTCTTGATTGTGTTTCACAAGATCACAGGTTACAAATGGGTTGGTGGGCATTGACAAGGAAAACAAAATGCTCCCAGTAAAATTACTTGAGATAAACATGAACCGCAAGAACTTTGTGTTTGTGTTGCATGCTCCCCCTCTCGCTGCTGCTTTTTGACGCCACAGACTTTAGGATGGCAATACCATTTGCGTCTTGATACCTTCCGGTGCCACCCACCACCGCGATGTGGGACTCCGCTTGGGCCGGCTGATGGACTCCGAAGAGGCTCAGACTGTCCCCCGTCTCGCCGCCACCGCCTGCGAAGGTGACTCTCATCGCCACAATGTGGCTGCTTTCGTCCGCCATGCTCGTCACATATATCCCTTGCGCCTTACCCGACAGCGGCGACCCAAGCTCGACGTTGCCCGCCAGCTCCTCGTCGACCGCCGTCACTGTTCCGACCTCCAGTGCCGGTGCGCTCGCGAGGATCGGTAGCCAGCCCCTTGCCGGACCTGTTCGATCTCTGAACGGTGTTCTGCCGAGGTCGACGCCCATCGGCTGTGGTGACCGTAGCGGGGCGCCGCTGTGCCGGCTCCCGAGGACGTCGTTCATTATGAACGTTATCGTCTGGTCGGTCGCAGGGGATGTCGTTGTTTTGTGATCCAAATTCCTCGCGGAAGTCGAGAGGTCGATGGTGACGAAGACGAAGAAGAGAAACAGGCGTAGGTTGGACATGTAGGTGGCCATCGTTATCTGCTAAATGGGATTCATGGGCGGTGGGTTGAAACCCATACGTGTAGTGTTTATATGGAAGATGAGGCTTTCTTGACGTTGGAATGGTTTAGCTGATCATAATGGAGTGGTTTAGTCAGAGGAGATGATGCATGGTTTTGCCAACCAAAACAACAATCACGTCAACTCCATTTCCCAGGATCATCTCCTCAGAGAGAGAGAGAGAGAGAGAGAGAGAGAGAGAGAGAGAGAGAGTCTACAGAACTGCTGGGTTCTACTGAGTACCATCCTGATACAGATGAAAAGGGTTGCTGCCTCATCAATTATAAATTGCTGGCCACAAATATTTATGATTCATGCTTGGAGTGCAAGTTTAAAGCTTCTCCCTTGCAATACAAGGAACATCATGAAGCCCATCCTGCAACAAGTCATGAACAGTAGTTTCTTCTTCAATTATTTTGTGTGAACATATGCATGCCTGGTGAAGCATTTGCTTATCTAATTTCCAACATCAACAGAGTAGAGTTTAGTGGGAGAAGTATGATCAAAGCAAGGCTATATTATGTTCTCCAGTACTCTTATCATGTGTAAGTCTAACAAGTAGAGGAGAGGCGAAGTATTCAGCAACCACAAATAAAGGCTAGTTATTGGATACTACTACTCTCATGATTAGTCCTAAGAAATCCACCTATTATTCCCTGCTTGTAATTACTCCTAATCTTTCCCAGCTTTTCTCACTATGCTTAATCTTCCCATAGTGTTTATACTCATTAGAATCATAGGATAAGAAGACGGGGGAGTCCTTGGAACTCTTAACAACATCCATATTGTTTACGCTCACAGAATTGTCGGCAGAATTCTCAAGGGAATAATTGTTATCAGGGTATTTATTGGCTTGTCCTACCATGACAAGAACAGGCATTAAATAGTAGAGACTAGGATGCATGACATCCTTTTCTCAATTAATCAAAGTTTCGCTCTGATATCAGAAGGCACACCAAGTGGGCACATCTCTGCCATGCATTCTTCCTGGACTGGTTTAACCGTGGGCTGGTTTCTATTCATGGATCAGAAGGGAGAGAAAGCTGGCTAAGCTCGAAGGTTTGGTGCTTGGATTAATTCCTGTTGCTTGCTTCTTTCTTGGCTGTGATCCTCAGCCCAATTTAGCCTGAGCAGCAAAGTTTTCAGGGAAAAGAACAGAATGATTTGATGAGAAGAACCACTAGTTTTTGGATCTCACAGCACATACGCTGTTCCACATAGATGCAGACTTTCGATCAAAGGGAAGGCCAGAACTGAGCATTCTTAACCTTGGAGACGCTGTTTAGGACTCCCAGCGGCGTCACGTCTCCGATCACCGTCACCTTCTTCGTTGCCATGTCTATGTTGAATGAGGTCACGCCTGGTTACGACGATCAGTCAGTCCGGGAAACTGCAAAGGATGGATGCTCGAGAATTTGTAGCAGCTGTTCTCACCTTCCATCTTGGAGATGTGCTTCCTGACCTTCATTTCACAGGCTTTGCAGTGCACAGACACCCTCAGATGCACAACCTTCGAAGATATTTCACGTTTGATCAGTGGAGTCGGAAGAACATCGGCAGATAGTAGTCGTTCCGATGTCAAACCTGTTCTCGTGACGTAGTAGAAGACGGTGGCTTCAGGACAGCAGGTTGATCCGGTGAGAGAAGAGGAGCAGCAGTCCCCACGCTCGGGAAAACATCGAATAAGTCATCATCGTTCAACAAGAATCGCGAGGAGCCCGGCGGAGTCACAAGATCAGATGGTTTATCCGAGCTCTTCCTGCTTCTTTGGTTGCGAGATCTCCTCTCTCTGGTTGCACCAGACATGGAGCCGAGACCAGAGTTTGCTCCCCTTGGATCTCTCGGATGAGTCGTGTGCCGCTCGGCCGCTCTTCCGGTGCTCCCTCGGACCATCGACCGCCGATCTATGCTCGTGCATATCGCTGCCGATGCCGGTGATACACAAGAGAAGTTCACTCCTTTCATTTCCCTGAGGAGAGAGAGAGAGAGAGAGAGAGAGAGAGAGAGAGGACTTGCAATGGTTATCCTTATAAACTTGAAGAAAGAGGTGGTGGCCGAAGGGGCAATGTGATGCTCGGTAAGACTGAACTATTGCAAGGCCCAATGGTGGCCATGATTGCTTCTGCTTGCATCAACTGGGTTGCTGCCACCATCAAAATGATATCACTCACCTCATCACCCTCTTATCATGATGCTACCATGCATCATCGGTTTCGGGTGTCAAGCAGGTGTTTGCTCACCCTGTCAATATATTTTGGTTCTACAGTATCATCTAACAGTCTCTTGGTTTCATGATTTGCCCAGCTTAATTAATTAGATTCTGCAACATTGATGGTTGCTATAATCTCTGGAGCAACTTATCTGTAGTGTAATCATTCTGCAAGTGGCATCAGAAAATATTCTTGGCTACCATTGCTCAAGTCCCTTGCTGAAGTACTTTGTCTCATCATGTAGATTTATCACTATCTAAATCACTTGATTCTCCTTGTTTCAAGTATAATATTATCATGTAGACAACCTACCAACTTATTAAACAACAAGACTCAAAGTCCTTAGTTTCATGTGATTGCAGAGCAAAACCCAGGCAAGAAATCAAACTACAGAAAAGATTAGACATGCTGTTCTCTTGTTGACAGAGACCTTTCAGTTCAGACATACCCTGCAACCTCATGTATTGCCTTAAAATTGATGTCACAACCTCATGTAATAATCATCAATTATCCATCACTTGTTTGCATCATTGCTAGATATGGTTAGATTCAGATAAACCTACATGGGTAATGTTTATGTAATAATCAATCAGCTACTTTCTGACAGTATCTTTCTGGTTAATGCTGTATCTCATCCATATGATGCCTACAAAAACCAGTGAATTGATTGAATCCTTCTACTGAAGACTAATGGGTGGAATGGCCCATCTCCTGTATCCTTTTTTGAGATGAATCAGATCACTGAAATGACTTGGCACCAACCATTTGGGGTCCCATCTCAGGAATGATGCTAGCAACCAAGTCATTACCTCTTTTTGCTCTCTGAAATCTTAGTCTATGCCTCTAAATCATTAACAGTTTCTAAGGAGTGCAGCAACTCAAGGTCTTTTTATGCTTACTTTTTTATGAATCATCCAATAAGACTACTCTCTTTGATGATTCCTGAGCCAGAAGTGAGTAAATTGTCATTGACCTGACTGCTGTTGGAAGATTGGCATGCAAAGATCATTCTTTTTTGTTAATAGCAATTTTTACATTGAGTTTGGAAGTCTTTCCAGAGTAACTGATAAGAAAAAAAATTCTCTTAAATTATATGAAGGCAGAGTTTTCAATTGATCCAGGAATTCTGTTCTGAACAATTCAATGACTTTTCAGTGCTGCCTCTGTTCATCAGCAGTAAAGAGAAAGATGAACATACACTTACCAATAATAAAAAAAGCTTCAAGTAATCCAAGCACAGAAAATAATTGTATATATATATATATATTTGTGTTTATATTTATATATCCTTGCAAGGTTTCTAAATAATATATTTGTCTTTGTAAATTTTAAAAGAGCATATATATATATCCTCCAAATATTAACTTCTTTTACATATATCATTATCATTAACATCCAATTAATATAGGTTAATGGTGGTCAGCATTAGTTTGTTGGAGTTGAAAATATGAAATACCTAACTTATCTCTTTTGATTTGACATCAAATTGAGTTCTTTAAAGGAAAAAATAATGTAAATTAAACCATTGATCCTTGATTTCGAGCCATGAAAGATGAAAGTTACTAAGGTTAATGTCAGTCTGAATGAGATGTCCTCCAAATTTAGGTGACATTAATGTCTGCATATGAGGATTTGGTCAATAAAATGAACAAGGAAATTGCTAGCAAAATATTGTGTCAGATAGCCGTTAGATCTCAAATGGACGGTTGGGGATGTATGGATTCCAACCCGTTTATTCTTAAACCCGTTTGTTGTTACTCCTGGTCTTTACCTACCCTCTCATTGAAGCTACCAGTGACCCTCATGTACTCTATATGGGTCCCACCGAACAGTAACAGTAAAAAGGGGTAAACTTGGTATCCCGTCAGTGGGTAGGAAAAGCACTCGAAGACGCTCGAGACTGTCGCTGTGGTTAACCTATCACGTTGTTAGTGAAAAAGGAACTCGATATCCTACCGTCCATTTTGAATCTAACGGCTGATATAATACTCTCTGTGAAATGTAGGGCTGTTGATGGAGGCTTCGGGAAGGTGGGGCCATCAGAGGGCGGTGATCAGACCGCGCGGTTGGAGGTGTCGACCCCGCCCTTAAACCCCCATGGGAGACGAACGAGTTGCAGAAGGGGGGCGAAGAGCAGGGGAGGAGACGAGATGAAGATCGAGGAGGTCCAATCTGCCTCCAAGAAGCAGCGCATCGCCACCCATACCCACATCAAAGGCCTCGGTCTCGATGTATTCCTCTTCTTCTATTCCTCTCCTTCGATCTCTCGCTGTAGCCCGTGTAGCCCGGTTTCTAGGGTTTGGGGTTTAAGTGTCATTGTGCGAACTCCAGCTTACGGCTTTGATAGCGTTGTCTTGCATCTGAAATCTTGTCGAAGAAGCAATCTTGATTGTTTACTTTTGGTTTCTTGATTAAAGATTATGATTTTGGTGGAAAACTCGAAACTTTGGGATGGTTTTTTGATGTCCTCTTTTTGCATGTTAGGCGAACGGAAATGCTATTCCTTTGTTTGGGATGGCTTTTTGATGTCCTCTTTTTGCATGTTAGGCGAACGGAAATGCTATTCCTTTGTCTGCTGGGTTCGTCGGGCAGGGGTCTGCTAGGGAGGCAGCGGGCATTGTTGTGGATATGATACGGCAGAAAAAGATGGCGGGGCGGGCACTTCTGCTTGCTGGGCCTCCCAGCACTGGCAAGACTGCTCTGGCTCTCGGCATTTCTCAGGATCTTGGAAGCAAGGTATTCCCATCTACTGATCCTTATTTATGATGAGAGTTTCCAACATGAATAACAGCTGGACAACTAATTCATAAAGGATCATTGAAAGAAACTCGTCATGTGACTACTGCTTGAAGGTTCTGAATATGATATTGCATGTCGACCAGTTTGCACATTGCATTAGCCAAAAATATTTCACTTTTATGATGCAATCAACGATACTAGTAAATGGTTGATTCACACCTTCAAGCCTCTGATTACAGCTCATTTTGATGCCCTTAGTGCGTTCAACTTAATTTTATCCGATTGATATCCAAAATTAGTATTGCTTATATAACAAATATAGCATGGCCCATCTTATTTTGCATCTCATGAACATGGATATCAGATATTATAGTAAATGCTTTGTCACTTATTTTGTATTTGTGTTGTTACCAATGTCAAATTGAATTTTAGGTCCCCTTTTGCCCTATGGTTGGATCGGAAGTGTACTCATCAGAGGTAAAAAAAACTGAGGTTCTTATGGAAAATTTTCGGAGGGCTATTGGTCTGCGTATCAAGGAGACCAAGGAAGTCTATGAAGGAGAGGTACTGATTACGCATTTGGTTTCCGTGGTTATGGGACACCCTAATATCCTTTAGTTTTGGCCTCTTGTGTTATGAGTGCCTCCCTGTCTTTATTTTCTTATTACTTGCATAGCCATAAGTTTCATCCCTTTTCAGGTGACTGAGCTTTCTCCAGAAGAGAGTGAGAATACAACTGGTGGATATGGGAAAAGCATAAGCCACATAATTATTGGACTAAAGACTGTTAAGGGAACCAAGCAATTGAAGTTGGATCCAACTATTTATGATGCTTTGATCAAAGAAAAGGTAACTACATCTCTTGTTAGGGTTTTGTTACGACATGACTTGGTGTCTCCTTTTGGGGAACTTTTTCTATGAGGGCAAAACTCTCTTTTCTGTAGCTACTTCTAATCATGAGGCATTGTTCATGCAAATGTTATTTTCCTTTTTGCATATTCATAGAAGTGGAAAGCTTCTTGAAAGATAACTTTTTTCTTAAGAATAGGCTAGTGCACACTAAGAACCAGAAGATATTAACACCTTTATTGTGAGAGATTGTTGTTTGCTAAGTCATCATAGTAACATATAGCCTCATGGGCATCTTAAGCTAACATGTTAGATTTCTTATGTTGTTAACTGTATCCTCATACTCATTATAGTTGTTAGAAATGATCTCTACTACTGCCTCGCTGTTTTAATTTGCTTATCTTATTTCCTTTTCTGCAGGTTGCTGTAGGTGATGTTATTTACATTGAAGCAAATAGTGGTGCAGTGAAAAGAGTAGGCAGATGTGATGCTTTTGCTACAGAATTTGATCTTGAAGCAGAAGAGTATGTTCCAATTCCAAAAGGGGAAGTTCATAAGAAAAAGGAAATAGTACAGGTACGTCATTAGTAAACTATTGTCCCAGCTTTTTGTAGGACATATGCATTATTAAAAATAATGCATCTTGGTGCATATAAGTTACATGTGTTTCTTCTTTTTTTAATTTTCCTTGGATTTTTTTTTCTATTTGGCATATTTACATAGGCTCATTATCCTATAGAGACTCATTTCACGTCCCTATCCTCACTATCTAACTTCATGACCTTGACATGTTCTTTGTAACACCCTAATTAGCCCTACATTGGAAGTGAGTTAAGGCTAAAATTGATTTATAAAAGTCCGATGGGTGTGCTACTGTTAACTTCATCTTAAGCATTTTGGTCAGTGGTTTGGGTTTAACGAAGTTAACAAGTCAACTATCCTATCAAGTCAGGTTATGATAATTGATATCAAAGCTGACCTAGTATTGAGGCATAGTGAGAGGCTTGAGTAGGAAATAACTATCCATGGATGGAGTCAGAGGACTCATCATGACGTGATCTGGGTTATATTGGATCTTGACGAGGACACCATGCCCATAAGTGGGGGAGATAATAACATCCTCATAAGTCCCACAATTGAAGTAAGGATAAAATCGACTTATAATGGTCTGATAGGTATACTGCTGTTAACCTCAGCTTAAATATTTTGGCTAGTGGTTTGGGTTTAATGAAGTTAACACACTAGTTATCCCATCAGGTCGGGTCGTGACACTCTCAGCATGATAAACCTTATCAACTAGTACTCTATCCCTTTAATTGAAGGATGAATCTTGTTTACATCAAGGATTTTAATTTCGAATAATATCGCCCATATCGGGCGGTACGTATCGGTCCGTCAGCAGACCAATACGCGGACTACTCGCTACTGGGTGGTAGCATCGATTGAGGCTATTTTTGCTCCGTTACCACCCTAAATCAGTCGATGACGGTCGATTTTGACCGTCGCCACCCACTACCAGATGGTATTAGCCGAGGGAAAAGAAAAGAGAACCTGGAGATTCGATGTCGCTCTCCCTCGACGATCCCGATCCATTCGCCGCCCTCTCGCTGGACGTTGCATGTGATGTCGCCTCCTCGTTTGAGGCGACGAGGCCTTGGCATCATTGGCGACGAAGCCTTGGCGATGTCACGAGGAGAAGTGGTTTCTTCTCCCCACGTAGGCAGAAGAAACGAGGCTTTTTTTTTTACTTTTTGCGCGGGAGAAGGAACCCTTGGTTTCTTCTCCCCACCGCGTGCAGAAATCAAGCGACATCACCTCGGCTTCATCGCTTTTTTTTTTTTTTGGCAAGGAGAAGGAAAACTTGGTTTCTTCTCCCATGCGCGTAAACCGAGTGGACGCCGCCTTTCTTTTTTTTTTTTACGCGCGGGGAGAAGGGGGTTTCTTCTCCTAACGCGGGCAGAAACCGAGCGATGTCACCTCAGCAACGTTGCCTTTCTTTTTTTTTTTTTTGTGGGAAGAAGAGACCTCGGTTTCTTTCCCCATGGTAGAAATCGAGCGACGTCGTCGAGGCGATGTTGCCTTTCTTTTTTTGTTTTCTTTTTTTCACGCGAGGAGAAGGAAACAATTTCTTCTCCTCACGCAGTAAAACCGAGCGACGTTGCCTCGGCGATGTTGCTTTTCTTTTTTATTGGCACAGGGAGGAGGAAACCTCCACGCAGGTCAGCGGAGACTATCGAGGTGACATTGTTTTTTTAAAATTATATATATATATATATATATATATATATATATATATATATATATATATATATAAACGCATAAACGATCGATGATATACTTATATCGTACCATACTGAGCTGAGCTTGAAACTTCGTTGCGGTACGAAATTATGAATCTTGGTTTACATGGTTAATAGCCATGAGTTTAGGGGAGGATTTTAGGGTAAATATTCTAGTTCATGGCCATGAGTTAATGGCAGAGGAAAAAAGAAAACATATAAGCAATGAAATTTATTTCCTTATTCCTATAATGGTGTTTAATTAACAATGCACAATAACGATATGGAATGTATACAGAAATTTTAATTAACAATGCACAATAACGATATGGAATGTATACAGAAATTTATCACTTTATTGAAGCCTCTTGTTATTTCATGTTAGCATCTTCTTTCTAATAAGGAAAATACCATTTTTAAGGGGAACATTTTAGAAGGAAAACTTGGAGGTCTAACATTGATGGAATTTGTGACAATTACAATGGTTGCATGATGCTTAGATATATTTCTGTAGATCTAAGGGACTGGTAGAGAATTGGAAAAGAGAAGATGGAAGTTGTAGTGCTTCTCCTATATTATGGTGATTATTTAAATTTATGTGGTGATTTCATACGATGTGTCTCATGTGAAGTATGCACACATATGCAACTTATATTCTAGCTTATATTAAGAATTTATCGGGTCCAAAACTTGAAACGTTGATGTTATGCATTTTAGTCCAAGTAACAGTACCAACTACTGAAAACATAAAAAATCATCAACAAATAGAAATATTCATTTGTATGCTGACATATATATATATATATATATATGTATGTATGTATGTATGTATGTATTTATGTATGTATGTATGACACTACATTGTGATTTCAATTGATTGTGTTGAAAAGGTTGATTAAATTATTCTTGCAAATGACTTTTTTTTGTTAGTAATTACAGTCATGGTTTCAGATACTGGTTAAACTAATATGTGTGGATAAATTTTTATTTGTTTGACCAAGAACTGATACTGAGTCATATACTTCAGTTTCAGTCAATATTCATTTTATTTTAATAATATTAGCCAGTACAAGTTAGTATACCATTTGGTGTCCCAGCACCATGGAGGTGCTACATTGTCAAAATTGGTACTAGAGGGTGAGACAAGTTGTCAGAATTGGTATTAGAGAGTGCCACAAGTTTTCAAAATTGGTATCAAACGGTGTTTTAATAGGGCACTTGGGTGCTCACCTAGGCGCTTAGGCGAGACGAGGCCCGAGTGCCTCACGCTGGTTTCGAGCGACACACTTCACTAAAGCATCGCCTTGGTGATTCCCTGATCTAAGCTCCTACCTGATTCAATAGAACAGGAAAGTTGGTTCGATCGAACCAAATAAACCCTATGTCATCGCCTGACCCACCTCTGGTCCATTGCCTAGTGTGCCTTCGTGCACAACTCCCTTCGCCGTCTCTGCCTTTGTGTGCAGTTCCCTTTGTCGCCGATGCCATTGTCCAAAACTCATACCACTGTCGTCGCCTTCGTTCGAAGCTTCCTTTGTTGCCACCACCTTTGTAGGAAGCTTCCTTCGCCACCGCTCTCTCCTTCCCCACCTTCCTCCATAGGCCAGTTACTCCTCGCCTCTTGAAAGCTGTTTAGCATTAATCCCTATTTAGAATTATTATCAGTCCCTCTTTAAACTTTAAAGCTGAATGGCATTGTTGTTTGAAACTGTTTAACACTGTTTAGCATCGATTAATCCTCTCTTTTGAATAGTTTAGCATTGGTTACTATTAAAATATTTATTTTTTATATTTTAATATTCTGGAGCATCTCGCTTCATTCGGGTAGGCTCCGACCAGCACCTAGCGCCTCGAGTGTTTTGGGACCTTGGCTCCTAGTGCTTTTAAAAATATTGGTATCAAATTGGTATTTAAATCTTAGTTACACAAGTGTTTTGAGTTCAGAGGATTAAGAGCGCATTCATTAATAGATTATAACCTAAATGTGGGTAGTTTTAAACTTACGGGAAATTGTACTTTCCAAAGTCACCATTATCAATTCATATAGGAGTTAAGATTATCATATTCAAATGAAAATGCAACTAATGGACCTTTACTCCTATCACAAGTTGCTTTTATACTATGTACGTTTACAAACACATAAGTTGTTTACCTCTTTAAGTTACTTTCATTGCTTAGCATTATTTTCAGGTGATATTTTTCAATTATGTTTGGAAGGTCTTGAGAAGTCTGATTTTCCACCTCTTTGATTTACTTCCTTTGGTTTGCATGCTTTGTTGAAGTTGAATGTATTTCTTAATTTGCTCTTTGTATTTTCTGAGATCACGATGATTGTGTCGCTTATGTACTGTATTTCTGGTCATTGATTTGGCAAGCATGACAATTAGCAAAACATTATTCTTCTTGTCTACTAGGATGTTACGCTGCATGATCTTGATGCTGCAAATGCTCACCCGCAAGGAGGGCAAGATATATTATCCCTTATGGGCCAGATGATGAAACCTCGCAAAACTGAAATCACTGACAAACTGCGACAGGAAATTAATAAGGTTCAGCTTTTAATGCCCTTAAAATTGTGCCTGTTGTTTTCGTTCTTGTAGACATATGCGGTTGTCCTGCACAAGTGTTCATTCGTAGTATCGTGGTTTGTTTAAATTATCAAGGAATGCTTTACATGAACTAAAATTTACATGTTTATTCAGGTTGTTAACAGATATATTGATGAAGGCATCGCAGAACTTGTACCTGGTGTCCTTTTTATCGATGAGGTTGCTTTCCTTCTAAATGTCAGACCTCTTGGATGTGTACATGAATTTTTTTTCTTTTTTTTCTTAATATTTCAAATCTTGTGCAGGTTCACATGCTAGATATTGAATGTTTTTCTTACTTAAATCGTGCCTTGGAGAGCTCAATATCACCAATTGTGATTTTTGCTACTAACAGGGGAATATGTAATGTGAGGTATGAGAACTTACACTGCATAATTTGGGATTGAGATTTTTAGATTAAAATAAAGTAAAAACAACATACTTTATTTGACTGTGGTGGTAAAATGAATCAACTACATGATAATCAGCTAATTTGAGATTGACCTGTGATAAAGTGAAACTTTTTTTTTTTTCTGAATTTGCAAACCTTGATTCTCATATTTTTTGGATTTCTATTATGTTCCTGAAATGAATACACTGCTACTTGTGCAACATTCTCAATTATCCAAATACAATACCACTATGCCACGGTGCTCAATTCTAATTTTTTATGGTGATCAGGGGAACTGATATGACCAGTCCGCATGGCATACCAGTAGATTTGCTTGATCGTCTGGTTATTATAAGGACAGAAACATATGGTCCCACTGAAATGATTCAGGTTTTCGTATCTGCACTTCATAAACTGTCATAAATGGTCATATCATCATGGTTACATTTTCCTTTTTTCTCATATGTTTTGTTCTGGACCAGATATTGGCTATTCGAGCTCAAGTTGAAGAAATTGATATCGATGAAGATAGTCTAGCTTACTTGGGGGAGATGGGGCAACAAGCATCATTAAGGTCTGTTGTGATTATTTTCCTTTCTTCTGAACATTGACCTTTTGTGCTTATGGGAATACGAGGTAGTATTTACACTTGTGTAAATGCGATCTCGTATAGATCCTCCACAAACATTTTGAATTCAAGGAACTTGCCGACAACACAATTGGCATTCCCTGAACGATATGGTCGTTGTAGATCTTATTCATCCTGCATTTTAACATTTGTTTTTCTCTTTTTGACCTCACACTTTTCATCTTCATCGAAAAAGGATAATAAAAAAAGTATTAGTAATGGCAACTGTGGCACTGTGTATATTGATTTTCCCAAGACCCTGCATCGACAGGATCCTTTTGCACTGTGTGTTCACCCATTCTTTTCCATATATCATTGCTCTTGAAGATGAGATATTTTGTTTTTCTAACTTTTCTGTATTATTGCATGTTATATTCTGTTTGGTTTAGCTATGATTCAAAATGAAAACTGTATCGTACATAATGTTATTTAAATTTACAACTTTCCAAGATGAACAAATTGATTAATACAAATAACCTGAACCAACCAAACAGAACAGTGCTTCCCGTATCCGTTTTGTCAAACACTCAGTCGCATACCTAGAAATTTAACCAAAGATATAGATGCTTATGCCAGGATGGTGTTTGGAAGGTTGTTGGAGAGGTAAGGTGACCGACCCAGGGGTTGGATGGTGATGGAAAGGGCCTAGGAGGAACACATCAAAGTGGTTGCTGTTTCACAGTACATGTGAAAGGCATCTTTTTAACTAAATTGAATGTGCCTGATGCAGTTTGCTCTGTTCATTAGCAAACCCATAGTACATGCTTGTTGCTTGCTGCACCACACACGCTTGTATCCCCGTTTTTCTATGCCCATCGGCTCTCCTTCCACAACTAAAATTTTCTTTATTATTTTGGTTTGTGAAACTTTTCTTACCGAAAGTACATGCTTATCCAGGCATGCGATCCAGCTGCTATCACCTGCCAGCATTGTGGCCAAAACCAATGGAAGGGATAAGATTTGCAAGGTACTGCAACCCTATCTCTTTAAGCATCATTCCATCGTTATCTCGTATTTAACCTTTTGTTTAGATATCTCAGGTGTGGCTTTGCTTTTCTATTTCACCAATTCTGGATTTCCTTGTTATAATTTACTTTCAACTTTTGCAGGCTGATCTAGAGGAGGTGACTTCTCTATATCTAGATGCCAAGTCTTCCGCGAGGCTTCTTCAGGAGCAGCAAGAAAGATACATAACCTGATCATATTTTATTTCCAGTTAGCATGTAGAATTGAAGTCGCAGACGTATGCTTTAACCGATCTGTATCTTGGTGTACTAGTCATTTATCTGATTTAAAGCTCAAGCTCAAGCCTTTGTTCTTGATACCAGCACAGAAATTAGCAATTGTGGCTTTGAAGGAAGGCTGATGATTGAGCTGTGAGGACAGAAATCGACTATTTATTTTGTATTACTTGTGGATGGAAATTAAGCATTCCATGCTGTCTTATCTTGACATGTATCTTCTGCTATTCCTCATCCAAAGCAGCATAAGTAAATTTTTTGAGGGCTTTTTTGCTTTGTGCTCTATTTTTGACACTAGCAAAGAAAGTTTAAGTGTATTTATCATTATCTAAATATAAAGAAAGCCATCATAGTTATCTTTATTAGTTGACTATTCAACACAATCGTATTAAAGATCCGACAATATTATCCTTTTTGAGCGGTCAAACAATCAATAAAAAATTGTTTTAGATATTGAAAATTATAATTATGTATGCATGCAAAATTTTAGTATACGGAGAATTCGGAAATATTACATCATAGGTTATGTTGTGTCCAAGATTCGGAAATATTACATCATAGGCCGAGGCAGAAAGGGAGATGCCACTTCGTCGCCTCCCACATCCAACTGCCGTTGCTACGGTGGAGACGTCATTATTGGCAGATGATGTCGCTCTCATTCGCGTCCATCATATTAGCCTTCAAACAAGTTGTCATCTCTTCCTTTGCATCGTTCCGAGCAGATGTAGGCAGCTAATTATGATATGACTGCTTTAAACACCAGTTGAGTTGGTCTATAAGTCTTAATTTTAATTTTTTTTTTACAATAAAAGATTAATTATTTTATCGGATCGGATCATTTACATGCTAAAATCGAAATGAGAAACCGTCTAATATATTAAGCATCAATTTCTCAATAATCCTTAATCAAAACTCTATTTCAAATAATCCAATCGACTTACACTAAATTAAATTTAATTGAGACCTAACATAACAAATCTCAAATTTTTATAGAATCACCCCAAATTGAGGTAATTTAGATATTATTAGTTTCAATTAGGTCGAATGGGCTTGAACTAGTCAAGTTGATATAGAATCATCTTGAATCAGTTTAAACCGATTAAACCTATCTGATTCAGTCAACCGACGAATTTAAACCAATAAACAAAGAGGAAATTAGATTATATCATATAGTATTAGTTGAGATCGAACTGACGTACTTGAGTCTTGGACAAATCACATGCACTGCACATGTTTATTCTAGACGATAGGTTGAGTTGAGGTACAAATTGTATGGAGGGGTAGCAACCTATCTAGTGTCGATCACATAGTCGGGATCGTGCTTGGTTGCATGACTTAGCATGTTTGGCAACATTGGTTATATCATATCTAGTTATATGAGTTGGACCATACTTGGTCACATGAGTTGGGTCATGTTTGGTTACCTAAGTTGGGTTATACTTAGTCACATGAGTTAAATTGTGTCTAGTCAAAAGAGTTGAGTTATGTCTAATCATATGGGTTAGATCATATTTGATTAAGTAGATCGAGTCATGCTTAACCGCATTGGTTGAATCATGCTTGGCAACATGAGCGGAATCCGCCCAACCACATGGGTTGGGCCGTACCTAGCTAGGACTTGAATTTGATCCGTCTTATTAAATTTATTATTTTAAATTAAAAACTAATTAAATAAAAAATCACACGTAATTCTACAAAATATATCTAATTAAATGAACTAGAACTATCATTAATGTTAAATTAATTAAATATATTTACAATTTTAAGATTAATATATCATTATGCATCATGTAAGTTACAATAATTTTAATGTTAAATATTTTAAAATAAAATAAAAATCGGTAAGAAAAGAGAAAGAGAGGGGGAGCTCCGCTTGTATAAACCCTTTTCAAAAAATAAACAATAACCTAAATTTTGTTTCAGATAATATTATAATATTTGTTTCTTATGGTTCACACACCAAACTGAAATTTGAATCATTTACCTTTTGCAAATCCCATCGAAAATAAATCAATTAATAATTTAATTAGTCGGCAAAATTTTTAACTTGACCACCTGATTAAAAATATTAATTGTAATCATTTTCTTAATTATATGAAGGGAAAAAAAAAATAGTAATACATACATATCGAATGTTCTGATGACTGCACGCGACATACATAACCCCCAACACGTTTATTCCTTCATCGGACATCCCGTGCTTGCTTGGTAGTAGAATTTGATGAGATTATATGCATGTTGGAGGATCGAAGGTGATGGTAATGGAGAGTTCGATCTCACTCTTCCTTGTCGTAATCTTTGGCAGCCAACTCGGTGAGCATCTTCTGCGCAGCCTCCACGTCCATGGCCTTCTCCTCTTGCTCCTTCATGTACGCCTGGAAGAACTCCTTGTTCTCCTTCTCTAACTCCTGCCAAACTGCAACGACGCAGTCATCAATGGAGGTACCACTGCCGCACGCATCCTCTCTCTCTCTCTCTCTCGTGACACAAGATCGTGATGATGTATACCTGTGGAGGTGATGACGGACTTGATGCCGGCGTGCTTGGCGAGGGCTTCCATGCACTCCTCCTTGCTCATGCGGAAGAGGAGGCATTGCTCGATCAGGTGTTGCACCTGGAGGCCATGCAGAAACAATAATGGAGAATGAGAGGAGGTCCTCAGTGCGAACTAAGAGAATACTGTGACGTGCTGCTGCTCTTAATTAGGTCACCATTCTGATGTAGGAAGCCGACGACGAAGACTCGCCCATGGTGATGGCGGAGGAAAACCCGAACTCCCGAGGTGAGGAGAGTGAGGCGAGAGAGGAGGGCAATAAATAGACGGGAGACGTGGGCCGGCGGATCACGTGGGCGGCGGGAGGTAATTGGCGGGGATGAGATGAGAAGCTACGCAGTCCTCCTCCAAATGCGCGACCGTACTCCCGTACTAGATTCGCCGTGTCATCAGAGTGAGTCACGTCTACTCTCCGTCCAATAGGAATATGACACGTCAATACGTAACAATCTAATACTAATAAAAGCACAGACAATACTCTTTCCACCAACACATTCTGCGCATTTTTTCCTTCGACTGTATTTGTTCTTGATCAAGATTGTTTAAATCTAATCAAATTTAGCGTAGTGACAGAACCACATGCCATACTATAAAACTTTCCAACATCGATGGTAAGATTTTAGGAGCAATTCAAAATACAAACCTCGTTCCATGCTACCCGCATGCATGATGTTCTTTCTATTTAAGTCAATAACTCTTTTAGCAAATATATCTTGAACAGTCTCCAGGGAACCTTTCACAACTTCAGGAAAGGAAAGGAAAGGGCTTTGCACATACCCGGTCAAAATTGTCCATTTCAACATAACTGTTGATCACGATCGTTGTGTGTCTAAAACAAAGGAATTGACATCATAAAATTGATTTGGTCAGAACAGACGGATGATGCTATGAAAGAGAATAGTGGGATAGACAAACTCCATGACATCTACTCTCAAGAGAGGCTGCGTAGGATTTGCATTGGATCAACCCATTACTGTGCCTGTCCAGGTCTCCTCTCGCTGTGGGGTCTTGTTTTGTTGCAGTTGATGCTTGGGCTCCCTCCAAGAATGGCCACATGCTTTTGTTCCCACCTTCCTCTACCCTTACTGATGCTTTGCATGATCCAGTGATCTAATAAGGACTAGCAAATGCCATTGTCGACCATGTTTCATGTGATGAAGACGACCTTTCAAGTCTTTGTTTGTCGGACAAAGTCTTTCATGCTACAATACTCTTGATTGTTGTGCTGTGCGATGGAGGACGACTCGGGGTTTCATTATATCCACAGCTCGGTTTGGGACTGCGCCCTGCAACCTACATCATGGGGATGCCCTGGGTTTGGGTTGGGTGGGTTTCACCTGTACAAAAGACAAAAGGACTGGAGAAGAAAAGGACTGCACTCCCAAACAAAAGGAATGCAACAAGCTAGAACACATCCTGTAAGATATTTCCATTACCATGATGGAGCTCATCTGTGCCTCTCTCTTCTCCACCTCCCTCATCCAATCTGAAGTTGGTCGTGGCCAGCTTCAATTGTCGATCACAAATTTTGCTGTACGACCAGAAGCCTGTAGACACAGCAAGATGGAACTCAAACAAGATTGAGGAGAAGAGATGAGCATAACGACCTACCACGATAGTCTTGAATTTAGATATTGCCTAAAGTGCCAACTTGTGATCCTACTGCCACACGGACTTGCATCACATTTTTTTATTTAATAACCAAACCAATGGCTGAACAAGATACATCAGGTGCACAGAAAGAGAGGACATGCAAATGAACAAAAATTGGTACTCCTATGTCCATCAGTGATGCAATGTGCTGGGATGGACACCAGATACTGTCGGGCCTATGAACATACACTCATCGGGCATGACTTATTCACCGAATGATATTAGTCAGAAACATTGATCTAGGATAGTGGAATGGACTGCATTTGATCTAGGGATTAAATGCATCTGAAGCAGAATGCTTATGCATGAATATGCCAAAACTCTTAAATGTTTGCCTAAGCATGCTCATGGAGATCAAATCAATAGAGAGGAAGTAGGCACCTAAAACTCTTTGCGCTTTGATCAAGATTATGAAGTAAAAATGACTGGGAAAAGTAAATAAGCAATCTCACAACAAAAAGGAAATTTGAGGTAGTCACATCTCAGTCACCGAAATGAATTGCTAGCTCTTACGTCGTACAAGAATGCAATGTCAATCCAACAAAAATTTTAATCATACTGTCATTGCAATAATTTTTTTCATAACATCTTGATACTAATACCAGGACAATCAAGTTAATGTTCACCCTAACAAGCCTCTGTAATCCAATATAAAAGAATTTTGTGCCCCAACATAAATGGAGAAATTAGTGAGTAGGAGCTATGTTACAAGTGTCATTACTGAAGGCAAAAAAAGTAATAGATATTTACCATGATCGTGTGCTTTAGTATGGAAACATTACAAACATTGCTCCCTTGATCACGAGAAAGCACTAGCCGCACATGTGGAATGTTCTTCCAGCTCTCCCCCAAAGCAGGCTTCAAACTGCCCCCCTCTCCTCCAACCATATGATTTGTTACCTTATCAGCATTAAGTAACAAAGAGTTATAATCTTTTTGGCTAGCTCATGGCTGTCACAAAGCTACAAGCTGCAACACATGCTTACATGCTAACAGTGTATATTAGCAGTTCTCCATGTTAACATGGGACTGCTTTTAGTAGCTATGGGAAAAACCAAATTCTTGCCTGATATGTTCAGTTTAAATATCAGAAAGAATTTAAAACAGCTTTCGTTGGCTAACCTAATAAATCTAATTTATAATTCAATGAGAAAATACAAGTAGATATTTAATTTATAGCAAAAAGATAAGTTTAACTTTTTTGCTTCAACTGGAAAATAACTTTGCCATGTTCAAACGTTCAGCTTTCATCAAGGCCAGCTGACGTCTAATGTATCAGTAATCTTCAGTAAATATCATGAATGAAAATTTCAACTGGCGAACCTAAAGTGCAATAGGCTCTACGCGCATTTCATCACAGAAACATGATACAATAATTATGCAGGCTAGCACAAAATATGCAACAAGACATTATTGTACTTACCAAAACTGACAGGTTGTATTCATTTGCTATTTTCTTCAACAGAATTCCAGTTGTGATCATCATCGGTCGTCCTGCATTTTTATCAGAACAAAGCTTGGAGGAACTCAAAACAATGGAACTTGTGCGCTAAAACTCAGAAAGCAAAACTTGTTTGCAAGCATACACAGTCATGAGAACTTGTGATAAACAGTATTCCTATTGGGGTACTCATCCACATCAATGATATAAAAATCATGGGGCATGTTGATCTCATGTAAAGCAACAATACGTATAAACACTTAGTGGATCTCATGTAAAGCTACCCAAGTAAGTAGTTGCATAGAATAGAACTTAAGTCAAATCAATCATGGGGCATGTGGGGAATACAAATTAAGAGTATATGAGGTGCATACCTTGTGAATTTTTGCCTCCAAGGATGGGTGTTATGAGGGATGATATTGAATCAATGATTAGAAACCGTATCCTGTTGCCGCTACTTTTTACCTGAATCATTGATGGAAGTGCTCAATGCACTTAAATTCAACTAACATAGCACCATTCATAGTATCTGTGGGACAAAAAGAACCTGATGCTTCAATTTGCATTCAAGTTGATGTAGAGCATCCAACAACTCAAAGATGTCAAATACGGAGTGGCATAGTATGCTGCTCATAATCCTCTCGAGCCTACCCTCTTTTCCCTACAATGAAAAATTCACAATCAAGATTGACCCATAAAAAACATGTAATTTGCAATTTCCATAATAACAAGTATGTTCCTGATTATCAATTATGGAATTTACACTTATAGGACTACTGGTAATTCTCAATGCTCATACTAAGGCAACAGAGCAGACATTAAGCAAAAAATAAGAGAAAAAAAGAATAGGATTTCACCTCTTTGACCAAAGTGTCAGACTGTGAATTAACCATGTGTGCAATGCGGTGTGGGGAAAAAGAATTACAAGTATCCAAGAACAAAACAACACCCAAATGCAAGTCTGCAACACCCAATGCAGAGCGCAGACAAACCTGCACAACATGTTTGCCGAATAAGATGACCAAGAACTTATGATTGCACCGGAACTTCCAATAATCAGGAGTAAAAAATCTAACATCTATGGTGTAAATGAAGGGGAGAACTTCCTACAGACTGATTTTACATACTTGAAGATTTAATGGAGTCAAACAGCTTTCTTACTTGTGTTTTACCAGAAGAGGATGGCCCCACAATTTCTGTTAACTGACCTTCCCGCAAACCTCCTCCAAGAAGGATGTCAATCCTGATCATTCATTAAGCCATAAAAAACATCATACTGTTGAAAAAGAAAAGCATCTAGAGAAACACAAGACAATAAACTATACTAGTGAACCTAGAAATTAAATTTAAGATACCCTTGACATCCAGTTGGAAGAACATGCTTATTCCATTTAGCATCCTCAAGCAGCTCCACACCATTCAACCATGGTGGTTGTCGTCTGTCTATCGCCACTGAAACTTCTTCCATCCCCTGTTTTCGTCGTATCAGTTTAACACATTGTGACGGAGTAGTGCAAAAAGAGAAAATCAATTTGCACTAATTCACAAATCCAAAAAAAAGAGGACAAAAAATCTTAAGTAAAAGGATAAGTAAATACAAATCCTTTTAGATTCCAATGAAAACATAAAAAAGACATCAATTTTCAGATGCCAATCACAACAGAAATGGGTCTATGAGAAATTAACAGAACACCTAGTTAGCATCAACGCACCAAGATGACTCTCAACTTCGACTACTGGAAGAAAAACACCAAGTTTCTTTGATTCCAACAGAATACAACAGATGAAGGTAAAGAAAAGGGACAATAGGCATCCTATCATCTCCAATTGCAATAAAATCAGCATAATAAGCTACATCAACAATTGACCTCCAATTCACAAGGAACATCACTGGTGGAAGAACCTTACCACAGCCTCCTCCCCTACCTCTTCGGTTACGGGGGACTTGGCATGAATCGCAGAGCGAGGGTTTCGGGGTGGGGGCATTGGGACCTGAGATGCTACGGCAGATTTGTTGGGGGTTCCGCCATCAATCAATCTTTCGAGCTCTCCCGCTACGCGCCCCCTCCCTTCCATTTGGTATTTCCGCAACTCGCCGCTCGTGCCGCGCGGACTTACCCACGCACGAACTTGGATCTTGATGATCATATGGCTGCACAACTATCAAAGCGAAATGGACGGAGATCACGTGGTTTTGGGGGCAGCGGGATTGAGCCTTATCTAAAGAAAACCGACGTCACACGTGCCCTTCGCAGCCACTCGCCGGAAGCATCAAGTCACGTGTCGAGCACGTGTGCTGTGGAACCGCCCTCCCCTCCCTCGTCTCCCACCCATATAAGCAAATCCTGTCCTCAAAACCCTAACCCGTCGCCGGACCAATCACTCGCGCTCCCACCTGACCGATCGGTAGAATCCTAATGGCTTCCGATTCTAACAAGACCGCCGCGTCTTCTGCCTTTTCCAGCGCCGGTGCCTCCTCATACGACCAGCTTCTCCTTCAAACCCTCATGAGCCGTCTTCAGCTCCGCCCACCGTACCTCGACACCAACTCCTTCCTCTCTCACAGCCTCGACGACTTCCTCCTGGGTGACCGCGGCTCCGACGCGGATGGCTCCGATGGCGACGACGAGGGGGACG
This sequence comes from Musa beccarii, assembly GCA_024322285.1. Lineage (NCBI taxonomy): Eukaryota > Viridiplantae > Streptophyta > Magnoliopsida > Zingiberales > Musaceae > Musa > Musa beccarii. The sequence continues at coordinate 1,929,677 of CM044399.1, forward strand.
ACGAGGGCAGCGGCGAAGGGTCGAAGAACCGCCGGCTCCTCGCCAAGGAGGAGGCCAAGTTGGAGAAGGAGATCGTGCGGATCGTGCGCTCCGGCAACGCCGTCGAGGCCCTCAAGGCCAATTCTGGCCAGTCGGTGGCCATCGGAGACCACTGCATCTGTGTCGCCGTCCACGAGGAGGAGGCCGGGTCCGGGTACCGGGTGTGGGAGTGGCACGGACACATCATGCTCTTCGATGAGGAGAATGGGTACTCGGCCGAGTACATCTACGGGAATTACTTCGAGAGACTGCCGGAGAAGAAGGGCAGGAAACAGGCCGGTGATGACGATGAGGAGGAAATAGAGGACGGTGAGGACAAGAGCAAGATCAAGGCAGGTGGAAGCTTGGGGCTCAGGGATTTGATCCATGACTCGAAGGACTCGATCGGCAATGGGGCGGGGAGGGTTCTTCACAGGAACTCCTTGAAAGATGGATCAGTGGCAAGGTAATGGTTTTTAGATAAGATCACAACATCTATGTGATTAGTTTAGCTGTCGCAGCGATTCAGCAGACTTATTCTGTATCTTGATTGCCTCTGGTCTTCAAATATTCTGCATGGTTTTGGCATGTTGTGTCTGCAAAATTGTGGTTAACTGATGAATCTGGAGTTGGTGAGCAACATCAACTGTAACACAACAGTAAAGGATCGGTAATTAGTGGTTTTGTTATGCTCATTTTGTTCTATACGTGAAATCTTACAAAGTTTGAAAGAAATTGTACCAAAAAGGTAATAACTTGGTGCACAGTAATTAAATTGTGGTATGAACTTGGTGCTCGACTCATAAAAGAGAAATTAACGTAATATCCAATTAAATTTTCTAATCCTGTGTTAAGAGAGAGCGGAAATACGCTGAAAGTTTTAATGCTGGAGCAATTTTTAGTTTACATATTAATAAATATTCCGACAGGGTTAGATTAGAGGACAAAGCAGTCTCAAGCAACAATTAGATGGTCATTATAAAATACCCATAAGAAAAAGAGAGAGAGAAAGAGAAACTGGCGTCGCCCGGACTCGAACCGGAGACCTTCAGTGTGTTAGACTGACGTGATAACCAACTACACCACGACACCTTGTTGTTGTCGTCTCGGCATTCATCTCATATATAGTGAATGAAGTGAGTCGACCGCAGGCGGAAGGCATTCGACAAACGACGGTAGCACTCGCCGGAACAAGAAAGATCCGGCGGCCGGCACTTGGTGCGAGTGGGAATGTGGCCGCACGCCGCACCACCCCCCATCCTACCGTCGCCTTTACCCATCGGCGACGGCACCAAGAACCCCACCGATTTGGTGGAGTCCTTTCCTCCTTTATCTTCTCTCTAGAAATGCATGAATCGGATGTTGTTGTGGGTGACTTTGGTAGAAAGGTTTGATCTCGCAGAACACTGGGTTTATCTTTGATCGAAACATCCTTAGATTTCTCTTGTTCTTGGAAGTGGAAAAGATTCTCCATCACGGTCGCCATCTCTCGATTTCTGGTTGAACTTTAAACATACGGTCACACTAAAACTAACAATAAACAATTCCAAACAATGCAAGAGATCTATCTGTCTATGGTTCTACAAACTGAATTGGGCATTAGTTAAATTAAATTAACAATTGATCCTTGAAAGATGAGATCGATTTGACAAGGTGACAAAAAACTATGGTCGGTCTATCCATCCTCCAGCGTCTCTCTATGGACATGCATGCAAGAGGTGCTGCAGTACTTGTAGTCATACCGGTGGAAAGGGACTTTACCTTCCAGGGAGGCATTGCAGCAGGAGCAAACGGCATCGCCGGTTCCGCTCCTGGGCGCCGAGGAGCTGCTCGGTGGTGCTACCGTGGCGCTCGTTGGTCGGGCATTTAGAGCTGCTATTCTCCTCTCCGCTGCGGCTGCTCTCTTTTCTCTTTCTGCTGCCAGTGCCCTTCTCTGTTCCTCCTGATCATGGAGTTAGACAACCTGTGAGCATCGAAGATGGTTGTTCTAAAGATGAGAATTTTTCGTTGTATGACCTCTTTAGACAAAACAGGCTGATTGCTTTGTGGCTGCTGTCTATGAGCTGAGGCAGAGGCTCCTTGATTATGCGAAACAGCAGCCGAAGCATTTTCGGAAACAGCAGCTTGGGCCTGCAGTTGTCAGCATAAAGCAAACATCCAAATAAACACCCATCGGTTTTTTATCCTATCGAGGTCAACAGATTCAATTGATATTTTTTGTTTCTGTCTTCATTGTCATTCTGATTTGGCAAAACAATCATTCGCAATAAGTCAAGCCCACATTAAAATCTAACAAGAAGAACAACAAGCAAGACAAAAAATGAATTTGCTGACTACCAAATGCAATAGTAACACAAACCACACTGTGGTATGTAAAGGCAAACACAAATCACACTGTAGTTTAGATTTGAATGACTGCCGAATGCAATAGAAGCATACCTTTGCCTTGTCTTTTGCTTTCCGCAACTTCTTCAACTCTTTAGCCTTTGCCTTCCTCTTGGCATCCTTCTCAGCCTATGTAACCATCCCACAGAAATTAACAAATCCTTAGGTCCATAAAGCCAAATGTTCCTCCAGAAGTTTCAAGCAACAAGCATGAACATAAACTTAATCTATGTAAATTTTTTGACATCATAAAAATAACCGGTCAGCATCCCGGGAAGCATATGCATTAAGTTTACTGATACTGATACTACATGAATTTAAGTTACCAGAGCAGAAGAATTATTAATCAACCAATCCGTTTACATAAATGGAGTTCATGGGTGCCAACAGGAATTGAAGAGTAAGGAAAAGATTCATCACTAACTGCTTTTCCAGGAACATTGTTTCATTAGACAATAATGCAGCAGAAACATTGCATTTATAAGAAAACACAGATCGGGTACCTGTTTTGCTGCTTGCGCCTCTTCAATCTCCTTTGTCAATGGACTTGGTACATTGGCAGCATGCCAGTCCCACTTATCAGGATTCATCGCCATAAATCTTCTAAAAGTGTTTCTGACTTCCTTTTCTGATGCTAACATGTATGGAGTCCGACCTCTACCATCTTTAATACAGGGATTTAGGCCTTGTTCAAGAAGCTCAAGAGTTCGTTCAGAATCACCGCACTTTGCTGCTTCATGAAGAGGTGTTGTTTCATCCCTACAAGATGATACATTAACTGCCTCAACTGCAATTGCCAAACCTTGTATTGCCCCTGAACCTGATCCAGAAGAGGATTTCTTGATCTCCAAGTGCCCACTGGAATTGGAATCATTGGATTGAGGAATGCTATTTCCTTCACAAGATACACGAGAAGATGTGTCTTCCTCTGGGATGTGATCCTCAGCGACCTCATAGGCCAAGCTTGTCAAATGCTGATATATACGCACGGCTTCCTTGAATGTTGGCCTACGGACAGTCGAAGGAACATGTCTAATTTTATGAACTTGAGAACTCAACTGAGGCTTTTCCCCATCAAAAAATATCTGACGACTCCTGGACGGAGCATGAATAAATATACATGGGGAAGAATCGATGAACGGTTTCCAAGAGACAAGCAATTCTTGAATTTCCTGCATCAAAGAAAATTACATATCAATTTATAGGACATGGGTAAGAGTAACCAAGAGGTATTATATGTTTTATTAATCAGAAGTGTTCACAATGTGGTGATGCTAAATAGTAGATCTAAGAAAAAGACTGTCAAATTAATAGATCATGTTCAATTGAAGAGTAAACATACACCACATGAAAAAAGAAAGAAAAATAATTCATTCTTAGTTCCAAACAGACATTGAAGTTTCCTGACAACAGCGGTAATGCTCCACATATGCTTTATGCATTAATGATGAAAGATATCTAGAAAACTCTTCGTTTAGTACCTTTTTCAGTGCAGCTTCATTATATCTGCGAAGAGATGAACCAGCTGAATTTGCAGCTTTCCCAGTTGCATCTTTGGCAGATTGCCTCTTGCCAGCCTTTGCTCTAACAACGTACCTACAAATGGACATTAGGAAGTTAATCACAGCTTATTGTAATCAAGTTAAATGAAACACAATTGAGGAGAAAAAAAAATTATAATGCAGTGGCCTTAAACCAGGTCTCCCGAGTTAAAATGGAAAATGATATATCATTTTTGCCAAGAAAATGTTTGGATTAAGTTTGCCTTGTCCTCTCATGTCCAGCACAAATATACAAGAAAAAGAGATTATTAATATGTCGTAGATAATCAAACTGTTCAGTAATCTATATTAAAGATTTTATATTTTTAGATTATTAATATGTTTAGATTATTCTGTTTGAAAAAGACTTAGATGATAATTAGCAAGCTAGGATAATAATTTTATATTAAAAAGAATGCTACACAAGAATAAGAGTGCAGAAAGAATAGATTGTACTGACCTGTGAAATGTCTTGTGAGCTATGACAAAGTTCCCATCAAAAACACAGCCAGCAAAATGACCACCACTTGCAAGCAAAACAATCCTTAGATGTGACCTATCTCGAGGTTCACAGACCAAAGTTTTCAATCTGTTAACCAACTCTGTCTCTTCTAAGAATGCATCTCCACTTACCATATGGTTTGACTTATTGTTCTCAAAAGATATATCTTCAGATTCATCCATAAGCAAGCATCTCCATACTGAAACTATATCACCTGACTGAAGATAGAAACATAGCTTTTGTTTATCACGTTCTTTTCCTCTGCTTGAGAGGCAACTATGATGGATAGCATCGTTCTCAAACTCATCTTCTGAACCTGAGATACTAGATACATCAAAGTCCTCATATACAAGATCACCACCCAAGTTGTCAAAGTCGTCTTCCTTGATAATATTCTTGCCAGCAATGCTCAGCTTGACCTAAAAATGGAGTTATATTAGACACTTCATGAATATCCAAACTGGCCAGGAAATAAGTTATTAGGCCACTATCTAGATGCCCTTTGGTAATAGAAAAAGAATTAACTCTAGGAAAAAAACCTGCATACAGAAGAACTGCAGAAATATATTAAACATGATGAAAATGATAAGGTTAGCACAAGGACCCTGCTGATCCGCCAATGGCTGCTTGCCATATAGCCTAATGACACATAAATTAGTTAGAGTGCCCCTCCACCATGCTGCCTGTAATTAGGAAGGAAGCTTCCATTCCTCCTTGTTATTGTGCTTTGTCCATCCCCATGGGGGCAAGCAGCTAAATTTTCTAATCCCAAGACTACTACTGTCTACCTCTAATATTAATGAGCGACAGAGAAAGACTCCAACGGACACACTCCCTGTGCACCTCTTCTTATATTTTGACAAGATAAGCTCAGTGTATGATAGGCACATCATTCCTCTCTTCCAATGTGTTGTTTTTAAGTTCAAATTGAGGTCAATCTCAACTCCATTCATCAGGATGATCAAGAAGTGTCCATCGGAAACAAATGTTTAAGGCAAGGTTTGCAATTTGGCTCCATACCGGCATACCAAGCCTTACTCGGTACGGTACGTACCAAGGTGTACTGATGGTATGCCAAGGCATACCGAGCGGTATGCCTAAAATAGCTGAAAACAATAATACATATTGTATTAGTATTTTCAGCTATTTTAGCTATGTTAGCTAAAATAGATAAAAGGTCAGTAATGGCAGAATCGATCGTTACCACCCGATAAAGGCTAGTAACGGTCAAAATTTGACCATTATCGCCCAATACAACCCTATATCGCCCAATACGGGGTCAAAAATTTGGTATCGCCTGGTAGCGGATGGTCCGCATGCCAAGAGGTTCTCATACCAGTACGTACCGCTTGTATCGGGCGGTACACATCGAAATTAAAAACCATGGTTTAAGGTCATCTAAATGTACAACAAAGTTTATTGGAATGGAAAAATGAGCTGATAGAACCATATTCCCATTTCCATGATAGATAATTTAAATTTGATGAGAAGTCATAGAATTTCCATGATCCTCTAAACACTAAGATTTGACAAGTAGCCTTTTGAAGTAGTAGTCAACAGGTCTCTGTCCTAAATTAGCAATCACATGATAAACCCATGCTATCAAAGATCAATATCCAAAAAATCCCCTCAAATTAAACGAAAAGATGGCCTAAGTGACCTAAATTTCATGGACTCCTAACTGTTCAGACTTCAGAGAATAATAAGTTCTTAACTGCGATCAGAAGTCATAATTCCACCAAATGTTTTTACCTAAAATAACATTTTTTTGTCAAATCCTGTTAAAAAGGCAAACCACCAGAAACATATCTCATGATATGCCCAAGATCCTGCATTGGAATGACCATACTGGGTGCCAAGCTCTTCCGAAAGTTGTTTGAGTTTCAAAAGTCCATTCTATGATATATAAATAACATTGTCTGTTTAAATATTACTCGATTGAAAAGTCAAGATTTTGTGCCTCATCAAATATCTTCTTATAGTGCTTATAATTCTACCGATAGTTATAGGAAAAAAAAAAAAAAAAAAAAAAACACACACACACACACACACATAAAGGAGGGAGCTTTATGATGATTTAGGGTTTTCTTCAGTGTACGATAGAGGATTTTCTTCTTCTTCTACACCTTTTTTATGAATCCTATTCAGATGCAAGAAGCACATAGAGAAATAATTTCGACCAATCCATGAGCCACTCGCGTGTGAACTACATAACCTATAACATGCAGAAAAAAAAATGCCTGTTTTCCGTTGAATTCCGAACCATAAGTATCATAGCTACGCTTATGATAAGAAGGGAAATTAGGTATCAAAGAACAAAGAAGACCGAACGAATTTGGAGTCAACATCAAGAGGAAGAGGGTCGTGCTAACGTTCAGGCGGTGGAGGTCGGATTTGAAGTGGGAGCGCTGGTCCTGGAGAGAATCGAACTCCGCCTTGCAGGTGTTGCACGTCCACCTAGACGACGAGGCGGCGGCCTCCTTCCCCTTCTCCCCAGCAAGAACCGATTCGACCTCCACATCCACTCTCTCGCCGACGCTTCCGGCAACTCCGGTCTCGGCCGTCACCGGAGAAGGGTCCGGGATCCGTCGAAGGGTTTCGGATTGGAGGGAGCGGAGAAGGCCGCACGAATCGAAGAATCCAGGCGGGAGATCGAAGACGGAGCGGGGCTTCCGCTCCGCGAGGCTCTTCTCCTCCGTCGCCGCCATGGGCGATGCCGATCGAATGGTGTCTCTCCTCGTGGTATTACCCTCCTTCTATATGGACACGAGTCGCTTCTGATACTAATAAATAATATAAATATAATATTTGAAGTTGATATTGTAAAATTTAGGAAAATATTTATTTTTTATTTATTTTTATTTTTTTAAAGATGATATCTCTTTTCATAATTCTTAAATAGTTATCCTTATTTCGAAAAATTTTTAAATACCCACCAACGAGAAAGGATAGGACTCAATCAACATTCAGGACATTTGTCCAAAATAAAAATTAGAGAAATATTTTAAGAAAAATAAAATAAAAATTGCTCATATTTATCTCGACTACCTTACTGCAAAAGACTATCTTAATCATGATAATTAAGATTAATTATTATTTATAAAATTTATTTTATTCTCATCGAATTGAGTATCGAAGGGACTGTATCGAGAAATCCATCTAACCTCAATCTTAATGTCATGAAGTGCGTATCTGAGTCCACCTCAATTATCAAGGAGTGTTCGAGATTTTTCTTTGACTACCTCAAATCTCTTATGTTCTAAAGTACATGGATTTGAATAAGTCTAGCTAATTCGGATTTTACCGACATCCACCATATCAAAGTTCAACGTATAAGGTTAGAAAATTATAGTCCTGAGCTAATTCTTTTTAGGTATATAAGTTTATTTAACGTATTTAAATTGGTTTAATAATATCCTTTGATCGAGTTCGGATAGGAAAATAGATATTGAATAAATGCATCTAAATAGTTAGTCAAACTCCTCATATGCATGATTAAGAATGGTTAGTCAGTGTGCAATAGTTCCCTCAAGCAACAAGACTTTGGTCATGGAGTGTAGATGAATCCATTGAGTTTTAAATTAGCAAGCTTCTTTTCCTTGTACAGAAGTTAAAGACATAACTCTTATAGAAGTAGGAGCGAGATTATATTATTCCATGGGTCTCTTGTTATAATAAAGTAAACTCATTCGATGCTAAAGTCAAAGAGAGTTTTGATGCACATGCACATTATATTAATGAAACAATTAATAAAAAGACTAAGACGAGCCAACTTGCTACGACAAATTAAGGTAAAAAAGTCTTAACATGAGAAAAGAGGATACAAATATTAATACTATTAAATAATATGTCATAGTGCTTATTCGAGTTACCACAAAAGATATTGATATAAATATTAATACTCTTAAATAATATTGATACAAATATTAATACTCTTACCATTTCTTATGCCAGAAATATATTTTGTAATTTACTTTATTTATTGAGTATTTGCTGACATATTTATTTATTTATAAATTTTATCTTTTTTATTTACTTATTATTTTATATGAGCAATTTTTTTTTCTTTTTTTCTTTTTGGATGAAAAAGAGTCACAATGCATATTTGGAACAAACATATGGATAAATTTTTTTAATTAAGACATCAAATTTTTCATGAAGCTCTCATGGCATTTTGTACACCAAACCAGACCCCACACGTGAGTCCCGACAACTGCTTATACTACTATCAATCTTAGGACCCAAGTTTTATGCTTCTCCAAGAACAGATTGTATCAGATTACCTATCAATCAATGGCAGAATCAGCATCAGATTCAGAAGCGATTCAGCAATTTGTTCAGCAGAATAAACCCTACTTCATGACAAAAATCCAAGCTGTGAGCATAAGAAAGTAGAGGACAAGCAACTTGTAATTGTACTAAACAAAGCTACACACATTGTTCCCAAAGATTGCAGACAGTGGTAATGCAATGCAGCAAGCACAACATAATCACACAGACATATATCACATACAAACCATGTCAGATTAGGGCTCCCCCTCCCATCCGATCATGTTTCACAGAAAACCGAAACTTTGTTCTCATTTAATTCATGACCCATGTACAACCAAGAGAAGAACAACGATAACCTTCTGCACTGGACTATCTAACGACGACACCTCTGGCGTGCGCTTGCTCAAGAGCCGAAAACTTCTTCACTGCACACTGGACATGCCTGATACAGAAGGAAACAATGAATGTTACTACTCACTTCTTATGTTGGATAGAAATCCTAACCATATATTTTGTATTTGGAACTTCGATCGGTAAACGGAATGTATATCGACAGCATGTGAAAAAAATTGCAATACTTGAAAAATCAGAAACTGCATCGCAAGTCTAGGGCAACATGGGGTTTATGCACAATTGAGCTCTTCATCTGCATCTCTAGTTCTTTTTGGAGCTCGAGATCCAGTTTCTCATGTAAGTGACAGAAAATAGAACTTCGCAATAGTGCAGAATTGTTCGCTTTCTACAAGATAAAAATCTCTTCAATGTGTTCCAACAAGGGTGTCCGTGCTCGTCGAGAATTAAAAACCAGCAGATTTTGGTCCATGGTGCTTCCAGCCAAGAATTCTACAAGAAGTTCGTTGGTTAGTGTTGGTCCTTCATAGCCAGAAGCTATATGTGCAAGATCACTGGCATTTAACAGCTATCGTAGTGGACAGGTCATACGAGCAGCTTTCCTATCTATCGGGAGATCAGGAGAAACACTTCTTTCTCGACAACTTAATATATTTGCATATTTCTTTCTAAAATTTGCAGCACAGCAGCTGCTTTCCAAAGTTTAAAATACTGTTGCCACTCCAATTCCAATATTTAAGTTTGAGCTAAAAGGAGGGTCCAAGAAGCAAACATGATGTCCTTGACACTCCAGAAGAAGTAATGCTAAGAACAGACACTAAAACTGACACGGTCAAAATAGGCAAAATAAAAATCATAAACTTGGTAGTGACAAAAAAATATATACCTTATTGATCTTTAACCATTTAGTGATACAGACTTTGTGGTATTGATGCTGGCAGGGTAACTTAATCAACTTATCTCGGTTTTTGTAAGCCATGCAACATATCACACATCTGCATGCAGCAAATATCATCAATATCATTCAGAAAAAATCTAAATATCAGCAACCAGAGCTCAATAAGGAAGAATAAATATAAAGTTTGGTCATTCTCAAGTAGAAAACAGTTGTGTGTTTTTCACTACTAATAAGTTTTTCACCAATGCAGAGGTCCAGAATGTTTGTCTGATTTGTACTTTGGTCGGCCTTACATTTAAAAGGGTCACATTTTTCATTACCATGTATTCAAGAACAAAAGATAATGCAAAATATAAATAAAACAATCCGCAGTTATGACTTGCTCTAATGACAAAAGAAGCATTACCTCGACCAGTCTATGTGAAAATTTCTTGAAAACAATACATGTACAACATTTTCAGCACTAACAAGATCACACTGCTCGATACATGTTTTGTTTGCTCTGTTGCTTAAATAAGTTAGAAGAAACCTAAAGTACTGGCTTGGCTAACACCTTGAAACAAACGTGGAACTTCATATATTCCTGTTGAATGTTCAGACAACTTTTACCTACTATGATCTACTGAATGTTAAGAATCTTGGTGACGAGCATAATGCTGTAGAATCTTGGTGACGAGCATAATCATATAATTGAGATTAATACATACTTCTCAGATTTGTCTTTTCTTGAAAATAACCCTGTTTTATATGTTGAAGATTGCAAGAGGGAAATCAGCTCATCCGACAATCCTCTGCTTTCAGCACCTATGGTTTCACCCAATTGTTGCAACTCCTAAAAAGAAAATTTTCAGTTTCGAGGAAAAAACATACAACTACAGAACAGAGGCATAACCAGTCAGTAACAAAATTAAATGCAAAGTAGACAAGATTCAATACCATTTCTCACAAAAGAAAGCAATGCAAGTAATTCAGCCTCTAGCATGACGCATATATGATAAATAATTGTACAAGAAATCTCAAATTCTAGATCAAAACATAATAAGCCCATCCTTTGAAATATTTATGACAGAATATAAAAAAAAGATTGATTGAAGCATAATCCATGATCAAAACATAGTCTGCAACATTTCCAAAGAAGTTCATCAGGAGGCACATTTTGGACTCGCAAAGACAATAGATAGAGAATCTGGAAGGAAGCTTGTAACATAGATGTTATCAAAAAGAAGCATGTCAACACCACCATATCATTGCAAGACAAATTTACAAGCATTAGTTGCCAATGTAACAAAAATTTTGCAACTAACTTGGAGACAAGGACATGGCTAACAGCTAAAGAGAGTAAGAGTTATAACTATCCACTTCCTCTATGTATGTATATTTTCAAGATAACAAGCATAATAAAATAAGCTACATTCATATTTGGAGTAGATGCTAGAGGAAATGATAACATAGTTCAATCTTCTTCCTAGAGCAATTGAGATTACACCGATGAAAATAGTGAGGATATACTCAAGGGCAAACAGACCTCATAACTCATACCGTCTGGATCGATATCATCCTCCCTTGCAACCTGCATCACCAATTGCAAGAATTTAGTTTCAAATGCACAAGACATCATGCTCATAAAGAAGACTAAGTATGATCCAAATTACCTGAGAAGATGGGCTTGCAGAATTGTGCTCAGCATTTGCAGTGGAAGACTGCACAGGAGTTACATCTTGAACAGAAGGTATTAAATAACAAATGTTAGCAGTAAAACCATCAAATCTTCATCAACAAAGATAAATACACATACAGAGAAGGAAGAAAACTTCATAAGGTCTCAACTTTTATGGGGGTCAGCTAAACCTTTAGGTGCCATTGTGTCACGGACAAAATTGTAAATGGCTTGTTCGGTGTAATGCTTGTGCTTGTCCGTGTCCCTTTTGGTTGGTTGTCACTTGTAAAGCTTGTAAAGGGCTTGCCAAAGGCAAAATGCCCTATTTGAGTGAGTTTGAACCATTTAGTACATAAATGCCGAGGAATACTTGTTAGAATTCGGTCTGTAGTGGACCAATTTTATACCTTTGTTATGCAACTGTTTCGAGCTTGTAATATCCATGGTTGGAATATATAAAAAGTGGCTTGACAGCGCTTTCTCGTCTCCGCTCTTCTTTCGTTGGTCCTAAGGGATGTAGGAGAATCTCAATTGGTGCCGCACGGCTTAGGCAAAACCAGCTAAGTCCGTGACAATTGGGCTCTGTTATAAAGCTTGACATATGTAAATCTCAAAGCTGGATTAGTAACTGCTAAAAGTGACAGTGGTTTATTTAGTGAAATTTGCTGAACAACCACAAACCATCCTTCCCTAACTTTTAGACCCTAAAGAGAATAATCCTCTCTGGAGATGCTCAACAGGTATGACCTTAAGTGATTCAACATCATAGATGTTGGAAAATGAATTTAACTTTATAGTTCATAAAGGCATTGTTTCTTGGGACTGTTTTAGTTCTTGCTGAAATGATTCTTGAAAGCTAGATAACTGGCTGGATAATACAGAAAGATTCATGTAAAGAAGGAATACCAATGGATGAAATATTTGACTTAAAAAGGCTGTATCCATTAAAAGAACAGAATAGATTTCAGGTTTTGCTTATTATCCTTCACAACAATCCTAGGCTAAATCCACAAATGGAAGATGAAAAGGAAAATTGAAGCACTAATGCAGTAAGTATATAAGCAAACAGGTTATTAATTCCACTTAAAACATCAATCTGAAAAGGATTGAAGTTCCTTGGAGACGATCTTTACTAGCTTCTATTTTGGTAATTTCACCAAGTGAAGTATCAGCAAGCTGATTCTCTAATTCCTGCAGTTCTCTGGCAAGAGCTTCATCATCAGCTAGCTGTGACTCAAATCTAGCAGTTCCTGAAGAATTGCTTTCTCCCATGCTTTTATTATGGTCATTATGCAGCCTAGAACCAGCACTTGATGAATCTTCCGATATGTCACTATGAACATTTCTTTGAAATGAGCGGTACATGCTTTCCTGAAAAGAATGTTTGCACAAAATACGATGAATTAAAGCAAATAATTGCTTCCTGTGCGATGAATAATGACCTGTTTCTCAACACAAATCATGTACTTATTTCATTACCTAAGTGGTTGATTCAAAGATTCTACATAATAGAACATATGAATATAAAACTATATATATAATGTATATACACACACACACACACATGCAAATCTGTGACAGAGCATGTATGGCATAAGAAAGAAAATGGAATGCAGAAGTTTCACAAATGCTATTTTAATAAGGTTGTCTTATTCTCCAGTAGATAGTTGTGGGACCACTATGACTTGCTCTTTAGGTTATGTAGAATCCTGCTGTTCACACAAGAAGGTCTAGCAGTAAGGCAGGATTAAATAGCATTTGCTAGATTTATTGTCAGAAACTCTGCAAAATATCCTTTCTAGAAGATCAAAATTTATAGCAACAGAATGAAATAATTACAGAAAAGATATTTCAATTATAATATGTAATAAGCAATGATTTCGGAACACTTTCTGGTACACATCAATCCCAGCTAGGCTGATCATGTAATGCAGTGTTGTGTGCCAATCTTGTGCATGGTTGGATGCCACACCTAACTCCAAGATGTTACATGAGCATGTGATCATTATCATGCTAATTTTAATTCAACCACATGAAATGTTCTCTTCCCTTGTGAGGGTAAAGCTGCCTTAATTGACCGTCCCCAAGCCACACATTTTTTATGACTTGGGGAGTTGTGGGGGTTCAATTAGGAAATCACTCTTTATCTATAAGTTTTCCATTAGAAGCTCTGGAAAGTGTTATGTGAAGTACTGAACATGGAGAAACCCAAATGGGAACTACTCTTTGCTTTTGTCAAACAAAAACTTAACTAGGATATATTTTCCTGCATATAATAAAATAAAAGAACCTTCCTAGATATTCAGCTCATATAGGCCATACTGCAGCCAATACTGCCATATTATTTCCAGTGAGAATCAGAAAACCATTAACACATGTTTGAAGCAGAAATTTTGTTGAAACATTATACATTATCATTCACCAAGGAACTTAGTTAACAATTAAGATAGAGCAAAATGTTTTTGAAGCATCATACATTATCATTCACCAAGGAACTTAGTTAACAATTAAGATAAAGCAAGAGGGAAACATGAATGTATAACATTCAAAAGGCAATTATCAGCTTACCATACAGTCCAGTTCTACTTTAGCTAAAAGAAATGCAGTAAATCCAATGTTCTACCAAATGCATCTACTTTTGCAGGACATTCCGAGTTACAGCTACAACCACATCACCTGATAATTCTTTTGAGAGACAAATGAAAAATTGAACAACACCTACCTGATTCTGAAGCTCCTCAGCCCATGCAAGGTCATCGTGACTGTGGAAATAGCCTCCAAAATTCTCTTCCACCACATAAGGTACAGGGACATTCATGTAATGGACATTCACCTGCTTCTTTTCCTTTGTTTCGAGTTCCATTGCCATGACTGCCACGTATTAGGAAAGAGATTTACAAATGCTTTATACAGAGTATAAACAAAATATGGTGTACTTTTATCTATACTGTTATACTAAATACATGTGGGTTAATTTGAAGGCTGAGTTCTCGATGCACATAATGGTAAAACTATTACCATTGTGCAACAGTTACTCAATATATGCAGAAGAAAAGAGTTTCAAGCATTTTGTAAGAAACTTTCAACTGACAAAGCACATGGTTGAAGTGCTCGAAACCAAATTTATACGAAAATATTAAGCATCAAATACATCATAGACTGTTTTATGATTCTCGATGATGCTCCTCCAAAAAATAAAAGGGACATAACAGAAATTTTCAATCAAGTAGCAAATGTTTGATTGCACACAAAAGGCATAACAATGTTGATCAATGAGAAACATGGTGAAAATATTTAATATAACTTGGAACAGGAAAGCTTTAAATGAAAAAGAAAAGCAAGAATGTGATTTCCGTCATACTCCATCTGTCAATACAGTATCAAAAATATTAGATATTGACTATCTTAATTTTTGACAAAATAAAATTTGAATATTACTCACAGTATTAGTAGCTCAGACCAGAGCCACCAGACATTGCTAAATCTTGTAGTAATAGAAATTTGGAGCTCAGTTAATTTCCAAACATTTCTCAGAATTCAAAGAGACACTTTATCTTGTCAAGATATTTAGAATTTTATGCATGAAAAATATCACTTCTTTTTATTCATAATATATGGAATCAAAGGACATACAACTAAGATTATTAGCCAAGGATAGCTCAATATAAGAAATTCATCAAAGCAGCATATCACAGCATGGACAAAAATATGAGTTTAGGCAAGAATAATCTTATAGACCATAACATGGCTCTAATTGTAAGCCATCCACTACATGTTATTCCAATCAGCAGGAAGAGGGGAAGGAGCAAATTTCTCTTCAATTTCAACAGAAATAGTTCACCACCTTAACTGAGACACGAAAACCCAGATGAATTTATCATACACCTAAAGATCCCTCCTTTTCCCCCAAATGGTTTCGCAAATATGGTCATAAGAACAAAAGATCCATCGGACAGGCAAAGAAAAAGCTCAAGTTGTATAGATAAATAGAGTCCAAAGATCAAAACTTTGACGGAATTATTCCAGCAAAATGTCCCAAGAAACTTACTTTCTTGCAGACAGCGAAGAAATAACAAGATACCCAGCAGGATTCAACGCAAACCCTCAAGAATTCCGAGGAGGCAGGGAAGAGCCCTCACCTACAGGTAAGACTCCCACTCGCCCTCCGGAGCCTACGGCAGATCGATCAAAGCGTGTCGGCCGATCGCCATATATCCTGACGGAAACAACATGCACCTTTCCAGCCTCACGCGAGCCGCACCGACAGCCGACAAACGCACCCTTGTAAGGAAGTCGTGCGTCCGAGGGTCCCTCTGTGTGCGTGTTGTCCATCCAATCAGGGGAAGGATAGACGAACGAGTACCACGGAGTAGGAAAAGGTCCGGCTTTCGATCTTTTACTCGGCGACGGTCAATCCGGTCTTCGATCGCAAGACCGTGCGTTGCCTGTTGAGCTCATCTAACGCCACGCTGATGACAAAGGCATCCCAGTGGGAGGAACAGACACTTCATGCAGAGCCGCCATGAATTAATCCTCCACCGTCAGTTCATCAACTTCCCTGTCTTCGCCACTGCTGCGATATCTCAAAGCAATCATAATTGGCACTAACAACGCCAAACCGACCATGACTCGGAGCTAAATGAATCGTTTCCTGCTACGCCTTCATACCTTGCTCGATCAAAGATCATTCCATGCGAAAGAAACAAGTCAAACATCTCAGTAGCATACAAAAGGCGACAATTTGACATGCTCTGAAGCCTCAATCTGCAAGTTTTCTACGTGATATCATTTCTGTGAAACGTAGGAAGAAATGGTCTGCAAATTGAGTTAATATATGAGTTAATTTTGGCAATTAAATTGAAAGGGGTTATTATGGACATGATTGTGGGGTAATTTAAAGGCCCATTTACGGCCCATAATTAGAGCCCATTTAATTCGCAGACCCGAGTTAAGCCCATTGCCGCAACAAGTAGACGCTCGCATTCCGCGCCGCCGCAACCCTCGCTAGTCGCGGCCGCTCGCCCGTCGCCGCTTTGATATCTTCATCTCCGGGGTTTCCCTCTCTCTCTCAGCGGCTTTGCGAAGGGGAGTCTTCGAAGTTGGGAAATCTTGGTGGTAGGTTTCCGGTGCTTTCATCATGTTGGTGTCCAGGGTTTTGGCCCGAGTGCTTTGCGCCGCTTCCAAATCGGAGTCCTTTGCGACTTCCGCTGCAGCGGCCGCTGCAGATTCGGCTAGGAAGGCACAGAATCCTCTCGAGGAGTTCTTTGAGGCGGACAGAAGCACGGATGAAGAAAAACCCGTCGTTTATGGTATCGTTTTGATCCCCCTTTTTTATCTCTAGGATCTCTGTTTTTTTTTACATGCCTCGTTTGCCTAAAGATTGTTCATTCTATTTTGTTCATTGAATGTGGAAAGATTACTGCAGGATACAATTTGTTTTTGACACCCTCTTCTATGTTTTCTAGTTCTAATCACAATTTCAAGAACAGCTTTTACTTCTTGTGATCTTTAGATTGCTTCCATCCTTTTGTCCAGTCTCTAGTTTTAAATACAAAACACGTTTTACTTCTCATAATCTTGAAATATTCCCTTATTTGCTTCGAGAAGCCTCTATATCAGTTTCTTCCTTTTTCCTCCCTTTATATTTGTTTTCTTTTTCTTGGTGTTAGGGTGTCTATCTTGCTCCTAGATCTTCACCAGGTGCCCATCACCATTTACTATATTGTGGATTCTTATTTTGCGGGCATGGTTTATTCATGTTGGAGATGTTGGGGTTTTTAGCGGTATCGAATGATAACAATACACTGTATGTCTTATATCATCAGTAACAATCATGCATTACCTGAAATCGTCTTATTTTGTTTGAATTTTTTACAGGACGTGGTTGGAAGGCTTCTGAATTGCGTCTCAAATCTTGGGATGACCTTCAGAAGCTGTGGTACGTCCTTCTGAAGGAAAAGAATATGCTAATGACTCAACGCCAAATGCTTAATGCTCAGAACCTTCGCTTTCCTAACCCAGAACGAATTCCGAAGGTTCATGTTATTTTTACCTTGTTATCATTTAAGAATTCAAATCTTTATTAATTTGATCTGTGTATCTCTAAGTGTTGATTTAATTAAGGTGGTATGGATCTTGTGATTTTCCAAAACATAATTATGTGTCACGCTTAAGGTGAGTGATCTATTCCTCTCCTAAGATACGCGACCATGATAAAGTTGCTTTATCTTAGATAATGTTGAAGAATAACAAGCTGTCTGAACCTCTTTATTTGTATCTTTCACCTGGTTTTATCTAACTTTGCAATTGAATATTATATTTTGGTTATCAGTCAATAATTTTCCATTTGTGCCATGAAGATAAATTGGATGGTTCTCTTACCCAGGCATATGGAAACAGCACAGAACAGTTGCAAATGTGGCCTTGCCATTGACTTGTTGACCTTTGATTTTCTCTGCCTTGATGTTGTTTCGTGAAGAGAAGTGATGACAATTGAATAAGCAGCATGTCTCTTTGCTCTTATGTCGATCATCATATATGACTTTTACTCATAACTAGAATATCTAGTGGAATGAGGAACAATTATATTATCCATAAGACCACATTCAGTTCATCTACTCTTTTTCTTACCCATTTTTTTCTGCTGTTCTTATAATATAAATGTATCTCTGCTGCTCTTTGATGCATTTATAATTAATGGAGAAGATTCTACAGTTGCCTGACTGCAGTATCTGGCCCCTTTTTGACAATAGACCTGAATTTTATATGTAGGTAAGGAAGTCAATGTGTCGAATAAAGCATGTCTTAACTGAGAGAGCAATTGCTGAACCTGATCCAAGGAGGTCTGCTGAAATGAAGAGGATGATTAATGCCTTGTGATGTTATCTGTTTTCCTTTTAAATTCTAGTATTATCTTATGTGCTTTTTTCCCAAGAAGATACAATCAAATGTCAAAATCTATTGGGCAACTGGGATCCTTTATTATGCTTGAAAGGTTTCTTTGTTTTGTTGTGCAATATGTACTCAGATCCTTGATTTGCTTAAAACTTGATCTTGAATTTGTATGCACAAATGAGATAATTCGATTATCTTTTAGTGATCTTGCTATATATGTATGATGTATGTATGTATGTATGTATGTATGTATATATGTAGTATGTATGTATGTATGTATGTATATGTATGTATGTATGTGCATATATAAACATACACATATATGTATATATATATATATATATATATATATATATGGAGTAGACTAAGGAAATTATGTGACTAGGGATGATAACATGGTGGGGCAGGATGAGTATTACTCAAACAGTTCCTGTTCATGTCATTCAATTCTACTTAGTTCCTACTGTGTCCTTGATCAAGAATACTAAGGGCAATGCTATATCATCAGTATATTGATTGTATTGGTGTGTTCTTATAGTGTCCTGAGATGAATAATATCTGTGACCGTATGTTATGTCATGAACATCGTTATATTTATAATATACAAGCAACAGTCATAATATTTGGGGTCAACCAGTCATAAGCAGCTTTGTAGGAGGCAATATTTGTAGTGGGATGATATCTTTATTTGGTGAGGTGAATGAGAATGGGGTGTGGTGGGGATAAGTGATGATATTTTTGCCTCTGTCTGACTGGTTTTCTGTAAATTATATACCGACCCATCCTATTCTACGACCAGAATTGATCAAATCTGACTCGTCTGGTTTGGGCATTAAATCTGTTCCAAGAAATGAATCCAGGTTGCTTCTTCGCAAGTCATTGAAGATGGAGAAAAGAGGGTAGGGGAGGAGTGCTCTTTGAGGCAGAGGATTACCACTTACCAGTTTGCTGCCTTTTTACCGCACAAGGCTTATTCAAGTGCTGCTTTGTTGTCAGAATCTTATTGTGTACAGTATTGATGAATCTTAAATTTGTGCGACACCTGATCAACTTCTTTTCCGCATTATTAGCAATCTTAAGTCCAAGTTGGAAATTGTTGACTTTTTAGCAAAGTGTGCTTGTTACACTCTTTTTATGTTACGTATATATTGAACCCTTCGGTGAGTGAATTGGTTAACATGAGGTATGTTCCATTCATTTCACTGTATTGCCTTTTTCCTCGAATTTTGCTCGAGTGAACAGTGCATGAACATTTGCAATGAATCGGCTAGTTCCAAAGTTGTAGCAAGTTAGGTTTTAATTTATATATCTGAAAAGAATGGAAAGGGCCAAAGTTAGTGGCAAGTTAGTTTTTTATTTGCTTATCTCTATATGTTTGCTGTTGTTGTTGTTGTCTGATCGGAACAAAGAGGGTCAGGAGGAGCAAGTCTTGGCTCCACCAACCATGTCCATTAGCTTTTTGTATCAGATGAACTAATTGGCTAATCTTCCCCACTTTGATGGTGAATGCTTATAGGTGCTTCTGAAACACTGGTTCAACTTCTTTTCCTTGTTGCTTGCCAACAGTCCAAGTCGGAGACTGTTTGCTCTTTAGCAAAGTGTTCATATTAAACTCTTCCTGGGTTGCACATATGGAACTCTGGTGACTCAATTGTATGATACTGTTGTTTGGATAGATTTCAAACTTACTGATAAATCTGAGTTATATTTCCGTTTATTTCATTCTATCGTCTTTTTTTCCTTAAATTTTGCTCGGAGTGTAATAGTACATGAAATTTACTAGTTAGCACAATCACTAGTTCACCATCCTGCAAAGTTTCAAAAGTATATCAAGGTTTTAATGTGCATATCTTCATCTGTTTGCTGCTGTTTCAAAAGTCTTGGCTCCACCAACCATGTCCATTAGCATTGTGTATCAGATATGAACCAATAGGCGGCTCCTCTCTTCACGGTGGAAAGCATGTTAGGTGAGAAATTAACAGGGGGGAGCAGATTCAAGTGGTGGGGTGGAAGAAAGTGACAGAAGGTGGTGGTAGGGGAGGTCAACTCTGGTTGAAACATAGTTGTCCCTGGCTTGAAGAGTTCATATTTTACATAAAAGGTTTGTTTGGTAAGCTAAATTTGAGATTTGTATGTATGATTTGCACTTTAAATGTATGGGTAGCTGTGATTTCAGATGCAAAAGCAAAAGATGACACAGCTGGGATTCGTCAGACCCAAAAGGTATATTGACATAGTGGTCGATGAAAGACGATCCAGTACTGCTTTTTATACGGAGTAGATTCTGAGGAGGACATGAACAAGACCTTTTTCTCTTGTTGCTTGGATCTGGTTTTATGTGGTGTCCAGGAGAAATCCATGTTGTGATTTGATCTCCTGTTGGATGGCCAAGCAATGTCAAAAGCAGGGGTGGAGTTGATTGAATGATTCTTCCCACCATGGTGGTGGAGGTGGAGGTGGAGGAGATCAAACTGTGAGATGATTGAATAGATTGTAATGATGATTTGCACTTCATAAATATAATAAGTACATGTTTTCCTCGGTAGATAGACTTTGGTATCTCAATTTTTAAGTTTAAAAAGTTTATATTAGAATCTTTGTAGTTATGAAATTAAAATGTTTAGGTTTATTTATCTTAACGTTGTTGATTGTTATCGATGGAAGTAGAAAAATAATGGGTAAAAATATAATTTTAATTTTTTAACTATATTTTTTTTTTTGTGATGACGAACGATAGCATCGTTAGGGCTTGTGGGCGATTGTTGTGGATGAGGAGTAAAAGCAACGATGAGAGATGAGGTAAAGGGTGAGGAGAAAGAGGACATGTAGAAATCGACGTTTGGTATTTGTATCGACATCGACGCAGTTCCAGAACGATATCACTCTACATTTGCATCTATATCAGTGCTAATGCAAATGTCAAGCAATGCTCTACATCTTCATTAGCATCGTGATGTTTTGTATTTGCATTTATTTGTATTTACATTTATCTAGCATCGTGCCAATATAGTTGTAAAGTGATGTCAATATAGTTGTAAAGTGTCTGTATTTGTGTTGTTCTCTTCCTCCTCTTCCTTTGCCTCTTATTGTTCTCTCTCTCTCTTTCTTTCTCTTTCTTCATCTATAATAATCTGTCATAACCCTCCAACGATTTCATCGTCCGTTGCTACTAAAAATATAATTGAAATATTAAAATATTTTTTTATCATCATTTTCATGCTTTCATCGATAACATTGATGACATAAAGGTAAGTGAACTTAGATATTCATTTTCATAATTATAAAGATTCTAATATTAATTTTTTAAATCTATAGATTGGGATAGTATGTAATTAACTATGTCATTGACTTAATTGATCTTGAATTTTTTTTTAAAGATCAATATATTTGTAAACTCATTTGGTTTGATAAAACTTAGGTTGATAGAAATTTTGATTATTATTTTATTAAATCACAATTATTAGGTTCAAACGATCATACAATAAAAGATTGATGGCAGTTTATACTAATATATTAGTGTCCATATATATATATATATATATATATATAGAGAGAGAGAGAGAGAGAGAGAGAGAGAGAGAGAGGTACAGTAGAAGAAAACAGTAGAGCTAATGCATTCGTGCGGTGACCCCCAGTCGTGTAACGGAGACCAGCGGTGAAGCCATTAAGAATACGTTCTGCAGAAGGCCAGAGATGGGCGGAGGGCATCCATTCTCTCTGCATCCTCTCCTTCCATCTCTGCGTGCAACAATGGCAGTCGGCGACCTAACTGTCCCATTCCGATAACCCCTTGCCTACCGCGAGAGAGAGAGAGAGAGAGAGAGAGAGAGAGGGAGAGAGAGATGCACATTAATTCGCCGTCATAGGTAGAAGTATCACATCGCACCTCGCTGCCCCACCGTCATCTAACCCGGACCATGACAGGTTGATCCATCTCCAAACCTCAATGGGAATGGAGTGGCCGAGCTTAAAGTATCATAGTTCGCATTCCCCTCCACAGTGGCCTTTGGGTTCATCGTCCACCTTCTCCGTTTTCTTCGTGCGCACAAACAGTGCCCTCCCCACACGTGTGCTGCACCTGCGCACATTCCCCTCCCTCGAAGACAGACCTCGGTATTAAAGAATGGGTTGGTGTTGCAGAAAGGAATCGTCCTCTGCTCGTCTCTGAGGCAGTCCCTTCCTGTGGAAGGCGCTCTCTTCCCCCTCTCCTTCCTGCTGTTCTTTGGATGGACGCTACCCCGTGGCCCCAGGTAAAGCTGCTCCAGATCTTGATGAGCTTCGTCTTGTGTTTCTATCTATTAATCTTTGTGGATCTGCATGCTCAGTGCATCTCTCTCTCTCTCTCTCTCTCTCTCTCTCTCTCTCTCTCTCTCTCTCTCTCTTCCTTTGGCCTTGAGCGATTAATCCCGTCACCCCCACCACCTTCACTCTTGAAAGCAGCAAACCGCTTTCTCTTCTTCCTTTATCTGTGTCTTCTTGCTTTCCTTTTATCGTATGCAGCAAAGCGGTGACATGAAAAGTGTCAGCCTTGCTTTCTCTTTCCTCTTCTTTTTCCCTTTCATTCGTAAGCTTCTGTTTGGCGACAGTTCTCAAGTGATCGTTTCGTTCTCCTCTGATTGAGTTTGCCCCATGGTGATTTCCCGTTGCCGGTGCTGTCCAGGGCATAGGGCTGATGAAGCCCATGGAGGAGTCCGCGTCCTCCATCACAACCACCGTGGGAGGCAACGCATGCACCACCACCAGGTCACTGGAGATGGAGAGGAGGCCAAGGCCGCGCAAGGAGCAGGCTCTGGGCTGCCCCCGGTGCAGCTCCACCAACACCAAGTTCTGCTACTACAACAACTACAGCCTCACGCAGCCCCGGTACTTCTGCAAGACTTGCCGGAGGTATTGGACCGAGGGCGGATCCCTCAGGAATGTCCCGGTGGGTGGTGGATCAAGAAAGAACAAGAAATCCTCCCTGATCTCCTCCACCACCACGAAATCCTCCTCCTCCTCCGCAGCAGCAGCAGCAGCAGCGTTACCTACCGCCTCATCTCTCTTCATCCCTCCAACCACATCCCTCTTCACCAGCCCCGAAGCTCCAAAGTTCCATGAGGCCTGGCAGGACCTCCACCAACATAGCCACCCTGGCAACACCTTTGCTACTGTCGCTCCTCTCTCTACCATGGAGCTACTGAAGAGTGGGATGGAAGCAAGAAACCACCTTGGCCCTTTCATGCCCGAACACCCATCCGGATTCGGACTGCAACAACTCAGACCACCTACTCTCACTTTTCCTTTGGATGGACTTGCTGGGTACAGGAGCTTGCCCGGAATCCAGGTGAACGCTGGTGGCAAGCTGCTGTTCCCTTTCGACGACCTGAGGCCAGTGGTCCCATCGATCGATGTTTCCGATCAGTTCCATCAGAACAAGGAACAAGGAAGTGATCCTCCTGGGTTTTGGCATGGTATCATCGGAGGCTCATGGAAGTGGCAGTAGCGTTCGTGGCCTGGTTTAACTCTCTTATGCATCCTCATCACTGTGGATACGTGAAGCTTCGTTCCAGCTTGCGTTGACAAGTAGGTGTTTGTTGACTTCTTTTTGCCCTTTTGCAGGAGAAGGGAATGGATGTAGTCTTTATGCATGTAAAATTTCTCATGGGGTTGACTTTACCTTTGACTTCCCATAGTTATGAGAAATCAAGAGTCTCATCGTCCCAACAAACGTTCTCTTGGCCATGAGAGCACACCACAACTGCTACCTCCTCCCTCTTCCGCTTGAGAGCATGAGATGGTGGCGGAAGAATGCCGACGGTGGCGTGAAAGCTGGAAACTAGCAGCTCGTGAGCTCAGGGAAAAGCTTCTCATCTAATGATTCCTGCACACACCAACACAATCCTCGCTGTTGCCTCCTGTGATTACACCCCCAACGTGCCTCGGCTTCTCTATGCAAACCCCATGCGGGATAGCTGAAGAATTGTCTTATGAACATGATTTTATGTCCAATATGTTGGGAAAATAAACCTTGGAAAAGTTTAAATTGGATCGATTAAGATCAGGAAAATTATATTTGATACAAACTAAAGAAGATAAATTTTATAAATCATCCAAAAGACTTAAGAAACAATTTCATCCCTTTGTGTCAGTATTGATTGAATTAATATCTCATGATCATTAGGATGTTGGTATATATTTATGAGCACTAGAAATTAAAAAAAAACTCAATAAATATAAATATAACAAGATTCATCATATCACGACGCATGACTGGTTTATCGATATACCACATCGTATCAATCATATGTTATGTTGATGCATATCATATCGATATTTAATTGGTACATCAGGTTGTTTTCGTGAGTGCCATATTATGTTTTGCTTAGCAGGTATTCTTTTGTTTTCATCAGAAGCAATAAACTCCTAAAAAAAAGGTTCCATAAAACTTATAGGCAATAAATAAGTTTCAATAGCCTGGAAACAACTTCAAAAATAAAATAGGATTACAATTCATCCATCGAGCAATAGTGCGTGAAATATTACAAAGTAAGACAACTTTGAAGATTTTACAAGATGTTACTGATCGTGAATGAAATATTTGAAGTATCTAAATTATGAGGCTGGCCTGAAAAGCTCAAGATAAAAAAAAAATATTTGGAAATTTCAAAAAATCTTCCATCAAAGTGGAATTTGCCATCTACTGTATTGGACAATTGACCTTGAAAGTTCAAATATACCATCTTAGTGCAAATGCACTTTCAAAAGTATGCCACAACCAGAAGGTGTATCGGTTGATCATCATAGCAAGCACAAAATTTTCTCATCTTCTAACAGGATCACGCAAAACATTTCTTTCAGTAGCAGCAACTCCAGTTGCTGGTACCAACATAGTGGCCTCTAAACTAATCAGGAACAAACCAAATCGACACAAACTTTAAGTGGTACAATGAGGAGGTTGGCTTAGGTCTTGACAAATTGTACTTTCAAAAAGATAGTTACGAGACACAATCAAGAAATCGTCCACTCAAATTATAAGTTCAATTAACAAATGCCTAGTATTAATATTTTGGATTTTCGTATCTTGTCTTGGAGTCTTTTTCTCGAATCGAAACTCCATCATCTAATAAGACAGTATAGATAACCAGAAAAATGCATGGAATTTCACTCTTAGATGGCATTGGATATAGTCACGTTTGGTATATCAGTCATCTCGCCATTCATGTTGACAATTGTCATTGCAGCACTTGTAAAATGTTGTCATTGGTTCATCAGCGGATCGAATTTGCATTTGCCTGAAGAATGCCTCTCCATTGTGACATCTTGGACAGGTTGCTGCAGGAGAAAGTATAATAGATCCATGAGAGCACATTTTTATCATTTAATGCTTTCAAGTTATAAGGACAATTATATAATCAACTTATGTATATTCTATCTTTCCCGATTAGCAGCTCTGGGGAGACGTAGAGGACGACAAAAATTGACTTTATTGAAACAATATTAAAGGATCCAATGGTTCTTAATTTGACTAATTACATTGACATCAACAAACTTCAACGTGGGAAAAGCTCATTCCAGATAATCGATGCTTATGGCTGGCATGTTGCTGTGCTTGTAGATTACTCGTTTGAATAAACAAGTGAGTAATGATACAAAAGAACTAGTGATTTGTTGTTGCAAGTTGACTCCCAAAACAAAGCAATTTGCTTTGCCATAATATACAGGATTTCTATCATGGCCATGAAGAATGTTAACTTTGAATTTTGCTTCATGATCAAGGCCGTAATATATTACCAAATACACAAATAAAATACAGAAATACGGCAGTCTAGGTATTACAAACCATAAGTGGCTTTGCCTAACAATTGGAATAGGTTCGAGGTGTTTTGTTGTGAAAAGAGATGCATTTTACCCCTGAAGTAGTTGGAACTAAAAAATAGTGGTGCTAAAAGTAAGAAAGTGCCAGCTATAAGAAACAGATAGGTTTCCCCCTGTACTGTTAATCACAGACATGTAAGATTGGTACTCTTTCCGAGGGTGCCAACCTGAATCGAACCTAAAACTTAGTAAACTATTTCATGCTAATTAGGCAAGGATGAGCTTATTTATCATCTAAACTTTGAACCAATAGATTCTCCTATGGGCACAACAGAGAGGGGTTCCCTGGTTTCAAGCTTGAAACAGAATAGTGTCAAATCCTATACCTAACATACAGATTACCATTGGATGTGAAAGTTCCTATGATCCAATAGAACCCATAGTTATATCCATCCATCCCAGATCATTATTAAATTACTCCAACCAATGTAGGTTCACTACTGGTACTTTAGGTAGATCAAAGGCATGCTTTGACACATATTATACCAGGCATTAACAGAAAGTGTCTTTGTTCACGTGTTGTTGCATACACTGGAAGAATTCGTTTGTTCAGACCTTGTCACCGGCATTTTAGCAAGCAAGTAAAGTGCAAAAAATCGTTCCACCGATCAGGCATCCTTTTGTACAAAAATCTTCCACATAAGGAATCTGTAATTTCTACTATTGTGATTCGTCTCTTATTTCTGTTTTCCTTTCGCGTTTGGACTTAAAAATCCCTTTTTTTGTTTTGTTTTTTTGCTTGAGTGGGTTCCAAAAGAAACGAGAACCGAGAAGCATAAGCAAGTGATAGCAAAAGGGTGAAAGAGATGACATACTTGCGGTTTTGGGGGCAAACTTCATGGCGTCGGCTCCGCTGAAGATGGCCTCCAACTCCTTCTTCGCCAAATGCTGCTTCTTGACGATCTGGACGCCGGAAGAAAAGAAAGAGAGTGGGTCAACACCAATCAATCAACGAACACAATGCGAGCATGGACAGGGTCATAACAAACGAGAAGCGAGACAGAAGATGATGCGGAAAAGGAGCCACCTTGTTGGTGACGGGGCAGACGTAAGGGCAGGTGGGGCAAAAGAAGCGCAGCCTCCGCCCGCTCCGCGCCGGCTCGATCTGCAACAGGTTCCCACACATCGGGCAGAACTCCATCAATCTCCGCAGCTCTCAGCCCAAGCCAATAGCGTCGCCGACTTGAGGGCAAAGACACCAGAGGAAACGGGGATACTTTTTGCTATCAATGTGCTCGCAACATCGAATCTTTCACGCTATAAAAAAAAAAAAAACCCATTATTAATTTCTCACATAATATTTTGATTTTTCTTTTATATTTTGATCTCCCTTACATAAGAAATTTTCCTATATTTATAGATCTAAACTTGACTATCCAGATTTTATATTTAAATCCAACGAATATTAAATATTTTATCTCTAACTTAATTAAAAATATCCGAATCTAATTTAAATTGAATCGAATAGATAAAAAGAGCCAACTTTTTAGGAAAAATCATTGTGTGTGTGTATATATATATATATATATATATATATATATATCAGTTAGACTTAGGCTCCAATTTTTGTTCAAATAAATAAATAAATAATACAAGCGACAATACGCGCGTGCAAACGCCGCAACCCAGAAGATTCCTACCTGATTCCGGCGGGACCCACGAAACAGCCGGGATATTTCTGAGGGCATACAAAAACACCCTCAATAGAATTGCCGAAGCCTTCTCCAGTCGCGCCGCCTTCGTCTCCCACCCTTACACCCGGCGGCGTCGGCAGCTCCTCCTCCACCACTGCTATCTAGAGATCTACCGCAACCCTAGAGATAAGAAGATGGCTGATCCGAGGACGTACGGAAGAGACGACGCCGATCATCGCCAGGATTCGGGCGGGCGGCGGCTTTACAACCCCTACCACGAATTGCAGATCCCCTACCGAGCCCTCTACGACCTCCCCACCTCGCCGGAATTCCTCTTCCAGGAGGAGTCCGTCGCCCAGCGCCGCTCCTGGGGCGAGAACCTCACCTACTACACCGGCATCGGGTACCTCACCGGCGCCGTTGCTGGCGCTTCAGTCGGTCTGCGCCGTGCTCTCCGCTCCGCCGAGCCTGGGGACACCCTCAAGATCCGGCTCAACCGCGTCCTTAACTCTTGCGGCCAGGATGGCCGCCGGATCGGCAACCGCGTCGGCGTCATCGGCCTCATGTACGCCGGGCTTGAGAGCGGGATGGTTGCCGCGAGGGATACGGACGACTGGGTCAACAGCGTCGTCGCCGGGCTCGGCACCGGGGCCGTATTCAAGGCCGCCAACGGGCCGCGGTCGGCGGCCGTCGCTGGCGCCATCGGCGGGCTCATGGTTGGAGCTGCTGTAGCGGGGAAGCAGGTCTTGAGGAGATACGTGCCCATCTAGGGTTCGATTTCTCCCTCTCTTTTGTCCTTTCGGATAAGTCTATGTTATCGATACACCAAATTTTGACCTTAACGTGTTTGGTGGAATGACCGGACGGTCAGAAAGATCTATTGCAATAAGCTTATAGAAACAATTGAGTTGATGTAGGATCGCAAATGATATGTTTTACATATTATGGATTTTTGCATGTATGAATCAGGAGCTTGTCAAAATGATCCCGTGCTAATTGTTTGTGGTAAAGTACAATTAGAACATTAGCTGCTTGGATCTTGCATTTGTGCGTCAGAATCCTGCTACTGTCTTCCGTATTCTTTTTGTGATAAAAAATTTTCTTTTGGCTATTAAATGTTGTCATCCATGCTACTGTCTGATCTTGTCTATCCATGAACTCAGGATGTTGTTGATTATACTTTTTTTGGCATTACTTTCTCTTGAAGTATTAAAAGATCCTTTGGTTCTGCTTGGTGAAGTTGGATCGACTCTTTTTTTTCTATTGAATGAATGCATTCTATGGATTGGCACCATTGTCATGCTGCTCGAAAGTTATTTTTGTGTTTATAACTAGAACTGATTGTAATTTGTTTGCTCATTTGGTTTAGAAGGATTTCTAGGTATATTTTTCATATCTAGGTGGTGGAGGAAGCATTGTCCTGAAAAATGCATAGAAATTTTCTTTTCACTGTTACTTGTTTCGGAGTTTGGAGGTAATCAGAGTGACATTGTTCTTTGTTTATGTAAAATATTATGAAGAACAATCACATCTTTTGCTAAACTGGAAATTTTAATGTTGCCCGTCAACATTAATTAGTTCAGACACACAAAGCACCACCATGTCACCTTATCATCATCATTTTTCCAGTTTTACTTTAACATTGTGTTGACATATTTTATCATGGAATTGCCACCAGCAAAACATAATTCCTTTTCTAGATTCCCTCACATCTGAGACCACTTTGAGGCACATCAGAAGCTTCTCATGACTTCCAAGGATATTTTTCTAACATTTGTAGCTAAGTTACCTTTTTTTGGCATGTAACTTTTTCATGTTCCAATTCGTACGCTCGTCTTTACTCTTTGGTCTTTGATTTTGTTCTTGCTCATGCATTAAATCCTACATCATTTACTTTTTTTGGCAACTTTGAGACAGTTCCTGGAAATGACATGAATTACTATATTTCAGTTATTGCAATAATATGATGGACTATTCAAAAAGAAAAGGTAATAAAAATATATCTTTGCACATAGGATAAAATGAATTTGCCCAAAGTGGCTAATCACAAAAATTAGTCAGATGCTAATAATTGCTTGTTTTACAGTCTTTTATGGTACACTTCTTTGGCTCATAGGATTTTAATAGCTATGTCGAGTAATTAACCGTTGTCTAAGATTTTAATTGCTATGCTGACACCTAATTTTCATTTTAGAACACGGTTGGTTTGTGCCATGGAGAGAATGTGTTGACCTTTAAGCTTGTGCATTAGATCTATGCATGAGTAGGACACATAGAGAGAGAGAGAGAGAGAGAGAGAGAGAGAAGAGACCAGGTAATGTTGCAAGATTACCAACTATAATTTAGATGACATCTTCACCAGATTATGATGAAATATAAATGTAGCGATGATTCAACTTCACAATCTGGGAATGTGGTCTACTAATTTGGGTGAGTCATATCAACCAAGGGATGGAGGAAAATACTTCTTACACCAACTAGTTGATCCCATTAGCAATTTAGAAGCAAATGGAATGTAAACAACTAATGATGTTTTCAGAATGGCTGGATCTTTTGAGGGAGTATTCTTTTGCACATTAGAGGTCATTAAAATTCAGGTTTTCAGCTTGATTTTGGATGACTGGTCTTTGAATGCTTTATGATTTAAATCAGACTTGATGATTACTGGACTTATGTGTTCCATGATGATCCTTGCTTTTGTTCCTCAGGTCTTCTTTTCATCTTGCCTTCCCTTTCTCTGTTCTTCTTCTCCGTTGCTTGTTCCTTTCTTGTAGATGATGCCTGTGAATCTTCTCCGGACTCCATGATGCTGCCTTGCAGTCCACATATAGGCAGATGGCCGATCATTGTACCCAAGTAAGTTTATTATGCTCATTCCGTGTCTATCAGCTTTAGATTTTGTTGTGCAACAAAAATTTACAGCACACTGCAAATAAGATGAACTTAGCAACACCGAGTCCTCTTTTACTCTGTTCTTTCTATTTGCTAAGGTTCTCTCAAAATTTTCACTTGGTTCATTGAAATAAACACTGTTTCCATGCATCACAAATTTAATTGATTTGTGACAACATTATTCTTTGTCAGATAATTTGAGAAACTCCATATAATTATTGCCTGCCCATGCAACTCGCATTCCAGTGTTCTTTGGCACATGTGAACTGTTTGAACATGTGCTGTCTTTTCTCACCAACTTTACATCTTTTTTTTTTTTTTATCTCTTTTCACTCAAAAATAACGGAGGAGTTGGTGGGTAGTAATATATTTCCGACTCGAACCCTCGCGGTTTGATTTGTTGGTACCACTCCACTTCAACCGTCCTTGTTTGGACAGCCGTCACTGCTCAGGCTCGAAGTGGACCGGTCCGGAAAAGTAAACCCAAATTGGGGACCCGAATTGGCACGAGAATGTGTAGATTGAATCGGGCGGCCTCGAAATCGAACCGATTTGTGCTTATAATCCGGTCATCCCAGAGCACAGCCAGTCGCCAAGGCCAGCGTTGAACGAAGACTCTCCCGACGATGGAGGGCGGAAGAAGGTGGGAAGCGATGCCGGCGGACTGCCTGGTCGACATCTTCCGGCGGCTCGGCCTCCACGACCTCACCCTCTCGGTGCCCTTCGTCTGCAGGTGCTGGCGGCGCGCCTCCCTCGATCCCGGCTGCTGGCGGCGCCTCGACTTCCGGTCGCTCGACTTCATGCCGTGGAGCCACTTCTCCAGGAGCTTCACCTCTTGCTACCGCCTCAGCAGCCTTTCCTTCTCCGCCTTCATGAGGTTCGTGGTCGCCCGCAGCCGCGGCTCCGCGGCGGAGCTCCTCTTCCCCTTGTCCTTGGGCGCGTCGATCCACGACCTGACCTTCGTCTCGATCAAGTGAGTCCAAGTACGACCGCCTCTCTCCATCTCGTCTCCGGCGATGTCTGTTACGATTTGCATGCCTATCATCAGATGCCCGAGGTTGAAGCGTCTGGCCTTGCCTGATAACTACATGCTAGAAGACGACCTGCGCATCCCGGAGCTCGTCGGGCGATGGAGAGACCTCGAGCAGCTGGAGATGGAGACGAAGCCCTCCTCCTTCTTGGAGATGATCGCCGTGATCGGCCGCAGCTGCAGCAGGTTCGGCCGGTTGAAGGTGCGCGGCCTGATCGGCAAGGAGGACGCGAAGGCCATCGTGGATTGTCTTCCGAACCTGAGCCACCTGGAGCTGAGCAAATCCTACCTGACGAAGGAGGAGCTGGTGGTGATCATAAATGGCTGCAGAAGGCTAGAAAGATTGACCGTGAAGGATTGCCTGGGTCTTCATGTGGACGATGAGGTGCTCAGATCGGCATCGAGGATCAAGTGCTTCGAACACGAGGGTTCGAAGCTGCTTGATGATTACGGATACGAGACGGATGAATCGGAGCAGCAATCTGGATTTTTCTACTGGTGATGAAACCTCCCCCCACTGTGTTTTTATTTCCCTATACATTATGTTGCATGTTCTCCGAGGAAAAAGTGGCCTAAAATAATGCTCATTTCATCTCTTAGTTTGGTGAGCTACCTAAGAAAAAGGAATCGGCCGGGATAATTAGCTGTCTCGATCGGCCTTTTGATTTCTTTCATCTCGGAAAACATGTCTCAATCCGTCTCAATAGGAAGCATTCACTTTTGCTTCTCGCTTAGAGTTGCTGAAACCGACGGTGTCGACATACAAAAACAAATTACAAATTGCAGGAGAAGGAACAAAAGTTGTCTTCTTACTGCAGACATTTTGGAGAGAAGTCCAAAGAGGAAGAAGGTTTGATCGGTCAACTTGGAATGAACGACGCCGATCAACTTGTCCAATCTAGAATTTATAATTATGTTTTTAATTTCAATATATATATATATATATTAGTTTTCCAAGGTTTGGGTTGTTTTACATTTTTGAAAGTTATACAACTATTTGACTTCGAAAAAATCGAATCAAAAGCCTTTTTTTTTTTTTGAGATCATACCACCATCACCTAATTATTGCTTAAATTACATCTTATTTAGACTATTTAGAGGACGCTTTTGATTTAAGAATAAATCCGTCTTTTTCCCACCCACACGTGGGATGACGTGGTGCGTTTTGCGCGTCTCATGGCCCTTTGGGTCCCATGTCGCTGCGTCCAATCACGAGACTGGCGGAAGTATGTGGGCTGCAACGCGAGGTACCGATCCGGTCTGCTAGCGATCGGCCGAAGCATCATCCCCTCTCTCTCTCTCTCTCGCTCGCTCGCTTGGGAGTTCTCGATTGGAGATTTGGGCATGGAGAGATTGCCGGGGGAGCTGTGCCTCAAGATCTTCCAGCTGTTGGACCATAGATCTCTCGCTGCTGCCCCCCAAGGTCTGCCATCGGTCCACCTCTTATTACAGATCCTCGCGTTTCTTGTTCTTGCGGAATTCTCCCTAATCGACGCCGGTTTCTTCAAAATCGCCTTCCATTTTTTGTAGCTTTATGCCGTTCGCGATGGAATTAGATGCATTATCGTAAAATCTGTGTAGCTTGTACTGGAAATACGTTTCTTGATTCATGAGAATTGTCAAGTAACTTTAGATGTTGATAAAAGGACTGGTTTGCACGGCAATTCATACATGTCTTCATCGGACGTGTAATTGGTACTTGGTAGGTCACGTTGGGCGTAAAACGAACTTGCTTTGGGATCACAAATGGCAATGACGGATAGGAGTGTTGGTTCATTTAGGTACTGTAAACTAATACACTGGCAGCTTAATTCGACATGCTCACTAATTATCCAATTTTTTAGCACTTCTTTTTCGGGGTTCAATTATCTAAGTATATAGAAGCGTTCAGTTCATATCCTTGAGAATTGCTGTGATAGAGTGTTTTGGCACCAAATAGTGTGCTTGCTTATGTGAAGTTATCCTTCTGATCACCAAATAGCAAGGCAGAAAATTAGTACACAAGTTATTGTATTATAAATTTGGTATTGTAATCACTGTGGGTACATCTACCTTCGAAAGGCTTTCAATACTGAGTTATCCTGAAATCTAGTGTGCAGAAAGTGGAGGGTATTGGCATCCGATGATGCACTGTGGTCCAACCTATTTAAGGAAAGATGGGGAGGAGACTGTGCAGCATTTTATGCCCCAACTGATCCCAAATCCTGGAAGGATGTATACATAGTGCAGCACCGATGTGACCGGTTTGGACTGTAAGTTTTTGGCTCATATTGTGTCGTCCTCCTTTTCCTCATATTGTGTAAGTTTTTGGCTTATTATAAATCACCTTGAGAAACATTGCTTCAGAGTTCTTCTATATGTATAGATACATGTAGCTTGGTATCGAATTACTTTGTGATTAAAACTTAGCAACACTTGATTATTACGGATGGTTGTAGTGTAGATCAAATAAAGACTTAAATTAGTAGATTAGTGCATGTTGCAAGTTGCAATATGTTTTCTTAGTGTTTTATGCTTCAGCTGTATCATACATCTTTTTCAGTAAAGATCCAGTAACAAGATTGACTGGTGCATGGAAACTTGCCTGTAAGTTGTGACAAAGTTATTGCTTCAATGGGAATATGCTGCATTTAAAGGACAAAACACATCTAATCAACTCAATGTTACTCATGGACATAATCAGAAGATAACTAAAATTGGTTTCATTACTAAAATCAGTTGCATTACATGGATAGCTATCATACCAATTTTCTGCAATAAGAGTGAGTATATTTCCACAGCTTGGAAATTTCGCCTACGTATAAACATCAGTAGGGAACTAATGCATTATGTAAGAAGTGAACCTGAAATGCCAATTGCTTTATCTAACTAGCAGAGTTGCACCAAGATTTTCGTTGAAATACCGAAGAAAGATTTGTTTGAACCATGGTATGCAGTTTCGACCTGTACCGCCCGGTACGGGCGGTACGTACCGGTCCGACAGGATACCGGTACGCAGACCATCCTCTACCGGGCGGAACGCCAAATATCTCTCGTATCGGTCAATACAGAGATAAATCGGGCGGTAACGATCGAAATTTCGACCGTTACCGCCCGGCACAACTCGGTAACGGTCGAAATCGACCGTCACCGCCCGGCATAGCTCGGTAACGGTCCGGCAGCTCAATAACGATCGATTTCGACCGTTACCGACTAGTAACAGACTCCAACGGTCAAATTGACCGTTGGAGCTAATTGAACCTTCAATTGAAGCTAATTGAAGCTAATTAAGTGTACCGCTCGGTATGCCCCGGCGTACCGCTCGGTACATCGTACCATACCGTACCGACCAGCTCTCGGTATACCGGTATGGTACGGTATTGCGGACCTTGGTTTGAACTAAGAATCCCTTGTGACTGAGGTATGTTAGCACACAGACCGCATAGATAAGCTTTAACAACTCATTATTATTACTGAAAGATAGTTGAACTTCTGTCTCCATTATAAGTATACGTATAATTATAGGTTGATTGGAACATAGGATGGAGATTCCTCAGCTAATATTTTTCTGTATGTAAAGACTGCACATCTGAGTTACTCTTAAAAATGATTGTGTATGGATGCTCATTGATCATAAATTTGGGTTATATTGAATTTTGTTTTGCTGCCCTACCAGGCTAGATATTAATGTTAAATTAACATAAATAACTGAGGGATATGCAGTATTGGGGTTCACAAGCAGAAAAGAATCAACTAGCTTACTCTAATAAATGGAAGTTATTGCCTAGTAATTTTCTATTTGTTTGTAATTTGGAGACAAGAAATCTTCACTAGACATGTCTAACTTGTTTCGTTAAAGAAGTTACTGTCTCAAATTATCTATCTTTGAGTGAAATTTTATTGTCTGGCTCCAAAGAACCTTTATAAGAATCAAAAGGACATGCTTTTTGATCTACAAGTGTCTCTTCCCATTTCTTTCCTTCTAGTTACTATGTCCATGTTACTCGTGATATTGAAGAGAAGTTTTGTTTTGGTCTCTTCAGAGTCTTTAGATGTGGTCCTCAAATTAGTACAGGTAGTCTTAGCGATGTTGATTGAAGAGAAATTTAGGATGGGGATTACTTTCTTAGGAAATCCACCTTTCTTTTTTGTATTGAAGAGAAATTTATTTTTTGGTCTCTTAATGTGGTCCTTAAATTAGTTCAGATAACCTTGTCAAACTTGATTGTTATGACTAGGACTTCTATCAGACAAGATTACTGTGTAAGGAAAGATGCTTAATAGCCTCAAGAGTGATCATATGTAATACAGCAATACAGTCTTCAATATCACATGCAAGTGACTTGTTTTGGCACGATCACTAATTCCAGACCAGATTGACAATTAGTGTAACCTTCTTATAATGAATCACCTTAAATCGAGGATTCTGTAGTTAATTATTACAGCAGAGACCCAAATTGGACTATGCTTTCTCTGGTATTTTCCCTTTGGCTTATTATTCTTATTCAATTCTGGTCATCAATCAAGGTCATCCCATAAAAGATATTCTTTTTTAAGCAGTGGTTTTCCTCGAAGGTTAAGATTGTCAGAACAATAGCTTTTTTAGCAATAGATCTTAACAACTAAAAATTTAGCATCCCAAGAGGGAAACTTCATGCACTTGTCTGGAAAAGTAATTTTTAACTTCATCATACGTTAGAGCTTGTAGCTTGATAATAGCATTGTACATTTTCTACACCAGTTAGCATCAAATCTCTGCTTCTTTGTTCATTCAGAACAAAACAATTGGGTGTTGCATCTCAGGGGCCTAAGGATCATCACAGAAGGCAATGATTACTATCTCATCCATCAAGGTGAAATCCAAAAATACCTGGGCACGCGCAATCTCAGAAATGAAAGTCGCGATGATGTAGCGCCTCTACAAGGAGTCGAAGAGCATCACTCAGGGATTCCGGATAGGATCCTTTTCTTTCTTGGGGATCTTGAGGCTGCCTGTGCAGCGGCCAAGCGTTTACAGACGTGAACATGCATTTTGGTCAAAGATGAATGAACCAGCGCGCTGTATTATTCGGTGCAGGTATTCTTTATACAACTGATTCTGCAGTTCAGTATATTGGTGCATTGGATTCTTGTGGATTTGTTTTCCTAAATGCTATTAAAGTCAGATTTTACCTCCTTGAGGAAAAAACTCCTTCCGGGAAAGTTGAGTGTCAAATCTCTGATGTTTCCTTTGCTCAACAGCATAATTATACAATTGATGGCCAACCACACCTGGGTACGTGAGAGAAGGCTTCTTGCAGTACCAAGTCGGGTGGTGAACCATTAATGGCACACTGAGTTTTTAATGTTGAGAAAACTTGGTTTCATATGAAATAAATGCCGCTGTGCACCCTCTACATGCTCTAAAACTTTGGCATTTCCTCTTGTATGCAGATTGTAGTGGGAAAGAGTTGATGCCATCACAGAAAAGAGTGCATGTAAATTGCAAGGCAACCAAACAAGGAAGACTTTACCCGTCCGATTGGGAACTGATGCCAAGTAGCTGAAGGTTATCTTACGCGGTCGATCAAGAATAAATAGCGAGGTAATCAAGCAACAAGGTATGACGACTTTGCTTGTGGAGAAAGGATGTACCTTCTCCCCTTCTGCCGTAATGACCTCAGTAAGTACATTGAGATCCTTAGCATCTTGATAGATAATGCTTTCTCGGAGGGGAAAAGAAGGTGAAGGGTCAACGTAAGACGAGGTTGACAAGAAAGCCTTCTTATTTGCTCAAGACAGTTGACCATGGGGTTGCTCTCATCAACTTCATTTTGGCAGAACATATCACGGCATAAGGCGTGAGGAATCCGAGTTTCTTTCTTTGGCTGCATTTTCCAAACACATTACATGTCGTTTCTTTTATTGGAAGGTTGGCATAAAAATATAAGAAAATTGCCTCAAACGATGTAAAAAGCTATGGCATTGTAGTTAATGTAATTATTTATAATCTCATATAAATATTTCTAAATTATTCATTATAAACATCTTCCTTCTCCTTGGAGGATGATGTTGAGTGGGCGACGACGAGGTTAGATAGCACCGACGAAAGTGACGATGATGATGGTCGATCTTGACGATGAGCAACTTTAATGGGAGAATGACATCGACAAGAAAAGATGAAATAAGAGATTGTTAGGAATAAAAAAAAGTAAATCGATATTATTAAGATTATAAATAGTAAAAAAACAATTATTTTTTTAAAAAATATCGATAATACAAGAATTTTTACTAGTAAAAAAAGGACTGGGTAGTATTGTCAATTGCAAAAAAAAAATATATGAATAGTAAGCTACAGAAAATTCAAAAAACACTGTACCCTTCGTCTACCTGCGTTAGTCACTAGAAATTGAATTATGTGGACCCCGTATGGTCGACCGGACCCAACCGCCATTTAGAAAGCAGGTAGGTTACGGGTCATGAGGCAACAAAAATAGGCAAGGTTTTGCCCTTGGAAGTCCCGACTGATGGATATTTCCGTAATTTATGACAAAGATGGTGACATATTCGTCATTTGGCAGCCATGGGCCGATGATAAATCGACTCGGCGGAGATGGCGGAGTTCAGCCGCAGAAGCCTATCGTCGACTAAAGCCTGGGAGTAGGTGAGAGGTTTTCCAGCTCTCCGTCGCTCAATTAATCCTCTTTTGCATGGTTTTTGAGCTGCAATTCGTTCCTTGCTTTGCAGATTGGCATCCGATCTTTGCATCTAGGAAATGACCGATTCCAAGGTGTATCGTTTCGATGAGGTCTCCAAGCACAACGTCGCCAAAGACTGTTGGCTCATCATCTCCGGAAAGGTCCTACCTTTTTCTTCTACCAATTCTGTGTGTGTGTGTGTGCGTGTGTTCGATTAGTTGATTTTGATGGATTTGTTAGCGTTAGAAATTTCTGGCAAGAACTATTAAGTACTCTTTATTTTCAAGGCCGCTCAGTTGAGATCTGTGAGAAAGGGGAAATTTTTGTGGGAAAAAGAGTTCTTTATTTCACAGGGTTCGGATCGTTGATTCTTGGAGAGTTGGTTGTAGAAAGAACACGTGATTTGCCTATTAGCTAGCTAATAAAGATCATGCTGCGTGAGACCCAAATAGGGTTTGGCATGTTCGCAGCAACCTTTGCTGCCGTTAGTACTAATGATTCACTAGTATGAATCTGGGGAACTTAGCAAAAGATTTGATTTTGATGTGAAGGCCTCACGTTACACCGAACTGCATATAGAACAATAGGCAAAGGATGTTAGTTCCTGATTTTATATGGGTTTATAAAAAATGATCCCTTTTAAGTCAAGTATCAAAAGGATCTTCCCATGCTATAAACTATCAGGTTTTGATGGCAAAGCCAACAAATAATCACTTTTAAGTCAAATATTAAAGGATCTTCCCATGCTATAAACTATAAAGGTTTTGATGGCAAAACCGACCACTTCTTTTGTGAAGAAAGATACATGTACAGTAGTCAGTTTAATCATGAGTAGCCTTGGCATCGATTAAGACCCTTCAATTTGCAAGAGACCAGGAGTAGGCAAGATGCACTGTTGACTAGGACTCCATTAATCTCTGGCCAGATGTTCCTCCGACCAAATGTGTTGTACACCCGTATGATCTTTCCGAGTTTCTAATTCTTTTCAGGTTTATTTTATAGCATGTTAATAATCTCTGGTAACATAGTCCTACCAAATATAATCTACACCTAGACTTTCTGGAGTTACTTTTTTATGGCTTTGTAAATCTTATAGCTTTCAACAGTTATTCGCATTTACCAGTTCTAATCAATTAATTGTGATTGTTTATGATTGTCTAGATTTCATTCTAAATGATGTTTTTTCTTTGTCAATTTTTTTGAGGGAAGCATGTATCATTATAGGTTGAAGGGTTATATCGAATTTTATCCTTATAGCATATAACGTAAATGAAAACCTGAACCTGATAGATTTAGGCATAAGTTTAACTGGTCTCGTATTAGTGAAACCTGTAATACACGAGCTAGCTGGCTGGCTTCAGAAACTATAAAAATTATGGAATAATTGTAATGATACTTATCCTTTGCCTCTTCTTTCTCCCTCTTTTTATTCTTTAAATAAACATTTATCCATTTAAGGCGTCCCTTGTGATCAAAGGATGATATGTTTAGGCACATTCAAAGATCACAACCAATTCCAGAATTTTAAACAGTTGTTAAACTGCCAATACTTTTTGGACTAGGATCCTGTGCACTTAGCTGGGTGTTCGGGTGTTATTGACTTA
This sequence comes from Musa beccarii, assembly GCA_024322285.1. Classification (NCBI taxonomy): domain Eukaryota; kingdom Viridiplantae; phylum Streptophyta; class Magnoliopsida; order Zingiberales; family Musaceae; genus Musa; species Musa beccarii. The sequence continues at coordinate 1,969,865 of CM044399.1, forward strand.
ATTTCTGAATCAACTGTAATACTTGGTTTGATACTCTGTGCTATCTTCTAGCTTCAGCACTCGTCGAAGAGGTTCTGTGTGCTCATGCTTAACACATTTTGCTGTCACTAAACATGTTAACCACATTTTCTTTCACTGCTGACTAATGCCAGTGAATGATTGATCGTTTCAGGTTTTTGATGTCACCCCATTTATGGATGAGCATCCTGGTGGCGATGAGGTTTTGGTAGCAGTAACTGGTAAGAATTCAATCTTTTTCCTTTTCTTTTAAACCCTTGCCTTATATTATAACTTGCTGTCCTTTATGATTACGATTTTTGTTGGATGCTTTCTCTGCTTTACTTGAAAGAAATCATAATCAGACCAGTCAAAATTCAGAAGTTTGTGTTCTTTTATGTTTACAAAGTAAAGTGAAATTCTGCGCCGAATCTCTCTGCAGGAAAAGATGCCACCAATGATTTCGAGGATATAGGTCATAGTAATTCTGCGAGGGATCTGATGGCCAAGTACTACATTGGGCAGGTAGATATTTCGACAGTTCCAACACAGCGCACCTACATACCACCTCAGCAAGCATCGTACAATCCAGATAAAACTTCAGAGTTTGTAATCAGAATTTTGCAGTTCCTCGTGCCCATAATGATTTTGGGCTTAGCCTTTGCTGTCCGGCGCTTCACCAAAGCAGATTAGGCATTCTGTCACAATTATTGGTCCTCTACAAAATTTGCAACATCAGTCAATCGAAAGGCTTGGAAATTATTAAACTATGATGTATTGCTACTTACCGTGGTGCGGTTGCTTAAAATTTGCATTGTGTTGGTGAGATATCTGCCACAGCTGCTGATAGTCCATTTACAATTTTTTGGAGCTTCATTGTGTACTGCTGCATGGCTGTTGTTTGAAATCCTCAGATGTATTGGCTATCTTGTGATTTCTGGCTGGAAGCTTAATTCTTACTCATGCTATGTGGCTGGGAAACCTTCCTTTTTTTCTGTAGTCATCATATTTCACCCAGGAACTTGAATAATACTCTTGTGTATGTTGTTGAGCACCCCTTTGCTGCTTCCCAAATATTGATTTCTGGGAATTTTTAGTCTTATATTATGGTTGTAAAGATTCATTAGATACCAATCCTTGTAACCTTGTCGAGTACTCGCAAGATTTTAGGTTTGCTAATCTTCATAGATCCAGCAGTCCTCAAACACCATCCTCTGTTGGCTGGTTGCCAATGATGAACTAATGATGAAGGTGCCAATTCAATTACTTCCTTTGTTCTTGCGCAGCTTCAACATATAAGCAAATCGATGAACATGGAAGGATATGTTAAAAAAAAGGTTCTTGATGACTTCCTAATATGCCAAGCAATTACCAAACAAGTTCATGGAAATCATAGTCTGTTTGTTAGACGAATATAAATTAGGTGGATCAATCTCTACTTCCTTGTACCCACCTCGACACATCTTAGATGACCTAACTGTTCCTATTAGCTCAACTTCCCCACCTTCCACCTTCCCTTGCTCGCAAACTGCGTGTATAAATGACAGCTCTCCGAGACGAGGCTTGCATCCCAAAACTAGCAGCAGCCATGGGCTCCCTCGTCATCAGCAACGAGGACAGGGAAGGCGCAGAGATCATCTACGGCGCGGAGGAATGCTACAGCCACTCCGTAAAGATGCTGGAGGCGGTCGGCTTCCCGAGGGGAGTCCTCCCGCTGAGGAACCTCGAAGAGTGCGGGTGGGTGCAGGCGACGGGCTTCGTGTGGATGAAGCAGAAGGAGCCGTACGAGCACTTCTTCACCGGCACCAGCACTCGGGTCAGGTACGACAGGGTGGTGACGGCGTACGTGGAGACGAAGAAGATGAAGAAGATGACCGGGGTGAGGAGCAAGCAGGTGCTGCTGTGGGTGCCCATCGCTGAGATGAGCATCACCGACGCCGATGCCGCGAAGATATACTTCAAGTCGGCGGTGGGGATCGGGAGGTCGTTCCCCATCTCGGCCTTCGTCGACGAGGAGGAGGAGGAGGAGGAGAAGAAGAAGCTCGGAGTCGAGGCGGGCGCCTGAGGACGTCAGAGGATGCAATAACATTGTTCGTGCAATGACATTTATGCCCTCCACTGTGTATCGATATCGATGTAATGAATGACGACATATCTATGCCCGTTATAATCCGTCCAATTAATTAATTCTGATTAATCACTATCATTAGCAGGTCTGAAGAAGTATTAACGATTTAAGTACGCGTATATTTCCACACGTTCTTCACGTCGTCGGACGATGCGTTCTACCTTCCGAGTGGGCCCCGCGACCGTCAAAACCAAACGTGTTGGACCGGTCCTCAGCGACCCAACCACACGCGCTGCATGTGCTATCCATCGTGTCCCGCGTGGGTCGCGTGGCCGTCACGAGTCGGCACCCGAGTACGTGACTCGGTGGTCGGTCAACGCTCTCAAGTCTTCGGTCAACCAAGAAGAAGATGGAGATACGTCGGGCTGTGTGAGGAGACGCGCGGCGATCAGATCGGAGAAGACGTAGAAGAAACGAGCGTCGACTTGATTAGCCGCTAATGAAAGCATTCCTCAACGCCGACACGGCACAAAAAGCCGCACCGCCTCTCTCCTCCTATATATATGTCCGTCCATTACCGTCCTAAGCCTGCTCGATTTAGAGTTGGATCGATAGCTGCCTACTTAATCCTTGGATCAGAAGAAAACGCGCGCTCTCTCTCTCTCTTTCTTTGTACGAGGATTGAAGCAGGAGGAGGAGAAGAAGAGAAGAGGAAGGGGAACAGTAGCCACCAACAAGCAGACCACCTTGGGTCGATGAGCTTTCTGCAGCTTGGCATGGCCCACCACCACGAGAGGAAGGAGAAGGCGGGGACGGGGGCGGGGGCGCCGCCCAGGGGGTGCATGGCGGTCCGGGTGGGGCCGGAAGGCGAGGAGCAGCAGCGGTTGGTGGTGCCGGTGGCGCACCTCAGCCACCCGCTCTTCGCGGAGCTTTTGGACGAGGCGGCGGCGGAGTACGGGTTCAGCCAGGCGGGGCCCATCGCCATCCCCTGCGGCATCGAGCACTTCCGCCGCGTTCAGGACGCCATCGACCGCGAGATAGGCGGAGGCGCTGGCCACCATCAACACCACAACCGCCACCACCACCACCACCACCACCACCATCACCACCACCACCACCACCACCTTCCCCACTTCGCAGGTTGCTTCGGAGCTTGATGGTCGAAGAGGCCCGGTTTCTTGGATGTCTAATTGTGGATTAATGACGACGACCAAGAAAAGTAATGTGTAAAGGAGGGAAAATAAGGAAATCGAGGTTACATGTATGCTTGTAGGAAATATACAAATAATGTTAGTCAACGTATTGTAATAAGTGAATGATTCGTAGTGAAGTTTCCATATTAATTTTGGGTCTCCTAAGAGCCCATGCTAATAATATATTCCTTTTCCTATTCCAATCACAAATTCAATTCATTTTTAACTGTTTCATTTCAACAATAAAAATGAATTCTACATCAAGTAGACATAAAATTATTTTCTAAAAAAGAATAATATTCTAACAGTGGATTGCTCATGAAAAAGCTGGATTTTTGTTTGGATAAATCACTCATTATTTTTAAACATTTGTTTATATACTATTGAAATAACATAAAATATTTCTCTAAATATTTCAACCATATGCCCCTCCTATCACTATTTATCCATCCAAAAATTTGGAGACAATCACCCATGATTATAAATAATAAATAATTTCTAACATGATCAGATGAGATATTGATTCGAATCGAGATCTTATTCTATACTTCTCTCTAATATTGAGAATACTCGAATCCTCTCTAATCATAAAGCATTGAATCAAGCAAAATTATATCGAGAGTATATCCAACAAAATTCTTTCGATATTTAAGTTAGCCCTTGATTGTAGGGTGATAGTCAAAGTGTAGGGTGATAGCCCTTGAATGTATTAGAGTTTGAGAATCTTAGAGAGAGAAAGAGGAACACACCTAAGAAGATTTTTTATAATTTTAGATATACATATATATTTATGTTAAAGACGATTATACGTCCTTTCTAGTCTTAGTCTTAGTGGAACCATGTTATATCAAATCTTTAAGAACATAAAATATCATAAATATAACTTATAACATATGAAGAATGACACCATATTAGCTTTTACATTAAGGTGTTAATGATATGGTGTTGGACTATTAGTCATACTATATCAAATTGTATCAATACTCATGTATGACTAAAATAGGATATCATGTTTCAAATTTTTATTTAAAACATGCTAACTTATTGAATAAAATAATAAGGTTTCTCCTATATATAGTATTTTTGACACTTGTACATGATTATAGCCTCTAACAAAAAAAAAATTATAAGCATAATATATCCAAAAGTTATATATATATATAATGCCCATAGGTCATCATTCATAACTGCGTTGGCAATGATTTGCACATGTTCACTTTTCTACCCAATTACTTGGATGAAGTATTAGTATTCTTACTTATAAAATATGATTTTCAGTGAGTAAACACTCACTAAAGGTAAGCTTTTATTTGGGTGAGCATGCATCATGTCATATATATATACATCATTTTAAAATTATGAATATAAGATATTTGATAATAAACACCTCATCTTGTGACTTCTTTAGCAAGCATAATCTTACAACATAGTACATGCACAACAAAAAAAGTAAATATTTTATTTCAAAATAATTCAAATACTTATATGCACATGTAGGAAATATAATGAATTCATGAATTTCTACACCTTAAATCATAATATATACATGCACTCATACATTGCACATCATAGTAATACAAACGTGAACTCCTGCACCACATGTCAAAATATATACATACACTATACATCGCATATTATAATACATATGCAAACTCCCACAGTGAACATCATAATATATATGTGCATTCTCACACCGTAGAATATATAAGTACATTATACGTTATAATATATGTGTGTATTTTCACACCATATCTCATAAAAAACACATGCTCTCTCACACCGTCTGTTGTCATATATACATACATACAAGATATTTTTATTGTAATTCGTATATAATTATACTTACAAAATACATACATTCATATTTAGCTCTATGATGATCATACCAGTTGAAACATGTTTTTTAAAATATATTATGCATACGATAATTTATATTATTATTATTTTATAATAAGTTAAACTTATATTTGCTTGATTAAATTAAAAAATAAAGATGTAAATGAAAGATCACGTTCTTTAATGATCAAGTATGCTAGGAAGCAATTCATTCATAAAATTGGGAGCATAGGGTGATGAGATACCTTAATTAAGGACTATATATCTTGAATTATTAATTTATAATAATTTATAGTAATAAATCATTAAAAAAAGTTTGATAAAATCTCATATAAAATAGAATATACTCAACCTAAAAATTTATCTAAATTTCATTATCAATTTTTCAATAATTCACTTTATAAACAAATAAACTAGTTAGTATTAATCAAACGATCGCATAATTTCATAAAGAAATTTTGCTTTACTATTCTAGCTGATGAAACAATATTGAACTATAATAAAATTTTATAAAAGACTAGGAGACATATAAAACTAAATACATTCCAAATTTTAACTTTAAATCGAATCATTTGAAGGCTAAACTATCCTCTTAATTAAACTACTAATGTCTATTTTGTTCAACTGAAACTTGGTTGGGACTATCTAAATTTATAAATTTTATATCTTAGTATATAGATGTGATGTCCACTCAACTCAAAATCTCAAATAACCTAAAAAATATTTTAAAACATATCAAAAGGATTGACTCTAATCATATCCCTAAAAGGGCTAATTTAGCTCGAATATAATTATTTTTTAAAAAATAAAAGATTCTAGGTACCTCAAATTAGAACAATTATAACTTTATACACCAATCGTATATTAAGGTTATACTAGATACTTTAGAATAATATTAAAAAATTAAATATTAATTTGAAGTTTAAGTTACTAAAAAATAACTAAAAATATCAACCTATAGTATGTAAAACTGAAACCTAAAGTGTAGTAAGGGAAGAATTAAGTTTTTCTTATCTTAATCTTCATTAAAACTGAGGTTTCCTAGCCTCCTTAAGAAAAGCAAAGGAAATTAATGAAGAATGAGAGAAATGGTAATAAGTTATTTGGTTGATAACGAGGATGAGGTCAAAATAATGTTAATATGTTTAAGAGGTTACACTGAGGTTTAGGGTTTAGTCTTATTGGGCCTTGTTTAAAGTTTTTTTCTTCTTTTACTAATATAATTATAATATTATAACAATTTTGATTACGTTTAATTTGACTTGATAAAGATAATATTTTTTTTTGGCTCAAGCTCATACCTCAGTCTCACTTATTTATCTCAACACTTAGTACAACACATATTTGATTTGTATCTCTGTTTAATTTTTCATTACTTCATCCATGTCTAAGTAGCTTATGATCCTCTACATACATAATGTTCAAAATTCAAAGCTGATTAAAATTCAATCGTCATTTCTTATCATTATATGTATGTTTATTATCATAACTTAACATGATATTCAAGTCCATCAACATATTTTAGTTTATATTATGCTTAATGTAAATACTAATACTTATGCATGCTCAACCAATATTTTAGAGAATACTGAGAATAATATTTTTGAAAAGAATGTAGTTCAATCTTAAAAGTTAAAAATATGAACATATCATTTATCATATTTATGAAACATAGATATCACAAATTATATCACTAAGTGAAGATCACACACACACATGTATATATATATATATATATATATATATAATTTATATTTTTTAACATATTAATTATAGTTCAAAAATATGTGAGACTTTGGCACTATATACATATATCTATCCATCATCGAATGATTGGAATCAATCACTCATGATCATAAATAATATTAGATATTTTTATATAAACTATAAAACTTTTAATATTATTATTTTCATAAATAACTATTTTAAGGGTTATCAATGATAAATGAAAATGTCAACTAAAAATAGATTTTGCAAGGTATATATATATATATTATATAATTTAGATTGATTTTTTTTTTTCCTTTACTATCTCTGTTTTGCATAATTTCTCAAATAATCTTATCACACTTTTTCTTTTGGTGAAAAGAGAATTTTCGAATTGAATTTGCTATTGCAGTCAAATCTTTGATGTTTCTTATGATTTCATTAAATTAATTTCCAAATATTTTGGTCTTAAAGTTCAATAAAAATTTAGGCTGAATTATATCCTAATAAAAAATTGGGATAAATGATTGATTATAACGGATTCGGAGTTTTCCGTTATATTCGCCGTAACTTAAATGTCATTCCCTCCCGTCGTCTTCGAAAACCCTACACGACGGACGGACGGCGGCCAGCGGAGATGCAAAGGTTCAGAGCCCTCGCGTCTGCCCGGCGGTCCATCCCGTCTCTCCGACGCGCTCTCTCTACGACGCGCCCCTCGTCCGTCCATGACGACGAACTCCAGGACGAGGTCAGCCTCCGATCGATCTAACTCCCGATTGTTACCTTTCGTTTCTCGCTGCTTATTGTTGGATTTTCAGGTGCTCGTCGAGGGCAAGGCGGCTGCCCGTACCGCAATCCTCAACCGGCCCTCTGCTCTCAATGCTCTGACCAACAGCATGGTACGCTTTCCTGATGCAGTTGCGGTGTTCGAGATTTTGCTTGACCGAAAATGAGGCTAGGCATTGTGGTCTTTTTAGGGGATTCGGTTGAAGAAACTCTATGAATCTTGGGAGGATAATCCTGATGTTGGGTTTGTCCTGATGAAGGTTAGCTCTTTGCTTGCTTAGAGTGGCGAATTGTTTTGTTAGTAGTATTGTGGATTTTCTTTGCGTAATACATGTATTCAACAATCGCTGGTATGGAAACTTAAATGTGATTATGATCTTCCGAAGGGCAGCGGCAAGGCGTTTTCTGCTGGGGGGGATGTTGTCACACTTTATCGGTTGCTTAATGAAGGTATAGTGTTGTTTGTGTGATGTTACAAGGTTTACAATATATTAATTCTGAATTAGGATTTGGTTTACTTGTGTAGATGTTGGTCTCTGTGACAAAAATCGAAATTAAATAAGAAGGAAAATAAGTTTATCATTTCAGCTATGCAACACAATCAACTTGATAGGGAAGAAGAATAAATCCACGGTTTCCAGTTTCTACGTCTTTGTGATGTTTTTATTTTAGACAAAAAGGGAGGATGAACAAATAGGAAATACGAAGGAGATTATTTAGTAGGAAAAATAGAAGGTATAGGATCATGATCTTATTTTTTCCGTTAATCCTTTTCTAAAATGTCTGCAAGATATTATGGTTGCTACTTCGGTTAAATGGCTCGTTCATGGATTAGTAACTATCACAATATTTATTAATCAATGATCTTTGCATCAGAGGCTTGTCCTACAATATGAGGAGTAGATTTAGGCAGTGAAAATTGATTAATTGGTTCTTGTAGGGAGCCCATGTATTGGTTACTGCTCAGGAGAGCAACGATCAGCCCAGACCTAAAGACCAAGTAGGTCGATTGATTTGCTTTAGACTGCTGGATGTAGGACATTATCTGGAAATTGCTGCAATTGATCCATAGTTTAAACTGGAAAATCAAGCTAACTGGAATGGACTTGGCTTATTATAATATGTCTATCTTGAAAATGCTCTACCTTCTTATGTCACTCGAAATTAAGTTTATCCTTAACTAATTGGGAAAATCAGAACTCCTCCATGGTAGGTGAAGTCAAAATTCCTTCATGTTTGTGATTTTTCTGTTACATAGACAATGAGACATGGGACATAAGTGCATGTTGTTGTTGTTGTTGTTGTTATTGTTGTTGTAATTTAACAGTTGATCATACTTTTGGCTGAAACTAATGTTCTTTTAGTTTTCTCATGCAGGTAACGTAGAAAGTTGCAAGGACTTCTTCAGGAACTTCTACATGTTCATTTACATCGTAGGTACATATTTGAAGCCACATGTGAGTACAGCCGCTGCTCATTTAAAATTCACTCTCTTAGTAGCATGCTGATCTCTCTACTCTATTTTCTCCACATTGTATATAGTTCATAGCATTGTTGTCATACTTTTCCAAACTAAGTCCTTTCTCCTTCAGCACTTGTTCTAATAAGTTGCACCTTAATTATCTCGTGCAGGTGGCTATCCTGGACGGTATTACCATGGGTGGTGGAGCAGGAGTCTCTATTCCTGGGACATTTCGTATTGCAACGGATAAGACCGTATGAGTTTCATATTTATACAGTGATGAGCTTTAGACATTCTACTAGTATAAATTATTGGTTATTAGAGTTGTTTAGTCTTGTAAGCTAGTTGATCAGGTGAACTTGGTGGTCTGAATGCCAAGTTCATTCAAGGAATTCTGTAATATTGGCTTTATATCTGTGACTGTTGCAACACAAATTTTCATGCATTATGCACCAAAAAAGTTACTTATATGCACACGTTAACATACTTATCGTAAATGTCAACTTATGGAATGTACAAATTGCAGTTTTATGGTTTTCTAAAAGTTAATTTATGTTTCTTTGTATGGCCACCAATACATATATGTTCCTATTTCTGAGCATTTTTTCAATTTTATTTTATCATATTCTTTTTCTTATAGTGAAATAATGAAAGTCTAGCTTCATGAGCTTTGTCCCAAGTAACTTTATAAAATGTCTTTTCTTGTATACCTGTCATTGTTTTTTGTCTTCAACTTGCTGCATATAAAGTTGTATGGAAAACAATTTTCAAGGATGATTTTAAATTAATTATGTGCATCTTTTTTTCCTTCTCATTGTTCTATGTGCTATTGTTATTAAGGATCATTGAATGCACATGTATCTTTCTTGAAATCTTTTAAGATGTATCTAATGTGCAATTGAATTGTTTTAGCAATTTGATCTTTTAGATGAGAAGAACCTGTACTTAGATATCCTCTCTGTTCTAGTAACATCATTTTTAGTTGAGCTCACTTGTTAAGTAATATATTATATTTAGTGATCTTCAGCTTGTTTGAACAATTTCAGATCTTTGCGACACCAGAAGTTCATATAGGTTTCCATCCTGATGCTGGGGCTTCCTTTTACCTGTCAAATCTAGATGGTCATCTAGGTACAGTTCTTCTTATGAAGTTGCATTCTTGGCGCATGTCAAATCTTTAATATGTCAATTCATTTGCTGCTCATATCTGATGTTACTAGTGGTTCTATCACTTCTATGTGAACTGGTATGTCTATCTAGTATATTTTGAGCATAGATCGCTCTTTCGGGTATTGGACCTGTCTCAGTGACATGGTTCAGCTATGTGCCTATTGGTGTTCCGACAATTATGTACAATAGAGTTGACTCAAAGAGGAAGGAGGAGAAAGGAAGGGGCGATGGAGGAAGAAGAAGGAGGAAGAAGAAGGATGAATGAGTAGGAAGGATAAGGAAGAATGGGGAGGAGGCAGTGGAGGAAGAAAGAAGAGGAGGTGGTGGAGGAAGAGGGGGAAGAAGCAGAAGGAAGAGGAGGCAGCGGAGAATGAGAAGGAGAGGAGGCGGTGGGGGAAGAGGAGGAAGAAGGAAGAGTAAGGACGAGGAAGGGGAAGAGGAGGAAGCGTACATGTCGGACAGCAGAAGGTGAAACGCGTGGATGGTTCACATTCAGGCCCTCTAAAAGTCTTAATCAAATTCTTTTAATGGATTGGAGCTGACTGCCCGAAACGAGGATTGTGCACATACCAGTTCACGCTCACTTGGACCAGAACATACGGCTTGTTTCATACCTGTCTGGGCGAAATGGCAGCCCATGATTTTGAGTTCATGATTTTTAAGATGCCATATGGGTTTCTTCAAATGTAATAGAAGAATCTGAGTTAACTTTATTGGAAATATCCATAGTTTGTCTGATAATGATGATCCAAGTTTTCATTCTGCAGTATTGCTTTTGTTGGTTTTTCACTTCTATCACATCAATACATGGTTATCTTGACCAATTATTTTCATAGCAGTGCATTTTATTCTTTGTTTGAGCCAGAATACTTCCTATGATCTTTCTGTAGGGGAATACTTGGCCCTAACAGGTGAGAAGCTCAATGGGGTAGATATGCTTGCAGTTGGCCTTGCTACAAACTATTCGACGAGTGATGTTTGTTCCCTTTCTCCATTTTTTGAAATTTCTCTCTGTTCTCGTTTCAGTTTTCTTACTTTTGTCACCTCTTTCTTGACTGATAGAGGCTTGATTGGGTTGATGAACGGCTGGCTAAGTTGATGACTGATGATCCTTCAGAAATCGATTCAACACTTGCACAATATGGTGATATTGTCTATCCAGATAAGAATAGCATTGTTCATAGGTATGCTCATGCTTTTAATCTCTTCAAAGTCATAATATTTAGATGATACAAGCTCCAGTAGTGATATATACGTTGTGTTCCTCACTCAAAACATCCATCAGAAAGCATCATTAATGATGTTGCTGATTACAAGCTTCTTGCATATCTGAAGTACATGATGCATTTCACTGCTGCTATAATATAGTTTGTCATGCAAAATGTATCCACACAAAGAAGAGATGCATAATGTATAACATTTTGCAAAAGAATGTTATGTTGGTTTGCTTATTGTGATGATTGCTTTACTAGTCATTCTTTTTTATACGAGATAGTAATGTCTACTGTGATTGGATCTTTTTTTCTTTTTTGCCAATTTTATATATAAATGACTGAAAATGTACAAGTAGCTGCATCTTTTATGGAGATTATTTTGGTTCCTTGTTCAGGCTGGAGGTGATAGATAAATGTTTTGGCCATGAAACCGTTGAGGAAATCTTGGATGCTTTGGTGAGCCCCCTTGGTCCATTGATCTCTACAACTCTTGTCAGATTAATTTGTACATGCATTACTGTGGCTGCACATATGACATCATGGTTTCATTTATTAGTGAGGACCGGAGGGAAAAGTAAAGGTCTTAGGTCACAATTTTGTTTCACTAGTAAGATTGCTAAATCACTGATTGCTTTTATGAGGATTCATTCTTGTCCTTAATTTTTTTTTTTTAGTTCCAAAGTATAATCTTTATTTTAACATGAAGTCATTGCTAGAATCTTTTGATCATAATTTGTGGCATTGTTATGGTTTTTGTTTCTTTTACAGCTTTAACATGAAATATAGCTTTTTTTCATATTTGTTTGGATCACTTTGTATGTTTAAGGGACACCATGAGGCCTTACTCCAGGTTGCAGTTTCAAACAATTAATAATTCAGACAGCATTTTTTTCCCTCTATTTCACCATAAATTGTAATAAAACAAAAAAGGGTCAGGATTAAGACATCTGCAACCTGTGAGTTATTTGAGCAAAGAGTAGGCAACGATTCTTTTTTTTGTTAATTTGTACTAGGGTGAACCCTTTTCTTGGGTATCAAGAATAGACAGCTACAAGCATCAAGTTTTTCCAACTTCACCATAAGAGTTGGTAGGTAAACTACATCTCTACTATTTTTGTCTATTAGTTATCTATGCATTTCAACCGTGCTGAATATGAATGAGGCGGACCCAAAAAAAAAAAAAGAGAATGCAACAGCCTTCTTGCAGCCCACTGTAGAAAGAACACATATTTTTGGTCTTATGCAATAATGCTTTCATTTACATGTTCTTTACCGCACACAGGAAACTGAGGCAGCCAGATCAAATCAAGATTGGTGTATTTCTGCGCTAAAGAAACTAAAAGAAGCTTCTCCATTGAGTTTAAAGGTCTCCCTGCGATCTGTAAGTTGTTAGAACCCTCTCGCTGAATGCCGTGCTCTTGGTAATTATCCACTGATGTTTCCTCAGAAAACTTAACTAGATCCGAGAGGGAAGACTTCAGACTTTCGATCAATGTCTTGTTCGCGAGTATCGAATGTCGCTTCATGGGATCTCAGAATTGGTTTCCAACGACTTCTGCGAGGTTCTCGAACCATTGATCAACTAGAAAGGTTTTAGTTTGTTCCGTAAATTTCCTAACCTCTTTCTCCTGGTTCTATAGGGTGTTCGAGCACGATTGGTCGATAAAGACTTGGTTCCCAAGGTATCTATAGCAACAACAATTTAAATGGTTCATATATATATATTTTTTATAATGAAGTGTTTTCATTCATGAACCACCATGCAGTGGGATCCTCCAGTTCTGGAAAAGGTATCAGAAGACATGGTCGATCATTATTTCTCGCCTCTTGGTGAATTCGAGCCTGATCTAAAGCTACCTACGCACTTGCGTGAAGCTTTCGTCTGATTCTGGATTGTCCAGAATGCTTCAGCTTTCACTGTTGCATACTTGTGTTGTAGCAAAGCTAAGGTTTTAACTTTTTTGATAGGAAATAGAAAAGAGAGCATCTGCAATTTCATATCCAAATCGAAACATGTCCATCGTGGATGCGGCAGTCCATGCTAAGCTGGCTGCTGTTCTCTCCTCTTTTGGATTGAAACTATGACTGGGCATATTGAAGGACTCTGAATACCAGTTTGGAGTTTTATTCTTCATTCATTTAGGTTGCTCCTTGAGAACGGTATGTTTGAGATATTTGATGAATGGACTTGAAATTTTTCACATGAAATGGTTTCATACTAGTATGCAATCTAATGCACTTGTGAAAAATATCATGTTGTCCCAAACTATACTGTAAACGAAAGCGTTATTTTTCTGATCATTAATATTAGCAATTGTTCATTCTGGTAACAATCACTGTCGCTCGGCCTAAACATGAAATCAAGCTTGGGATTGGGGTTCAGAAACACCAACAACAAACAATAATAATAAAAACATGACATCCATCAAAGAGCATAAGCCTGAAGACGTTTTTAAGGATTCAGCGATGGCCATATCTACCATTCAGAGTTTATCTAGATCAGATATCAATTCGTTAGCTTTATTCATTCCATGGTTTTTCTACATCGATCGATTCGGACCTCTCTGCCTAGTTTCACTAGTATGGTCCTTTTGAAACATCCAAAACAACCATCCCTTGCAAGAACTGTAAAGAGCTGTTTTGACAGTGATCTGATTTCGCCAGAAAAGCTAGGTCGAGGACACACCTTTGAACACCGATGGGCATAAGCATGACTCCATGGCAATGGCAATGGTTACCGAACAATCTGCTTGCCCTCGAGTGAATCCAAGCAGGGACCATGCCATGAATGCAGTGGGCATGAGCTAAAAATGGATGTGTATTCTATTCACTTCACCTATATTATGCACTTCTACCATCATCCAATCTACCCTCACATAAATATGGAATTGGCTACATGATGCACATCGAGAAGATCCAACAAAATCTCAAGTTACCGATGTGCTGCGCTATCCTCGACAAATCTCATCAGATCAGTGGACCTCAGGATCCTCCTCTTTCGTGGATTCTTGCTCCCCTTAGCAAGCCAAGAACACTGGTCCTACCGTTTGCCCAAGCAGATCTAACATCACGAGATGCAGATTTCTTGCAACACACACAATATACCTCGCTCGGTCACACTCAAGCACACCATGAACCGACAAAAATTCTATACCTGTGCCGAAAAGAGGGATTTTTACACGGTCAGACCGTCTCCCCACAGTCACTGGCATCGCCGGGAAGGTGAGCCGCGAGTCGGAGGATGACCACCAGAAAAGAAGACATCTTCGAAGACGAAAGGGAGGAAGGCATTGTTGAGGGTTAAGTTTAGAGCTTGTAGATGATGAGGAAGCAGGGGAGGACCGCTCTGGGATCGAATACCACGAGCTCCCCGTTGCCCAGGCTCACCGAGTCCGCGTCCGACTCGCTGCGGTCCGACTCGCCCCTGACGCGGCCCGCGATGACCCGGCACACCAGCATCGCCCTCCGACCGTCCCCGCCGTCGCCACTCGCGTGCGCGCCGCCGCTCCCCGCGAAGGTTCGGACCCCCTTCGCCTCTCCCCCGGCCGACGACCGCACCACCCCGGCGTCGTACACGCCGCCGGCGCCGCGCCCAAGGTGGAACCTCAACACCTCGTTCCCGTCCGCGGCGCAGCGGGCGCCACCGACGGCCCGGGCGCGGACCGCCGCGCGGTGCTCCTCGAACCGGGCTAGCGTCCGGGCCGGGTTGTCGACCCGGAAGAGCATCTCGATCTCGCCCGGGAACGCGCCCCCGGCGGAATCCGACCAGCTCGAGCCGAAGATGATCTCCACCACCCGCCGCGAGGAGTGGCCCTTCGGCAGCTCCTCCAGCGTCGGGAAGGGGCCCGCGTGGACGGGCCGCACGAGCCCGCCCGCCGGCGTCGACGGAGACGCTCGTGCGGGCCTCTGCTTGCCATTGTGCTTCTGCCTCGCCTCCGGCAGTGGCTTCTTGCTCAGCGCACACGAGGAGGAGGAGGAGGAGGAGGAGCGGGGTTGCTTGGGGAAGAGGAAGACGACGTCCTTGACACCGTGAGAAGAGTTGCTGCAAGAGACGGCGGAGAGCAGCGGCTTCTTGGACGACGGCGTCGGCTGATAGACGACGTCTTCCACGGCGTTAGACTTGCAATGCAGGGACTTGACCCATCCCGTCGCCATTAGACGGCGACGATGATGGTGCCGACGGCCAAACTTGTGCAGCAAAACAATGAGAGAGAGAGAGAGAGAGAGAGGGGCGGCAGGAAGAGGTGATGGCCTTGTTTGTGTAAATATGTACTACTTACTACTTGGGTGGTGGCGTATGATTTCCTGTGCTCCAGGCTTTGGATTAACCCACATCTAATGCCCTTTTAATTGATGGCCTTATTTTGTACTATGTTTCTTGTTAGGTGAGAGGTTGACCTTCCTTCCTTTCCTAATGCTCTCACACCTTGTCTTCTTCAAGTGAGGCCAGTCCACGTTTTGAAGACTTGAACAAGCATGCTGTGCCCACAAGTCAATCATTTCAAACCTCTCAACACCTACAACCACAAAGCCACTATTTAAATTGGGGTTCCAGGAGAAAGAGACAAGCGGATTAGTCCACCGTTCCACCGAGCCAGAGAGGACTAAATGAGTTCTCACTCAGTACTGGCCATTACTACCATTGTCAGTGTCAAGGAGAAAAATCCAACCTCACAAATGTATTGTCTCTCACTACTTGTCATAAGATCATTTATCACTCTGCAGGTACCAAGCCTGGATGCTAATTTTGGTCAACTGTTCATTCTTTTGTGTAGCAACCAAGTAAAGCAGGTAGATGCAGGTCTACCAAAAGACCATATGTGGATATGTGATGGATCGAACACCACAATGGATTCAGTGTCTTCAACACGAACAACACTGAAAGCCAGATCATGGGTCGATCGAGTTCACATCCTTGGGCCTAAAACGCACGCCGCAAATTGGGCACTTTCCATGACGGCACCCGGCGGTCCTTTTAACGAACACATGGTGGGCGCAATCGCGACCCAGCCCACAAGAAGAACACTACTCGTGAAAATGTTTGGACAATCAGCGGCGGGGAAGAAGGGCAACTATTAGATGCAACAATCACGGCCAAAATCCACCCGGGAAACATCTGATGAGGTATTTCTAGGTCGAGAAAGGGGCTGCGACATAGGCAACATCTAATTCCAACCTTGGAAATGGCAGTACCAAATCACACGAGAAATTGTATTCGCATCACCCAACAGAAAGAGAAGCAAAGCCCGAAGCAGAGAGACCATACCTTGTTGGCCTCTCATAGCAAAGCGGAGCACCGGAGCAGAAATGGCGCCTCTTCCTCTTCTGTTCTGTTCCCCATAATTGAGAGTTAAAAGCATCGTCTTCCTTTTATCATCAAACATTCAAAAGCACTTATATATATATATGTATATATATAAAGTTAAATTTAAATTAAATTTATTTTAAAAAAAATAAATTTAATTAGAACTCCTTCCAATAGTTAGAATTAAATAAAAGTCGTAATCTCAAGAGTTCATATCGGGAGTTGATGCTCATGATCTCAAGAGTTCATATGATTAAAAGCAATACAACAGTAAGATTAGCAGGCAACACAAGAGGAAAGCAGCGATTAAGGATCAAGGCAGTGTCACACTAGTTAGATCGAACCCAGAGCTCGAGGATGAAGGTGTAGCTAGGAACGGAACCAGCTGAAACCAAGACTGTTGGGATCATAAGACCTCTCCGGCGGCGGCGGAGGCGGCGGCTGGTCGTTCGCCGCCAGCGTCTTGGCGAACCGGCCTCTGACCCTCGGCCTCATTTCCGCGTACGCCTTCCTCGACTCGTACCGCACTTGCTTCTCGTACCGCCGCTTCTTCCGCTTCTCCTTGTACCTCATGATCTTGGCTTCTCTCTCCCTGCCGGCGTCGCCGCCTCCCACCTCTTGGTTGCTCCCGCTCGAAGCGTCCGTGAACGTGGTGCCCGAGAAGGACATCTACGAAGAAGTTTTGGGAGTCATTAAGACAACAGATGCATGAGAGACAAGTTTGGCTTGCTCAAAATGCCTGCTTACGGAAGGCACATGAAATAATACTTGTATCAGTGGATGCATGATCTTTTCCAATCGGATAATGATGATGGATTCGCTGATACTGGAAGATGACCATTAGGATCATTAGTGTAGAAATCGACAAGAAAGAACTGGTGCGATGAATCCGATCTCCTTTCTAGTTCTACAGCCTATTCCTTGGCTGCAGTACGTGATAGATTTCTCTTTGTTTGTGGATAAGTTGACTGAGATTGGGCACAGAATTTTTCGACCTAATAAATTTCAAGGTCGCATAGAATAGGAAATCTTATAGAGAGGAGAAGAAAGGGAAATAAAAGGAGGAAGAACAATAGGCTGTGATTATGCCGCCACCGATGACCGCAGAAACCACAAAACTGCTATGAGAGATCGAAGAGAGCTGAACCACTCACGATGGCGGCGCTCGACGCTGGCTGTCTCATGGCCAGACCTGCTGCGGTCGAGACCGGGACCGAGTCCGGCGGCCGAGTCGCACTCAAGCAGACATCAAAGGCCAACCCGTCTCCAAACTCATCGCAGGCTTCTCTCAAGCTACAAAGAGGCTGGTACCCAGAGGGCACCGGCGGCCTTTCCTCCTCCAGCGGCGGCCCGTCGTCGTTCAGATCGTTGAACATCCACGCCACCGCGCTGTCGTGCCCGAAGAACTGGAACTCGCGCAGCTCGCCGGGGCCTCGAATCACCGGGTCGCCGAACGGCGGCGCCGCGCGGTCGAGGTCGGTGCAGCGGGGACACGGGCCGCCGGCGCCGCGGCAGACGTCGCACGGGTTGGACGATGACATGACCTCGATCATGTGGTCGAGGGCGGCGGCCGGATAGGGAGAGGGAAGGGCTGCCGGGGTGTGGTGGGAGTTAAATGGGGGTGTGTGTGGCTCGATACTCCCCGGGGAGTGGGCGGCAATGAGGAGCGAGGAAGAGATATAGCCGATCACTACTTTTCTTACGTGGAGGAATCGTCGCCACTGGCGTGCGTACATGCAAGACCAAAAATGTTTGGTGATGAACGCTCGGGGGTTCGGAGTGTTTGGGAATTCTGTGGCGACGGAATTCTGGTTCCCAGAGGGACAGCGACCGGCCGGTGGCATCCCCACCGAAGCCGAGACCCAGCAGGTGGTGGGCTCTCAGCGTCGAAGAAGACGATGTGGGCTCTCATGTCTCCACGGGTGCCAAGCCTGCCATGGGGTTTGGTGTTGGAGTAGGAGAGGCGATCGTGTGGGTGGCCGGGCGACGTGGTGCTCGTGTAACCAGAGGTTGGAGCTTCCTCGATGACTCCATGGCATCTTCTCAGAAATGAAAGCTCATACCATCTTGTCATGGAGCGAGAGTTGAGAGCAGCACAGTTAGGACCGCTAATGACAGACAGTGAAAGATGCACACGTCTGCCGACACACAACTACAGTGATAAAGATGCAGTCGATGAGTGTGGTGGTGATTCAAGAAAACGACTTGAAATCGGAAACGCCGTTGGTTTACGTAATGCTTCACTCCATTCCTCAGGAAAACGGGCATAATATTCCTCTTTTTGTTGTTTTGGTTTATGAGTGGATAAAGAAAAACCATCATCCTTTAGCTTGCACTCAAAAGTGGAGTCATCCATCGACAAAGGATTCCTCCCCTTTAAGGAGGCTGATGATAAAGCGGAAGAACGGAGACAGCTTCCAATATCAGCAGCAAAGTTATTCCGAAATAAAGTGGAAGAGGAGGAGGAGGAGGAGGAGGAGGAGGAAGAGGATTAAAGGGTGGGAGAATCCAGGCCACCATCCTTTTCTCCGTCATCAGATCTCCTCTTATCTCCCCCTCCGCCACACCTTTTCCTCGCCCTGCAATCTTTTGCTCCGCTTTGGTTTGGCCAACCAAGACGGTCGTATCTTTTGCATGGCCCCGGTTGCCGCCGCCCATGTCCGGCTCTCCCCGCCACCAAGAAGCCATGGCCGACGTATCTTCTGCGTCAGGTAGCCCGGAAAGCGGTATAAAGCTAGCTGAAGCCCTGCTGCTTATTGTTGCACCAAGGATTCCGTGCATGGCTTTGGTGATGTGAGGTGGAGTGCTGCGCGCGTTTTGAGCTTTGGCGAGGGGAGTAGATTCGGGTGGAGACAGGTTAACGCACGCATCGACTTGAAGTGATGGGTACGTGTAGGCTTTGGGCATCCGATGACAAGGTTGTTTGTCGCCGGCGACACATGATTACTCCCGGAGCCTGGAGGAGCATTTGCAGCCATGGCCACAGGTGGCAGAACACCGGGAGACGACGGCTGCGGAGCCTTCGTCTCCCACCTACTTCACCGGATAACATGTCTGTGAGACATCACCTCAGCTGTCATCGTCCGGCGGGTGTGATCTCCTCCTCTCCCTCCATTTAGGTTTGTTTAATGAGCACTCCTGATCTTGCGGCAGGTGGACTTTGAGATAGGCCATTAAACTATAATTTACTACGTAATGCCACTGTTAGCTTCGAAGTGCAAGTGAACGGTGGGAGGACTCATGAGACTCACTAGTACGTGCACTCAAAATTTTTTCGGTGGTATACAATTCTCATATGTTGATGGTCAAAATTTTCATATGTAAAATTCAATGCATAAATAGAAGATACACCTATATAGTAGTACTATGACATTCGCTCCTTGAATTGATAGTCTTTCTTATCATCATATTGTTCACTAAAATAAAGTTTTTAGTAACTCACTATTATACCTTCGTTTGATCAAGTCCAGAGAGTTTTTCCATGTATATGACATTGCCTCGAACTATTTCACCATGATCCGCTATATCACGTTACTTCATAATGACTTTCTATTATATTTTGAATTTTGCAAGATGAACTCGAACTATAATCTTTCCATATGTGACATTTGTCAGCATATTACAAGGCATCCACCACCTCTGATTATATTTGCTCCTTTGGTAATCGACCTTCATCCACCATTGTTAAGCCACATACGGACAAAGCATAGCTATTAGATAGTTTATCACTAGACAACTTTCGAAGTTTACCGATTTTAATAAAATTGATGCATCATTGTTTGGATCCTTTAGCCTCAGCCCCTAGCACAAGTTTTGCCATGCACAGACTCATTTCTAGCAACTCAAATGACAACACTACGATATATTATTCAAGAGTACATGTCTTCGCATCCTCTTGCCCTGTACTAGGGCCTTCTAACCTCAACATCTTTTTTATGCAAGTTGAGTCATCTTAATCATTCTATCAATTATTTTGTCGAGATAAAGTCGAAGCTCTCTTCGACTTTGGCACTATGCAAGATAAGTCTGTTCCATCAAAATGAGGGATCCATGGAACGATTTGATTTTGCTGTTGACTTTGCAAGAGTTAATGTCCTTAACCTCTATCCAAAGAAAGCTTCACGCCTTCGTTCTATATTTCGTCTTCTGTGTCGATTCCCTTCATGTGGCTTGACCACTTCACAAAGTTTATCAAAGTTGCTTCACTCAGTTTTCATTGAGTTGATAATAGCCCTCGTGTCCACCATTTCATGGGTCAATTATCTATTTAGTCCGATCTCTACATCGGCTCTAGGCGTATATTTGTTTGATGTTACATATGGCCACTCCTCTACTTGTTTGATGTACCTCCATTAACATGTGCAGTCCATTATACACAATTATTCCTCCAGAGAACTAGGACTAATCTCTTCTCGATATTTGTCCAATTGGAGTAACTTTTCTTTTCATAACCTTCCCTTTGAAAGTTTCAAAGATTATCATCCTCTTGGACTACTTTACGTTACTGTATAAATTGTGCATTGTTTTGCCACCGCGAATGAACTCATTAGATTGTAACTCTTCGCTAATACAATTATAGCTATGCCCTTTAAGGCCTAGCAACAATCCTAAATTTACTACACACTTCAGCCTCCTACGAATAGATCTTTATTATGCCAAAGAGAATCATACTCCATTGCATCGAGTTTCGATTACCTTGGGATGACCATAAACAATCTTTCGTTTGCATATAAGCCCTTACATCTTGTTAGCAATTCTCCTCACCTCTGTAAGCTTTGCATAACTTTTTTAGTCGACAAGCAACACATCCCTTCTTACACGATTTTTTCCTTTGCCAAGCACCCTAATTATCTTGAGCGCTATAATGTTTAGTTACTAATGTCGAGTCATATCTTAGACTCAACCATCCCAATCTTGTGCACTACACATTCTTCCTAGCTTGCTTATTTATGTGGTGCCTCTCACGCAAAGGAGTGATCATTTCTCTAAATGTCAATCTCGGATGCTTGCTCCTCTAAGCGACTCTTTTTCCTATATCTCTACATTTATTTCTTTTAAACAATCATACATATTAGCTATCATTTCAAGTGTTTCTAAGTATATTTATCCTGCTTGAATACCATATGTCACGGACCTAGCTAATTTTACCTAAGTTATATGGTATTCGTATATGTTCATTTGCAAAAGAGTCAGTCTCTCTGAAATCTCTTATGGTCCCTTAAGGACCTGCAACTAAGAACAGGGTTAGAAGAAGTATTTAGCAAACACTTGTACTAAGTAATGTAAATTATAAATATAGACTTCGGAAGCTCTAAGTAGTCACACAACAAAGGATCCAATATGATCTGTAAATATATCCCAAAAGCTCATCAGCCATGTGCCACCTGGGTATCTCCTAGATACTGTGCTAGCTAATTCTTCGCACTACTCTATGAAGCCAAAATACCCATACAATGGCTATAGAGATAATCTATTTTAGGATAATTTTACTTACGTTTATAATACATTTCAATCATACTCATCTACTATACATTTCAATCATAAACTCTCAGCCCATCACTGATCGGATCGGATTCGATCCGGTTCCGTCAAGAGTCGGCCCAATAGCGGGCCTTTTAACACGGCTTCAGCGCCCCCCCTTTCCTTCTCTTCCTCCGCCACGAATAAACCCTAAGCCCGGCCCTCTTCCCTTTGACGTCCATCGCCGAAACCCTCGACGCCTATCGATCTCTTGCATCGATGGTCCCTTCGTTCTTCGAGCTGCGTGAGATCCGCGCCGTTCCTCGTCCGACGCAGGTGGATTCTTCAACGATCGGAAGTTAGTTTCCGATACACCGATCCATGCTTGGCTTCGTCGACGTTGATTGCGATTTGAACGAAGGATCCCGGTTGAAGCCCAAGCGCAGCGCGGTGGCGGAGGCGAGGCCAACGTCGCGGCCGACGCCCTCCATCGCAGGGCTTCCGCGTAGATGTGAGTAGCTTTCTTCCGATCCTCTATTTGTTCTCCGCTTCTTGCATCCGGTTGTTGTGGAAGCGAGAAGTCCAGTTGATGGACATGTTCTCGGGTTTTTAGATCGATATGGTGGTGCAGAAATCCATTTCTGCCATTGATTTAGCGAACTAAGTTTCAGATTGAGTGACTGTTGGTTATTCTTTCAAAGAACATCCTCTGCTCTGCTGGTCCCAAATTAGCGAGCAGATTCTTTCAAGTACGATCACGTCGGATGTCAAACACAGCAAGCACAAATTCAATAAGCAGGCATATAGTAGAAATTATCGAGGGAATTGTTCCAACAAAACCTCACGCAATTCTTTGCTCTTTTTCCTGGTGTTATTTCAGGAGAAAAAGGATTACCCCTCTCGAATGTAAGAATAACATGATTTATGGTTCTCTTGGGTTTGGAATATTGAGGTATCAGAAGAGGGGGAAGTCTTCTATGTTTTCATCAAATTAGTGAGAGGGACATGAAACGATTGAACTACTAGAGTTTCTACAATGACAATGAAGCAATGTGGACCACTGAGTTAGCGAAGATGACCACCGAAGTGTGGAAAAGAACGCTAACGGATCATGCAATCAAAGTGATTTGGAAGATTGCAAACGTCAACCTCCGAAAAAGGGACTTCAAAAACATTGCGGTTTTTTGCTTGTGGATGGTTATCTATTGTGGTTGGCGTAAGGAACACCGACGTCTTGAATTATGAATTCGACTACAATTCTATGATGAAGGGAGCTTCCCTTCATATGGTAGCTAGTTGGCAGTGGCTTATTGCGGTTGACATTTGGCTGCATGGTACTTTTTGGAGCTCTATGCACAATTGGAGTTTGTGTTGTTGATGTATTAGTGGCTTCAATAGAATACTCTTAATCTCGCTTTCATCGTTGAGCATTTTATGGATTGATTAATTGAAGATTGACTTCTGATACTTAAGGACGAAAGTCTTGTTTGGTAGTTATGTCGTTCATGTGCCTTTTATTAGTTATTGTGCATGCTTCAACTCCAGAATGAAAGTAAAATTTATCATCTACCATGTGTCTATAAATAGGTTTACTGAAAGCTTTAGTTTAACAACAAAAAATCAAAACAAACACACACACACACACACACACACACACACACACACACACACACACGTACACACGTGTGTGTGTGTGTATGTATAATTATGTCAGGTTGAGTTATGGATGTGAATGTCTTGTTGTCCATCACCTCTATTGAGGTGCTGGCCAGGGTATTTGTGGGTTAAGCAGGGCTGATGCCTCGCTGCCTGGAATTATTGAGGTGCTGGCCTGGGTTTTTGTGGGTTAAGCAGGGCTGATGCCTCGCTGCCTGGAATAGGCGCTCACCTGGGCAATGCCTACTAGGAGTTACATCACTGGGGTGCTTGCCCATGAGCATTTAGGCCGGTGCTCGGAATGCCTTGTGACAAAATTGTAGTTACTACACCTGAAACGCACCAGAAACAGAAAACACAGGTTCTTGTATCTGCTTGCTGGTAGTATGAGTAAGTATGCAAAGTGTTTAGATGTTAAATGTATGAGGTAGCTTTCTCTAGTTTTATATATACATATATACAGATACAAGTCTAGGCTGGTATGGTTAGATTGATAAGCTAGACCTGGGTTATGCCATACAATGGCATGGTTTCTCCTATGTTATAAGAATACGTCAATTGCAGTTTCATCAACTAGTAAACTTCAGCATTCAACGATCTTGTCCTTTGTCCAGACCACAATGATGTTACGTGACCTTTGCTAATTCTAAAGATTTGGTCCACACTTGTCTGTAATGTCTTTTTCTCAGTGACACCCATATCAATTCTACTTCTGCATTGCTACACTGGTGTTTAAAATCATCTTTTTATTATTACACGTCTTCGATGATTTTTATCTATTTAGATTGTCCACAGAGAGATGGGTCATCTTTAAGTTCGACAGTGATGCTTCAAGCTGACCTACAGCCAAGTCTCTTTCACTTTCTACCCGAGGCAAATGAACTTGTAAACCTCCGCTGCTTATTATGTAAGTAGAATTTAACTTCGTTCCTTGCTGTGTCCTTTTTTCTCCATTCTTCACAGACCATCAACGGTTCATTAAATTACTCTGCTTTAACGAATTCAGATTTTACGACATTGCATGGTTCCATATATCATTCTGCTATGTCTTCAATCCATAATCTTAATTTTGATTTCCTATGCTAATTAGTCTCTTCAACTTGCCAAATAATCTGCTAAACATAAGTTTTATCCCATGAATAATTTGCTGGAAACTTGACATGGGGGGTGAAGGCATTTTAAATTTGCAAAGGATGCCGATCCGGAAGAGATCCTTCGAGTTAAATTTGCAGGCCCAAATGGAGGCAGCGTTATTTTGAACTGCTTGCGCTACTAGGTAAATGGAATCAAGAAGATGAGCTCAGCCAAGGGTGACTGACAAAATAGGTCCTGACATGTTGGGGACAGGACCATGAGGGAATATTCATGGTTGTGATGTACAGTTCGTCACATTTGTCCCACAGAAAGCTGGAACAGTACTGGGGCACCGGAAAGGTTCAGGCTCATGGTGTCGTTGGCCAGTTCTATAAAATCTCATTGTCAGATTATAGCGGTATTATCCATCTGATCAATATTAGAGGAGCAGACTGGCAAAAGATAAACTACGTTGATTCGTTAGATTAGCGATTTGGCTGATGATGATGTTGATGTGTAGTGGGAAGGGCGTTGCCGTCTTCAGTGTGTGGATCTGCTTGGTCATTGACCAAAGTTGATAGTGTCCCTTGACGCCGTGGCTGTGCCGGTGCCACGGGTTTGAGGAGCAGCGTTTTCTGAGAACATGGAAAAAGAGAACAAGTGGAAGGCCACCGTACGCGGAGCGTGATCATTGGCATACGTGCGCTGCACATGCAGCTCTTGCTGCGTCTTTGACGCATTTATTAGAAATAATGATGGGGGAGGGGTCTCCGCCTTCCTCGGCTGGCCACCTGACGATAGCCATATGTTGGTCGAGGGACCGCGAGGTTGTGGTAGCGGCCAACTTCGGTCGTCGGCGTTGGACCCGTGGCAGTCGACTAAAGCTGCAACGCTGGGGAGTGATGGGACGCTAGGATGGCGAGCAATCCCCGCCGACACCTACGGAAGTTGGGTCACCTTACCATGGGTGTACCCTATCGCCGGATCAAGTGATGCTTCGGTGAAGAGAGAGACAAAACTTCATTTAGCTAATCAAATGTAAGCTGACGACGAGTCGTTAAAAACACAGAGCGTTGGCAGGAGGCCACGAGGGAGCACGTGAGGATCTCTTCCCCCCCTCCTCTCTCTCTCTCTCTCTCTCTCTCCTCTCCTCTCCGTCCCTCCTCCCCGCCGCTTTGGATCCTCCCTGTCTTCTTCCCGGCGGCATCCAACGCCCCCCCCGGCTCCCCCCCGTCTTGGACGCTCAACTACCGTTGATCCTATCTGCGGAGCCCGCTGATGGGCCTGTACCGCGAGGGAAAGGGCGAACAGCTGGCGGCCGACGCGTCGTCCACGACGCGGGGACCGCCGGCGTGGCTGGAGATGACCGTACGGACGGGCGTGAGAATGACTGCGACTTACTGCGGGGGCGTGGTCGGCCCCCTTGGCGCAAAAGTGGGACGCGCCGAAGCTGTCTCGTGCCCCGCAGGGTTCAGCCTTCAGCTTTCCCTAATCACATTGACCGGTGGCGATCCCTTCTCCCGGTGGTGGACCCATCGGCAATGTGGTCTGATAAGGCTGAATCCTGATTCACCCGGGCCGGGAAGCCATCAACCGAGGGCGGAACAACATCAGCCGCATGATTGGAGTGTCGTCAGAGATCTCACAGCTGTATCCGGTTGTCACGCGCCGTCCCTAGTTTGCGCTCTTTTCATTTGTTACGCAATGTAATGAGGTGAAAATAAAACGAACGGTAAACAGTTAGAGAAACGGGTGCAGCGGTTGTCCCCGCGGCGGCCGACACCGCACATGCCTTACTGAAACGCCACTCACCTCCACCCGTGGAAATCACCACCCATTCGCTCGGCGCCTGAGGCGCCCCGGACACCAAATAGGTAAGACGCTATTTATTGCGGATGCGGTGGGACCCAACGGGCTCCGTGTGGGCCCAGTCCACCGATCCAATGGCAACGAACACACTGTCGCAGGACAGCGCAGCTGATCGCCGCGTGCATGCTCTCCGAAATGCTCCAGGCGCACAGCCGCGCGAGCTGCACGGTGCGATGACTTCATGTAAATTTCTACTAGCGCGCCGATGATTGTCATAACGAGGCGATTAAGTTCTGCGGTGAAAGACGGGTAGTTCGTCTCCTGGGTTTTGGCTGCAAAAGTGCATGTCAACTTACTTACCGTAGGAACGTGTCCTTACCATATGGTAAAGTACATTCAACCAATAGAAAAGATGCCGATCCCAAGCATAAAAACAATGGCCTAAACTGTGGATGCCACCAACCAATCACACTGTGAGGAATACATGTACATTTTCCTCCGAAAGAGGTGAACTGTACGCCCAGTCCACAGCTCATCACTTGCTTATATTTTGGGAGGTGCGGCCGTAACATATGTGCCAGAACTAACATGGTAGAGGGACAAATACGCGGGACAGCAGGTGAGGAAAGAGAGAGGAAAAGGGGGGCTGGTGAGGTGGGGTTGAAAGTAACAGGAATTTAAAGGGAATGCAGGAAGGGCATGAGCCACCTGCTCCTTTTTAATGTGCTCCCCCTTCACCACTCCGAGTGCCTCATTATTCCCTCGGAGGCATGGAAGCCCTTGTTATTGTGTTCCTTAGCAAAGCTGCACATTAGCAGTGCTCCATCGATCCCTTGTACTCGCTCTTGCTCCACATCCACTCCACCACTGCTCGTTTGCTCTGATGACGCCGGGGTGGGAGATCGCAATTGGCATGGATATAATTGGGATGGGGATGGAACCTTCTTATACTAGGAGCTCTGCTGCTGTTGCACCACTCATTACTCATGCCACTACCACTATGCCTGCGTACCTCTGTGGTTCCCTTCCGCCTGCTGCCAATGGCAACGGTCTCCGCGAGAACGACCTAATCGATGGCAACAGTCTCCGCAAGAACGAACTAATCGACTTCTCTGACCACGATCTCTTACCCTCTGCCGCCACCGACACCCACTTCTATGCTACGACGGGGGCGTCTTCGATGGCCGGAAGCGTTCCGCCCTTGGCGCATGCCTTCTCGAACATCCAGCCTCAGCAGAGCCAGTTCGATCTTTGTATGCCGGTGAGTACGACTCTATAACAACTGAACTAGGATTCACCGACACTTCCTTGAGATAAAAACATGGTTCAAGGTTTCGAGGCTATCATGCAGCAATGCGAGGACGCAGCGGAGCTCGAGTGGCTGTCCCAGTTTGTGGAGGACTCGTTCTCCGACGTGCCCTACCAGCCCAGCACGAGCATGACTGCGCCCTCTTGCGAGGCGCCGCCTCGAGCAGAGCAGTTGGCCAATGGTCGCGGAGCTCGGAGCAAGCGCTCGAGGGCAGCCCCTGGTACGATCGCCGGCCCCAACGCCGCCTGGTCCTCACTAGTGGCGCCACCGCAACCACCGGCCCAGAACTCGCCTTCGTCCTCCTCGTCCTCGTCCTCCGAGCTCCCACCGTCCAAGCCGACGGCCGACAAAGACAACAAGTGCAGCAGGGGGAAGAAGGGCGGATGGGGGGGCGTGGGGGTGGAGGGCATGGTGCGGCGCTGCACGCACTGCGCGTCAGAGAAGACGCCGCAGTGGCGGACGGGGCCACTGGGGCCGAAGACGCTCTGCAACGCGTGCGGCGTGAGGTACAAGTCCGGGCGGCTCGTGCCGGAGTACCGCCCGGCGGCGAGCCCCACCTTCTTGCTCACGCAGCACTCCAACTCCCACCGCAAGGTCATGGAGCTCCGACGCCAGAAGGAGCTCCTCCTCCACCGCCACCAGGAGATCGACTCCTCCTCCGACGCCGCACGGCCCGAGCAGCAATTCGATGCCTATGGCATCTGCTGAGTTGACACACCCCACGCCCCGGAAACCGCCGCCGGCCGTCCCATTCTACTCCCAAACTAAAATTCTCCCCTCTAAATTTGTGTACCTATAATTAATTGCTTCTCAGGGCTGCTAAGAAAGACTATCCACGAATCGGACGGTTGGGATCTTATCAGACTTCTAACTTTATTCTTGTCGATACTTTTTCAACTTCTTAATATCTAGGCCGGGGTAAGACGGGAAGAAAAAATGACCGATCTGTTTGAATAAACAGCTAGGCTAATAATGATGACCGGAGGCAGCACGTGACGTGCCGCAGGGGGTGCCTGCAAACTCTGTCGGATGGAAAGCGAAAAGAACCGTTCGGGTCACGTGACGAGACGCGGTGATGGCGATGGGATGCAAAGTGAATAGCACTTACCAATTTGTTAGTGCAGGATCTCCAATTTCTCCCCCTAAAATGCGTAACTGCCACCTTAAATCACTGCAAATACCAAAAAGAAGAGTAATGAATTATAACCAACTCATGATATTTATCTTTCAAACCAAACATTTACAGTGCTCTTCTACAATTCTGATCTAACCCGACGAGGAGTTCTTTTGTGGATCTGACCATAACCTGGTTAATTAGGTTAAAAAAGATGGAAAGCTTCTAAATGGACTGAAATCACTACTTCCTCAACAATAGCATCTCATGTCAAATTACTAATGCATTCAGGAGCAACAAAATCATGCAAATATCCCAAGAATTCCACGATTATATTTCAGATCAAAGCAAGTTCTCAAAGACGAACAAATATCAAGGGTATCATGCTACAAGGAAGGAGGCCAATAGTCTTTCTAGCAATCGCAAACTGGTGGCAGTCAGATCCATCGAAGAACACAAGGAGAGATAGAATCGCGATCAACGCACCAGCATCAATGGCAATCAACCAGAGACGCAGGGACTAGGTTTGGGGAAGCCCCAAGAAATCAAAGCAAACCCTACATTGCCGGCGGGAGGATGGTCGATTACCTTCCGTCGGTGTTGGCATCGAGCCGAGAGGAAATCTGGGGAGGCCGTAACAGCGAGCCGCACGCTTCGGCTCTCAAACAAAAAACTCGCCTCGATCGAAATAAAGCAAAGACGATTTCAAGAATCCACTTACCAAACCACGCGACGCCCGGTTTCGGTTGCTTTCCATCGGCCTTCCATCTCATCGCTCGATCCGGATCCGGCGGAAGGAATCCCTACTGTGGCTTCCGGCGTTGCCGAAGGCCCCTCCTCGGTTCCCGTGGATTCCGGACCTTTTTGTCCTTCGTTTGAGCTCTCCGTTCCAATTCAGGTTTGCCGCGCAGACAATATATAAAGCAAGCAAGAGCATGAAATGTGAATATTTATTAATACACGAAAAATAAACACATATTTATACGCATTCTCACCTCCTGGAATGCAAAGAGTTTGATCACCATACATCTTTTTATGACGACTAATCCTTGCAAGTATTTTGTTGCCCACGAGCAACTCGCTTGCCAACATACTGCAAGTGTTTTATAACGTTTATCCATATGATTGCTTGTTACACGAACCTGCTTTTACCAATTAAATCAAACATACGCAACGTGAAAAAGAGACAAAAATATGTGCGCTCAAGACAAACGCACCGGCCTCTGCTCCGTCTGACGATAAATTTATGTTCCTGCATTCATAGCATGTAATTGATCAGTTGGAGAATTCGATACCTGTCAAAAGTTTCTTTGTAAAAATGAACAGTAGGGGGTGGGGGAGAAACAAATATTGAACCATTTTGCTGGGAATGCAACTTTGTCTAATTTGTTCTGCAAGCGGCAACAAAATGATGGAAGAACGACTAAGATTATTAAAATGGTCAATGTATCGAGCCGTCTATACCGTAATCCACAGAGGCAAACAGCCAATCGTAAAAGAATATGTTAAACCAGCAGACATGAACTTGAAAGCGCAAAAATGGCAGCGCATCGGTGTGGTTTTGTATGCACACAATGAGCAGTGCTCATCTCTATTCACAACTCTTCTTTGATTTCTTTTGGCTGCTGTTAATCCTGTAGAAACCAAGCTTCAGATCCTCCTAAAAAATCTCCCACCCCTCTTCCCCATGCCCGTCCCTACCAAGCTCATAGCAAGAACAGATTTGGTGTCTGGTCTCCACTTGAACTCTTTGAGAACTGAGAAAAGTCTTGACAGAGCAGGAGAAACTTCATCATCCTTTATATTGTTGCATGAGACAACTGAAAGACTCTGCAAATCCACCCAGGATAAAGCCACTGATTCAAAACCTTCTGTTGTTAAAAGAGAGCATTCTTCTAATGAGAGAAACTTCACCCTTCTGCAGATAAAGTCGAAAGAAACGATATGAAACATCAAGCCAATCGACACCAAACCATGAAAAGCTATCAACACTTGAACACTAATCAACCCAGTCTGTGAACAGACACCAAAATCTTTACTATGACTATCTGCTACCATAAACCAAGTCCAATTTTCTAAAAGAATAGGTTTGGAGAATTTGTCTCATAGAAACTCAAACTGCTTTCTCAGAAAGTTCTCTAGGTCATCCACGGGAAGGAATTAATAGAAAAAAATAAACATCTACAATTTAAAATGATAAGAAGTCTAGGCAAGAAATCAACTCTGTGTTATGTTGCAGTATCAGAATTGATTTTCATATCTAGATCAGGACACATTGTATTCTCAAAGATGACCAGTGGCCAATTACGGATCAAAAACCGCAAAGTGGAAGTAAGCCAGAAACCACTTGGAAAAATACTTGAAGCTGGTCTACAACCAACCAGGATTCATTGGAAATTGGAAAGATCAGAACTTGCAGAAGGAACCAAGACTTCAACCCCTAATCTACTCCAATCAATTCCTGGAGAAGTCTGATCCCTGTTTTCAGGGTTCTAAAATTGAAGCGATGAGAACAGACGTGTGAAATATTTGACAACATTGTTTCTTAATTTCTGGAAATGTTTCCAAATTTAAAATCCTTAGATATGCAGCTGCCAACTCATGACCTATGACATCTGAACACCAATTTCTTTGAAGAATACTTGATACAATTTTAATACTGCCATATAATTTCTAGCCAATTAGCATTTCAATAACAATATAAACAGCCTATGAATCACTGACACTTTAATTAATAGTGATATAAGTTTGTACTGTTTCTATCATCTATAAATATAAACAAAATATATACATAAATTGGACTGTTTCCTTACTCCTCATCATATCATATGTGTGTTTGAAAGTGCTTTTATAAATTTCAAAACTCATAAAAATGGTTGCTATATTTCTACAAATTTCATATGATTATCATAGATTGTCTAAATTGTACAGAATCGTAAAATCTTATCATATATAGAGACTACCTACATATGAATCATGATGTCCATGACATGGTGAGTACTACTTTTACAAAATTTGACGTGTCTGCAAGACTGCACCATTTAGTGTTTTATAAAGCATGTATATGTCCAATGATTAAAAGTTTTCAGTGTTACATGAAACAAATATGACTCACGTTTGCATTCTACATTACCCATATGAACCGATACAATACTAAATTAGAACTTAGATTAATGACAAAAAAAGCAACCATATAAGAAATAAATGGGGCCAGATTTTCAGGTTTCAAATATATGGTTATCAACATCCTTGCAAATAGTTGAGCACAATATCTACAGATATGTCCATTTGCTAAATTGATATTGACAATTAATAAAAAATTTCATTACTTAAGCAGGATAGAGATTAGAGAAATGTATAGAAAACCGACAAAATATCTGCATATATAAAAGTATACAATGGCTTAAGGAATATGCATTCCTGAGAAAAGAGTGAAAGGGTACTAAAATAAATAATTATATATGGCTTTATGCTATGCATACAAATATAAAGCAATCAACATTCCAAAAGCTATTTGTGATGGAAGGATACAGTTATAAAATCTTCAACATATTCTGCAACATACTATATACATTTCAAGCAACAGAATGCTTACATGGATGGGTAATGCATCATGTGGGCCATCAAAAACACTTGTTACATACGAGGGCTTGAAATTATATGGGAGAAGAAAAGGCAGCATATTTCTTCAACAAGATAGGCTACTCAAGTACACTGTCCCCATGGCAATTTTGTATACATTGCTTCATACAATGAGACGTTCTAAAGTTTGAAAGAGGATAGAACTCAGCATATGTCAATATCCCTGATTGGAGGGCTTTACAGAATACAAACCGTACTTGGCTCCACCTGTATTTGGCTTATGTTATCTAACCATTTCTAGCCCTACATCACCATAGATTATTTAATTCAGAATGATACTCCAAACCTTTCTAAAACCAAATCTACAGTAGAAGGACAGAAATGATTTCACATGAACTTCTCGTCAAAAGTTCTTTTCGAAACATTATTTCCTTTGGTAATAAAATATCCAGTTATACACCACCACTAACATTTATTAGCTAAACATACTCAAGTTGGACATATTTTGACAGGTCCTGTCTCTTTGACATATTTTGTTTGCATGACTGATTGCTGCATGTCTATATAAGTTAAGTTGGCATACTTCACATGCTTGAATTTGATTTTGTATAAATTAATCCATGGATATTATTCCTCAAAATTAAGCAGATATCACTCTTTCAAAAAGGGAAGTACATAAATAAGCTCTATAGAGCTCTGAATAGCCAGTTGGCAATTCACAAGTTTACCCAAGCACATAATTCTGTGAGGATAATTGATCCTAGCAAATCTAAGTAGTCAAAGGAAGTCTATCTAAAGACTACAGATATCAAGGTTAGACCAAATATGATCTTCAACTTCTACAATGTGCTACTTTCATGATTCAGGAACCACACATGAAAAGGCAAAAAAGTAAACAAAAAAAAAAAAAGCAGCTACTATTATCACATATCAACCATAAATTAGATATAACAAAGGAAATAACTTGGGAGAAACAAACAGTACCTGCAAATGCTCACAAGTCCAAACATGTCATTATCCAGGCCCCAGCAATTTTCGAACCTAAGATTCCTAACAGCTTCGCACACCATAAACAGTGCCTGCAAGCTTCTTTTATCCCGCAGCTGGCACCGCTGCATCTGTAGAGTTTCAATGGTTGGGCACGTTCCGAGGTGCTCCAATGGCCCTGGATCAATGTCTATCCTTCTGCAGCTTTGCAGCCTCAGCTTCTTCAGGTTTACACAGAAGGACAACGCCGCCATCCACCCAGCATCCATCCGATGGTCGGAGATGGTCAATTCCTCAAGCATCATGCAACATCGGCCTATGGCGGAGATGCCATCGTAGCTGCCTTCACATCCGCCTAGTTCCAGCTTCACCAGCCGCTTGCACCCATGGGCCAGTATCGTGAGTCCGATGTCGGTGACGCCAGGCCCACGGTAGAGCCCCTCGACTGAACCCACAAGCCGCAGGATCTGGAGGTTGTTGAAGGCCGATATGGGGCGGAGGGAGAGATCGGAGCAGCGGTGGAGCTCCAGCTCCTGCAGAGTGTTACATCCTCCAGCGACGGACATGAGGCCAGCCTCCGAGGCTACGGCGACGAGGGAAAGCTTCCGAAGGCCAGGGCAGTCACGGGCGACGGTCATGAGGCCGCGATCGATGTCAGCCGGCTCGAGGAAGCGGCACTCACCTACGGGAAGGTCGACGCCGGCGTCGACGGCGAAGGAGACTGGGCCCACAGTGAGAAGCACGCAGCCCTTGCAGAGGGCGGCGGAAGGGGACGCGAAGGAAGCAGGGACGAGGTCCAAATCAGTGAGGTCGGGGAAGCGGAGGGGGAGGCGACGGCGGCCGATGAGGGACCAGTCGAGGAGTGTGAGGGAGCGCCGGAGGCGGCCTACGACGCGGAGCCATCGCTTGCAGACGAGGGAGGCAGGGAGGCGGAGGGACTCGGGAACGGCGGCGAGGATGCGGAGGAGGATCTCGTCGGAGAGCGTGGCGGTGGGATCCGCGACGCCTCCTCCGACAGGCCGCGGCGGGAGATCCTTCAGCGTTAGGGCCTGGTCACCCAGACCCATCTTGAGGAGCACATGCTTGAGGCGGTTATCGGCAACGAACCAGAGGTCGGGCCAGCTCCTCAGGCGGTGGTGGTGCATCTAGGGTTCCGGCTAGGCGTCGAAAGCGGTGGGTTGCCGGTGCATCGCCTCGGGCGCCGCTGCCTCTTGTCCCTCTACTTCTCAAATCTCCGTGCGAGACCAAATGCGGCTGCCATCATTCTGCTTGATTGTTTCGCCCACCTCGTCAGATTTGAGCGCACCAAATGCTACGGTTCCATCTCCGTCTCTCGTTCTCCTCCGGGACACGGAGATGACCACCGGATCACCCTCCGATCGGTTTTAGCGAACGGACGGTCTGGATGAGAGCTCTTTTTGTCTTATTTGGGACTTCCATCGTTGCCTTTCTCACGCTCCACTTTAAAGCGCACATGAACATAGATATGGTTGCCATTCTGATGAAGCCACGCCCACTGTGGGCTCCGCAACTTTGTCCTCGTGCCACGAATTCGAAGGAGAACGAGGGAGGAGCGGAACTAATTCAAGTTTGATGTGGGACCTGCGCAGAGAACCGTTGGTTTACCCGCGCTCGCGTGAAGGTGGGCCCTGCCTACGGTGGGTCCCTTTGCCTGCCCTCGCCCCACCTTTTCTATAATAACATCATCACCGGTACCATCATGATCATCATGATTATGACGATCATTTTATCATCATAACAAAAAAATATAAAATTTGAAATTTATGATAATGAATTCTTAAGGAGTACTAATGAAAATTAGAAATAAAATGAATATTACATTAAATTAAAAAATAAATCAGAAAATTATTCATTTTTGGTTTATCTGTAATATTTTCATTCCCTAACGGAGAAACAGTTTCCGGTTTTTGCTGAGACACGTAAATAGGCGGCGTGGAAACGCGGGCGCGCCGCGACACGCGCTTCCCTGCAAGCGCTCTACCCGACACGGCGACCGAGTCAAACCCCCGACTCGTCCCGAATCCCACGCCGTTTCAACTCACGCCCCCTCTCCGTCTCGACAACCGTTACGGTCCCCGCGCCGTCGGCTCCCGGACCACCGTTTCCCCACCTCGCTCTTCGTCCTCACCCACCTCGACGCGGCACGGCCTACCACTTCGATTCAACCGATGGGGCCCATACGCAACGCAACGCACTGGGTACACCAAGGAGTCGGAAACTTGCGTGCGGTTAAGTGATCCGTTCTCGTGCACCGTTTTCTTGCTTATTCTTTCGACCAAGCATTCAATGCATGCATGTCATTTTCCATGGCTTCTCCTCCCTTATCAGAGAGAGAGAGACGCACACACAGAGTCGAAGAGAAGAATACATAAGCTAAATTTAAGTAAATACGATGTGCGTCCTGTTGTGGACGACACCAATGTCTAATTCCCTGCTAAAGCAGTCTCAGTATCGAGACGGGAGGGCTCCTTGACAAGTACTATTTCCTGCTACATATAACCAATCCTGAAGCTTTCGGCTTCCTTTTCCCTGGTTCTTTCAGCAGAAGAAGAGCAGTGCACTCTTCATATCTCCTCCTCTTCCCTCCTTGTGGTTCTCCATGTCTTCCAAGAGAGAGGAAAACACTACCGCCACTTCGCTTCGATGACATGAAAGGCTGCTTTTGATGCCATCGCCCACAAATAGTTTCAGTTCTCTCTCTCTTTCTCCCTCACGCAGCGCAGCAAGACATGTCTTCTGTTTCTGTAGTCTTCGTCCTCCTGTTAGCTCTCTCCATCCCATTGCACGGTGCCCGCCATCTACGAACCAACCCAGAAGATTCGGACGATGGCTTCGATGAGGTTGGTGCGGATCCTTTGTATTGTACTCTCCGAAGCAGGGAGATCATACCTCGTGGATCATCTCACTGTGATCTTTGTCTCTTGTTCAGGGTTTTCATGGGAAGGCTAATGCGGAGGGCGCAGAAGACATCGAGGGGAAGGAGGAGGCGGCATCAGGTGGTGTTCGAAGCCGGTCGCTCGTCGGGGCTTCACGGGATGTGCCCCGTGGTGGTGGGCGACAGGGGCAACCGGAGTTTTACGTGGATTACGTCGGGCCAAGAACGCATTCCCCATCCCACAACTGATACACCCACGTCCTTCGTGGCTTGTGGTCTTCGTTCTCACTCGACATTTCCTGATAGAGGAGGGGGAGGGATTCAAATGAGTAGGGTTTTACGGGCTGTGTGCGTTTTGTCTGCTGCAATGGCTTCAAACTCTTTGATCACTGTACAATAGAGAGTATACTTATGATTGATGGATGAGAACTCCTCAAACATTTTGACTGCATCCTTCTATATATATATATATATATATATATATATATACACACGAGAGTCTCAGGAGTAATATTGTTGATGGTGATGGAATGTATGTGTAGAGATCACTTTCTCCTTTCCACCCGAGGAGATTGGAAAGTCCCATTTCTTGACCTCTCATGTTCTGAACTGAGAACGAAGCATGCAGACTCGGCAGCAGGACATCTAAAGATGAAACCTCTGAACTGAAGAGGCTTGTTGGTGCTCAAGAGTTGCAGATAACCATGGCTGCTGCTTGGTGTATATGATATCACGTAGAACGCAGGAAACGAGGTGGAAGACCACTAGTTTACGTGAACTGGTCATCATGCGCTTCTCGAAGTCGGGGGAGTTGACTAAAACAGTGGGAGATCACAGGCACAGATGGCAAAGGACAAGGTGAGGATTCTGTGTCCGACCGAGGACGACGGCTTCATGCCTTCCAAAAATGTTCCCCTTTCATCAAAACCAAACTCCAAATTGGACCACAGCAGCAGCGATGGGGATGATAACAACAAGTTTGCAGCATTGAAGATACAAAATGGCTGCTCCATGGATGACACACATCCTGATGAACATGGAATTCCTGAGGGCCTTTTGAATTCAGTACTAGAGCAGAAGGGGAAACGAATATAATTTAATGAGCATGACAATAACGTTGCATTACTTGAGTTTACCTAGTCAATATGATGATGATACCTATGCATACTCGATCAATATAAGTTTAACTTCACGACCTTTCATGCCGCGAGCTCGATGCAACCTGCAACCATGGCTCTGGCAAAGACGGCCTCAGCATCGGCTGGAGTCTTCCTCACCCTCGACCTCAACCTCGTCTTCCTGCGGTCTCAACGGCCTCATCACCGGCATCGACAAGTTCCCGAAGCAACCATGCGAGTGCTACACTCTCAACGACAGTCGACCACCATCTTACTATAACATCCATCGCTATCGATGGCACAAATGAGAGCTTTAATAGAATCAAAGTAGTTTGTGAATAGCACGGCGCAGGCACTCTAAAGATATGTTAGCAGTTAAGTCTCAAGCAGCAATACGTTCTGCAACAAATGCCAAGGAAGGAAACCCAGGACAAGTAATATTGCCTTTGTGATGTCTGTCCACAATCAACATAACCTACCAAAGCAGGAACCATCAAACCACTGATCTCACAATGACCCAAAAAATTGCACAAGCTTTGAATTAAGAACCAGAAATAAATTACAAGCACAGCAAATTGACACCACATCAACACCTCTTCTGTCTTTGCTTTCATGTCCTGCTGCTTTAACATCAAAGCAAATCAAAGAAGCTGCTCCACAAAACAGGTAAGAAAAAGAAAACACACAAGAACTACGGGGACAGACTGCTGAGATGAACGCCCAGAACATTAGCCTTCGGTGCAGTGCAAAGGCACACGGTGGCCTTTGGATCAATGACACCGTCGATGAGAGTGCAGCATTCACATGGCTGCCTCAGGAACTTGCCAACGGCAACAGGGTTAAGGCTGTTCAGCACATTGGCACAGGTGGCCAGTTCGAGGGTGTCAACGGGGCATTTGCCGCTGCCGCAGGGCTTAGGGCTCGGGGATGTAAGCAGAAAAGAGCAGGTTGAGGGAGAGGAAGAGACCAGCTGACTTTGAACTACCAAATGCAAAAGAAGACTTTGGAAGCCACGTCTTCTGATACTGTAACACTTGCACTCAGAATCACTCAACCAAGATAACTACCGAGTGCTTGTGATGGACAGTTTGAAAGGCTGCTAAAGTATTCATAGATCAAGGAGGAGTATGAGGGGTCATACACTCCAGTTGTTACAGAGAAAAATGACAAAGTAAGCCATGGGGATGAAGAACGCAGCTGCCATAGCATTTTAGCTGGCATTTGCATGGATAGTTCAAAGGAAGAAAAAGTTGCTACTTGACTTATATCATGCTTGCTCCACTTTAATCAGCACAGAACACTATAACTTGTTTTTGTTTGTTAATCTTTTGCAACTTCATAATTGAATAGCACTTTGTTAAGGGACAGTTGACAAAATCAGAAAAAAAGAAAGAGAAGGTATATATGCAACGGTGATGATAGCAGAATAGATTGGTTCATGCATGTAAACTGATAATAATGTTGAGCACATTGATTTTAAAGATAATAAAGAAACTTTAGAAATTTCAATTGTCAGTTTAGTGCCTTCAGACAAGTGTTGAATTCTACAATTACACCTCTGGCACAACCATATGCGGTATGGAGAACTCACTCCAGAATTCGACAATATGCAAAAGAAGCATAACACCGATCAACCTTGTAAAAGGGGGAAAAAACACAAATCAAGTGCACTGAGTGCCATCTGACATGCATAAGATGATGTTTTTCCCGGTTCCAAGAGAACTCTGATATCATGTAGCACTAATGTAAAGACAATTGACTACAAATGTACTTAACAATGAAGAGAACAAGCCCTGAATACGACTAGGACCATGTAAATATGAGAGCAGAAGATATAATAGTTTATCCAATAATAATATAAAAAGTAGCGTCAAGTACATGCAGTTCAACATGAACTTGTAAAGTGGTAAAATGGTAACTTTTGAAAAAATAATATCTACTTTTTCTTTCACCGTACATGTAGCCAAAAAAAAAAAAATCAGAACAAGCAGAAAATATTCTGACTTGAGAACTTGGAGGATGATGGAGTTTTTATGTTATCTAAACCAAGGGAAAATATCAAGTATCCAGGTCCGACTGGATAATTACATGACATGCAAACGATTGTGGATGTCAAAGACAGATGAAAAGGAAGACAGAACAAGAAGAAGCCATTATTTTATCTGCTCTAATATATCTTCAAATTTGTCTGTAATATCATCTGGATAGAAAACAATCCAGAATGAACGAGAAAAAAAAAAACAATAAGGTTCAAGCAAAAGAGGAGGTTTACAATGACGAAGAACAAGGAAAACAAAATAGCGCATTGATTAGTAATAAAAAGGAATATGAAGATAAGAATTAAGGTAAATACCTCATAATTTTACCTTCTAAACAGTAAACACTACCTTGGGGCAAGGAAGTCAGACCAAAAGTTGTTGCTAACATATCATTAGCCTCTCTTCTTTGAAGTTGTGTCCGTTGTAATAATCTTATAGTTAGTTCCTCTAACCTATCACAAACCGAGCCTTCCCTTCAGATGGCAACACTTTTGTCATGTGTGCCTAATCACATCAAGAAATTGATTACCCATCTATCGTAAGATCTTTTTAATCTTATACACTCTAAGTTGCTCTTCTCATATTGCCGATGCATCAGAATTTGCTATTTCTAGTGAGAAACAGT
Source organism: Musa beccarii (assembly GCA_024322285.1). Classification (NCBI taxonomy): domain Eukaryota; kingdom Viridiplantae; phylum Streptophyta; class Magnoliopsida; order Zingiberales; family Musaceae; genus Musa; species Musa beccarii. Next base: position 2,010,272 of record CM044399.1, read on the forward strand.
TTGAAGATTAAGAAAATCATCTCCTAAGAGAAATTATTTGCATCATAATTCAATTTAGATGGAAGGTCAGTGTTGTAGAATGAGAAGCTAGAGATTTTTTTATAATAGTGGAACAAAAAAAAGAAGAGAAAAATAGTAATCGAAACATAATAGAAAAATAAAAAGATAACTACTAAACTCGTTCTGGGTCATGCACCTCCGCACGTTGACGATGAAATCATTTCATCGGAAAAATAAGCATCATGCATCACTCACACACACAACGGAAAAAGAACTCAGTTCATTAATCCAATTCTAATTGATGCATTACAATATTCTAGCTCCTTTTAATATACTCAAATACAAGAATAAAGAGGAAAAAACAGAAATAAGAAAGATCACAATTGTATCAAATCAAATGTATAATATGTTCCCTTTGAATTGGATAGGGTAATAATTCTGATTTGATTTGAAAAATAATCATTCTAATAATATTCTTGATTGATAGATTTCCATATTTGTAGAGATTTTCTTTATTGTTTTTTCTGTATTCAGAACCTAAAATATCCTTAAACTAATTAAATTTACTTAAATAAAAAATAAACTAATTGGTTCTGCATCAGTAACCCTAATTCTATAATGATAGGGTGTGGCATGCGTCCATTATTTTCCCCTCAAACATACCTCTTACCATACATTAGAATCATAAGCATTTCATTCGTCTTTGTAGTAGTAGACTCATCCAAGAGTAGCCAACATATTTACAATATCTCTAAATATGTTAGTGAATCCAATGAGTGCACAAAATCATTTGCAAGGTTGCAAGAATTGAGAGCTGATAAAAAGCTTTAGATGTTTAGTTTTATAAATAGTATCCATAAAGATATAAGACAAAACTGGAGGCACAGTATGATTTAGATTGGAAGGGAAAAAAAAATCATATCTCCCATCAAACAATAATAGCATGATGGCTACAGATGCAAGAAATAGAGCACAAGCAGAGCTTCCAAGACGCCCAAGAATGCCCCAGCAATAACATCAAGGACGAAATGCCTACCGAGGAGGACGCGAGAAGTCGACGTGGCCACCGACCAGATCGATACGATCCACACCAGAAGCTCGGCCAGCTCGCCGTCGTAGTAGTCCTCGATCCAGCGGCGGGCGGGCGCGACGGGGCCGTCGAGGAGGAGGACGCGGCGGAGGGAGGCGGAGGAGAGGCGGAGGAAGGCGGCGATGAAGAAGACCCGGGAGGAGTGGCCGCTGGGAAAGGACCAGTGGTCGAGGGCGAAGGTGAGGCCCATGCCCTTGTTGTAGACAGGCCGGGGGCGGCGGACGAGGTGCTTGATGAGGCCAACGAGGAGGAGGTCGAGGAGGGAACCGAGAAGAAGGCCGAGGACAAGGGAGTAGGTGGCGGCGGAGGCGGAGGAGAGGGGAAGGAGGGCGATGGGGATGGGGAACCAGAAGCGGCCGTCGCCGGAGATCTCGAGGGCTTTGAGGAGGGGGCGGGGAACGGGGCGGCAGAAGGAGTGGACGCGGAGGGACAGGGCGGTGTCGAGCGCGGCCAACCGGCGGAGGATGGAAGGACGGGCCGCGGAGGTCGGAGCGTCGGCGGCCATCGGCTCGGGTCGCGCTAGGGCTTCTGGACTCTTTCCTCCCAAACCGATCGCGGGGGAGGTCCAGGTAGGCAGGCGCGAATCGATGGGCCAAGGTTTGGGCTGGGCCGGTTTAGTTAGACCACGAAGCATCAGGCCGGCCTCCGTGGATGTGCGTTAGCTCCCCGAATTCCTGATCGGGGTGAATAAATGCAGCCATAAGTTAGGAAGTTGTGGAATCGAGCGATATATGAGTGAGGAAATGACGTAGAAATCCAAGTCTGTGTGCAAGTGTGACTTATGAGACATTTTCGATTATAGATCCACTTGTTGAACGTAGAAGTATATCGTGGCATGGCATGGCACGGCACACAGATTGAGAAGACAAGCCACAGGAGTAACAGGATGAAGAATGCAATAAAGTGACTTGGATAGCAGACCAACCGCCTCAGTAACATACAGAAAAAAACCCCATCTAAGAAAGCAAGCAAGCCTAGGATGCTGAATGGAGAGAGAGTTGGGATTTTACTTGGGGGGGTTGGTCACAGCCACAGCAGTCAGCTTTTCCTGAATATTAACCCAATAGCCAGAAAAAAAAAAAGGGGAAAATAAATGGTCAATAGTCGTCGTGTTCACCTTCGCTGAACCGGCTTATACAGCACAACGGTCACATACTTGGATCGGAAACGGTGGGTAATTCCCATAGCTACAACAGATCTCGGGCCATCCCGGTTCTCGATGTAGAGGTGATTAAGAATCACGTTTTGGGGAACTGAGATACTACTACTTGGATCGTCCTGGCTGGGTGGGTAGTTCAGCGAGGTGTGGTGCAGATGGGGAGGGACGAGCGGAGGCTCCCGGGCTTCGTCTTCGTTTCCTGGTACGGGGTTGTTGTAGCTTGAATCAGGTGATCTTGGAACTTCGAAACCTACGACGCTGACTCCTTCCTGCAACATGAACTTTCTGTTGAAAATGCAAAAAACAGTTGATCCAGGCATAATCGAGCTAAGAATCGGCGCTTACATGATCGTTTCCGTTTGGGCGATCCATGATTCAGGAAAAACTGACTTACGGTGATGGTAGCAAGCCTGTAAGAAGACCAAATCATTGTGTTGATCAAGGTAAAGAACATCCTAAGGTCCACTACAGAATTTAAAGAGAAAATATCTGATAAGGTCAAGTTTGAGATGGTTGTGACCGATGAAATAGAATTTGATACCAATCAGAAGCTACGCATGACCAGATCTAAGCAGCATTTTCAGATTTTAAATAATAGTGAATCTCATTTCCATGGAAGCCCAAGATCAAAAGGCAAATAACATCAGAGCAATGCGAAGACAACTAATAAACCAATATACATATATATATATTTGGCATCTTAGTGTCATGAGTATATCATGCTTCAAGGACATTATTACCTAAGATTTCCCCAATCATAACCAATTTGATCATAGAATTTAGCTGCAATGGAGCCTTTATGCTTTAAAAACTGTCTTCCCCACCGAAGGGACTGTTCTGAGTTCCAGCCAAGTTCAGATTAACAAAATCATTTGTAGAAAAGATAATTTATTGAAGAAACAGGAAATGATGATTATTTATCAAGGCAGACAAAAGTGTTAACTACAGTATGAGCTCATGGAACCAACAACAAATATCTCCCCGCAGATCCCAAAAAGCCAAACCAACAAGGTATTGTTCATCCAACATCAATCTTTTTCCGAGATGTCAACAACCTTGTTCTAGATCCAGACTCTTGCCCGGTCTTTTCCAAGTCCATATTAAATACCAACATAAAAAAATCAGCTGGGTCTAAATTTTGGCATACATAGACTTAAAATTTTTTAAATCAATGCCAGAGAATAATAACCTAGTAATGAATAACTAAATTACTTTTGATGACAGAGGGAGGACCACCGAAATGCATATATGCAAACGTCCCATATAATAGAATTGTCACCAAAGGTCTTGTTTTCTTTGTTATCAATGCAACAAAAATAAATATATTGCAATAACCCTCCGATAAGGACAATGCACAAATAAGACTATAAAATTATTGGCAAGCTTTGTTAGACAAAGTTTAGGCAATGCAAGTAAATGAATTTCTCATCATTTAATTTGTATAAGAAGGTGCGTGTTAGTGTCACAATAAGGTTGCTTCTGAAATATAGGTGACCAAAGTTTCAGATGCAGAATCAGCCTCTCTACTTACGAGGGTAAGGTGGTGTGTGCATTGACCCTCCTTACACATAGTATCGGTGGAAACCTTGTGCGCTAAAGGACCTTTATCTTTTTAATTAAAATAGCAAATGATAAGGTAAATTTTTTAGAGGGTCTGATATAATTCAACTTAGACTGGATATAAAGATCACATATGAAGGCAATTTTACCATTGGATTATCGTGTTTGATCAAGTATAGGTTGCATCAGAAATCTGGAACAATTTGGTCCAAGAGACATCACTTGTAACCAGTGGATTTCTCCAGCAGCTCATCAATAACCACAACTCAGAAGTCTACCTTGAATAACAGAGGCTTAAGCTCCACAATCAAGCATCACATTGGTGACAGAAAACTCAGATTAAGACAATAATGGTTCAATAATTTCTACATTCTGAATCCAAAGTAAAGCTAGTAATTTATAGAGATATAACATGAGAACTAAATTTCATGTATGCCTGGAACCATTTCTATGTGAAAAAGAGAGAAACAACACCTTTAATGCAGCACCTGAACTATTTCCTCATCAGAAGATGCTAACGGCTTTGAAACAGATCCTATCCTCTTTGTACACCAATCAGTTTCAAAAAAATTATTTTATCCACTTCAATCATCCTCACAGATTCATTGCATTCTATTAATAGCCTTAGAAAAAGGCATATGCACCATATGTGGCACAATATGAAAGGAGAACTTTTTCTGTAGCCATTCAAAAATCAATTCTAAAGACAAGTAATAAGCAACATTAAAATATTAAATAATAAAAATGAGAGCTAATAACTAGATATGGCAGGACAAGAACAAAAGCATGGTGCAAAAAAACCTATGCAGGCCCTAGGGATTAATCTGGTTTTGCGGAGATCTCTCTGTGATCCGTGACTGCTGTACTGCAGCCATAAAACTACATCAGCCACATGGCGTGTCATGGACTCTTTGGAAGCCTTGACTCACATATTTTACAGGTTATTATACATTGCTTGGTACTAGTGTATGATCAGGCAAAATGCTATTTATTCACATTATCAAATGTCTAAGAGAGCAATTTCTGCTCATACTTTATTTACAGTTAACAGATTTTAGTTAACATTTCTCCTCTTATTGTTTATGCATGTGTCCAATAAATCCATCCTCCATGTTAATGATAATAATCATCACTTGTGGTCACAATAAGGCAACATCATGATACAGGTGTGTGCCTCGTGCCAGGCCCATTTACAAACATTGCATGTGCATGGGCATTTGACTGGTATGACATGTCACAAGAACACAACATGCAACATGTACCATGGGCAAGGGTATAATAGATAGGGAACTGAAAACAGAAGATTTTAGGTCCTGTATCTTCAGTTGAAAGACTTCTGTTCACGATACTATTCCAAAAGCTACAGCTAATGATTTCCACTTGCTCTACCTACACCAAATCTTAATCATTCTTTATTTGCATAAATGTGGCTTTCTTAGCACTGGATTATTGCTGACAACGTAAATCAGGGTCGATACGCAAGCCATCATCAATATTGGCCACTTCACATTGTAGGTTAACTCGATATGTGTGCTAGATCTACAACTAATTATGAAATCTGATAACACTACAAAAGCAAAATAATGATGGCTTGAGCTCAAGAAAAGAACATTATTGCAAAGGATAAAGGAAAAGAGAACTCTAAGCCAGCAATTACAGGTTGAAGTCACAAGACTAGTTGAAACCAAAGAAGCATGCATTTTGAAGACAATAATAAATGTAAAGGTTCTCGATGTCATGTTAAGAACAATAGTGAATCATAAAATTTTAATTATGATCATAATAAAATAAACAAGTATCGATCAAAGAACTTCAACGAGACCCAGATACAGAGAAATTGCAACTCAGTCCTATTACATCAATAGGCAAAATGATCAAGATAGAGGATCCAGTTTGTCACTTCCTAGGCACTGCCTACTCCAACAATTATAAGAATTTTCATTACAGCAAATACAAATGACCATTAAGTAACCTATCGAGAAGCATCTCACAGGTCTAAAAGAACCAAAAGAAATATGGGATAGCTAAGAAGATTCACAACCACAAAACATAATCTGAGGAAAAGTACATGAAGTAAATATGACCAAGTTGAAATTTGAACATCATGAAGGAAGCCAGGTTGTCATAGTTTAACATAAATAAAACTGTAAACTAAGTAAAAAAAAATTGCCAAGAAATAAACCTATTCAACAAGTTAGATAATCAAAATGATAATTATAGAAAACATCTATGCCTAAATGAACTCAGATGTCTTCTTATAAGCTCTGTTGCAAACACCCAAAATAAACTGTAATTAAGGTATTTAGGTCAATTATATCCACGGTTTGAAACACATGGTTATCGATCATTATGTCAGACAAACTAAAAGAAGTTTCAAAGCACAGACACGCGATGCATAGGTGAAGTGAGAAAACAGAGATAGCTATTTCTAACATGATTATTTCTTGTATATCGACCTTCACATCATAAATTAAATTAACTACTACTTAGAACGATGCAATTCACAGCGATCAGAAATGCATCTCATCTAAGAATCGTTGATAACCAAATCATGCACTAAATTGCACGAATACACCGAACAAAACGATGCCAACTGAAAAATCTGGAACGAACGATCGCCAATCGAAGAATTAGGCATGCAACATTAGAGATAGAGACATCGATCACTTGTGGAAGCAAACACTGGCACAACCGCCACACAATCAACCACAACTGAACAATCTAAACGGATCCCACCGTCCTCCACCATTTTCCATCGAAATCTGCCCTCGATCAGGAACGACGCAGGTGAAAGGCCGAAGGGAGAAGTGATTCGAAAGGGAGGAGGGTCGGAGGTACCAAGAAACCGGGGCCGATCGGAAACAGTAAAAAAAGAAGGGAAAACAGGAGGAGGAAGAAGCTATACCGTCGCTGGGTCGGCCGGCCGTGGGCAAGGGCGTCGAATCTTCTGCGTCAGGGCATCCGGTTGCCGGCGATGGCTGTGGAAGATAGCCGGGTCTGACCTTGCTTCTCCTTTCTCCTTCGGATTAGGGCACGGGAAAGAGGAGGATATAAAACCAACAAACAGAATCTGCGATCCGCGAGTATCACAAAGAAAACGGAACGCCGTTTCGGGGTTATAATCTAGACGGAGTTGAGATAACGGATCCCGTCCTCGTACGCGTGACGGGAACCGGGATATACTATTCTTCTCCTTGGGATAACGTATCGGTCCATTTCTCCACGCATAAAGCCCGGCTAATTACCTAATCATTCGAACTCGAATCGGACCGGGTTCAGGTTCGTGTCTTCCTCTCCGAGCGAGTACATTTCAAACTCGGTTACACGGCATCGAAACCCAAATGCTTGCATCGATCGCAACCGCGGCCGACTAGCGACGCGACTCGGCTGCCGGAGCACGGTGAAGCGGTGCGACTTGCTTCAGATGGAAGGCTGACGACTTGGCTGCGGGATCGACTCTCAGCCGCCGCTTCTCTATCCCACTGGAGTTGCATCAGAGGTTGATCTTGCTCATGCTCATGTATGGTCGCTGCTGTTGCTCCTGCGCTCGGAAACAAGACCAGGGAAAGGTCATCCATATTGTTTATTCTCACTTCTTTCGGTGTTCCAGGATGTGATTTGAAGAGTCTGTGTTTGCCAGTGCAGCTTAGAATGCTGCAAATGAGACTCCTGATGTTGCTTGAATCTATAGCTGCCGTCACTACCAGTCCATCTTTCTCCTCTGTTTCTTCCCAGTCATCTGTTCTTGATGAGTTCTCAAGCATTTTGCTTCTTTGTCACCATTAATTACTTACAGAAGATTCATATCATCTGCTGAAACAGAGCAACCAGAGGCAAAAGGTAGTAACGTAGGCAATTCATGACTTCCTCATTATGTACAGTAGATTATAGACATGAGATGGATTGGAGCAGATGACACACAAAATACAGTGGAGGAGGTAAATTTGGTGACTGGGCATGGAAGTTGAAGATGAGTAGGATCAGACAAGCAAGTCTCGGTACGCCTTTAGACCTTGAGTTGTGAGGCACCACTCCTTCAGCTTGTTCAGAGCTCGGCTCTCGAGCTGTCGTATCCTTTCATTCGACAGGTCATATATATCGCCAATCTCCCTTAGAGTCTTCGGCTTGTTCTCATGCATTCCAAACCGGTACTGAAGTATCTTCCTCTCCCGTGGCTTCAAGGTCTTTAGAATGTCGCAAACATGCTGTCTCATCAGCTGCTTCGCGACGGTAAGATCAGGAATCTCAACCCCAAGGTCTGCTATGATCTCCTGATAGCATCAATACTCATGAAAAACTAGACATCATAAGATTTAATTAAAAAATATATTAGTTTGATGTTCATCTCAACAAAAAAAAAAAATCCATGTCTCTGAATGAGTGCAAGCAAGAAAAAAGTTCACCGAGAGCTTTTTTTGTGTAATGGTTCTAACACCAAATGAGAGAAGAAAACCATTATACAATGCATAGAAATTGAGATCGGCAGATGGATAATAGTTGCTTTTCTGGAATTATCAATCCATAAGCTATGTTAAACCGACTCCATCAAACCGATTTAGAAAAAGAATTGCTTGATTGGAGGATAGTGAGGAATAGGATCTGCTCCTTATAGATAAGGAGATGGGGGTCTATCTATTGGATGAAATCATAAGAAATGATACCGAAAAACACATGCAATGGAAGGTTAACTTCTTATTAGAATGACTATCAACATGTTGTAAAGCCAACACCGAGTAGCTGCATTTAATACCACTGCTAAGTATGTGAATAGATGTTAAAAATGATAAAGATACATGTGTTGTAGTGTATACACATGGCACAGAAATATTTCTCTTGCTTGCAATTAGTTAACACAGACCTTACTGCATGGTTGATGAACTTACTTGAAAAGTTACATTCTGCCAAGCATGTTCCTGAATTGATACCGGATCTCTAAAGTATAGGAGCAGTTTTTCCAATTTCTTAACTGTGACGCCAACCCTCTTTGCGATCTCTTCATTTGTTGGGAGCCGGCCTTCTTGAATGCACAGTCTCGTCGCATACTTTATCTCTTTTAGAAATGCATAAATGTTATCCTGCATGTGTAGCATATGAAACAAAGACAGCTCACAACATTGACAAGGTATCAAATTCTAATGGCAAACTAATTGACAGAATTAGTTTAGTTCCAATCGAAAATTCTGGATTCATTAGTCGTTATAGATAAGAGTAACTAAAGGTGACATAGGTAGAAAATTTTGATTCATCCGCCGTGACATTGACCAGTCCTATGATTCGGAATCGACAGATTCATTGAACTCAAAGCAATGAGCTTTTTAACAGATGCATGAGCCATTTTTAGCAATGGCGACTGGAGAAACTTGTTTTATTGGGTGGATTAATTCCGCCGGTGAACTAATCCAAATAATTGACTCATATTAATGGTTCATCCTAAGATGGAGCTCAGTCTTCTGAAATAGGATCTTCCTTTTCACTAAAAAAGAAAAGCTCGGACAGATGTGAAGCTAAAAGGTAAAATCTCTCGAGTGTTTGCAACTTCAGCAAAAAGCTGAGTTTCCTCAAGCAAGAAGAAAACTGATTAGGCAAACCAAATATCATACCGGAAGACGAATGATTCGTGAATTCTGAAATATGGCCTTCCTGATTGATTGTCGTATCCACCAATAAGAATAAGTCGGAAACCTGCAGCCAGCTTTGGGCTTGAACTTCTCTAAACTCTTCATCAGGCCCCTGCTTCCCTCCTACAAACAACAACAATCGTTGATAGTTGAAGGAAACATCCCAGCGTGCAAATATAGAAACAATTTCAAAATGATTCGGCAGTTCCAAGCAATGAAGATCCCTAAGAACACATAATTTAAGATCATCTTCTGCAAAAGTATTACAAAATTTTCAGTATCCATTTGTAACGAAGTTAGAATTTTTTTTCTCCCCTCCAATCACAATGGTGTCTCTCCTCTCCACTTCTGCAAGCCTAACATCAAATCTCTTTTTCCTCCACTATTTAGTATTTTGTTTGTAGCTTCATGAAGCAAATTTTCATGTGTTTGACTGTTTTTCCTGTAGAACATCCATGAAATAAGAAACAAGAATTGACTTCCAAAGATTTAAAATTGCAATTGTTTGGCACAGAGAAGTAACTCGCACACGATCAAAATTTATAAGCCAAAGAAGTAAGAATTTTTTGTTAATAAGCATATAAATATATGGAAGTGCAGTCAACCTGCAGTAGATCCTGAAACTGGAGGCCCTTCCCTTCATATTGTCTAGCCAAATGCACCACAAGACGGAAATTAGCATAGATCATCTTGTCCCGGCTGCGTCGCCCAGAAGAAATCGAGGAACGCAGGCAATCACAGCTCATTCCAACAGACTGAGCCCACTCAGCCAATGTTGGTTCACGATTAAGCTGTACCTGAAGTCTCTGTTGAACTTCTTCCAATCTCATAAGATCCTATGCCACAGGAAGCAACACAGTAATCTCAGTAAACATATGAAAAAAAAAAGTAAAGCTTTCGAACAAAGGTTTAGAGCAAGACATGCCTGTATCTGGATGAATAAGTCCTTTTCTTCTTTAACAGTTAGCAGCTGCTTTGTCTCAGGACCCCATAAAAATGATCTAAGGGGGTCATTTGAACCAAGACTTCTATTTATCTTCTTGTTAATCTCAGCCGCCGATCTAGTATCTCCGTGGATTAAACTTTTGAGCTTCTTGGACTGCCTCTTCGACAGTCGTTTCGATCTGACGTTCACTTTTTCTTCGATCACAGCTTCCTCGGTTGATCCATCATAATTTAAGCTGACAAGGAGTCTTGTTAAAATCTAAATAAGATCATATATAATCCAATTCACTTTTAATCATAAACCAGAGCTAAGATCTTGGGGACAAACCCAGGAGAATGAGATTCAAGAAACTGTGCTGCCAAAATATTTGATTTTTCTGTGGCTTCTCTTGAGGCCATCGTAGCTCTCGTAACAAGGGCGAGAACATCCACCGGTGTCATGAAATTTGTACCATTAGCCGACTGCATTCTCTTGTCTTGACCTATAGACTTAGAATTGTCTGCTTGTTCGATGGACATCGCTGGTAGGGATTTTTCCTTGCAGTGGAAAGATGGGAATCTAAGTTGCAAAAGATTAAAAAAAAAAAAAGGTTCGTTATTCAGGATATCGGTATTGAGAAATCAGTACACAAGGAACTGATCACATCAACAAAGGTGAGCCAAGATTCTCTTACGGATCCAACAAACCCGAACGACAAAGCAATTGGTCTTCAGATCTTCTCTGATGCCGGTCAAAATCATACTCTTCCTTCTCTTTGTTATGTGAACTTCCAACATCAGTTAGCTGTTTAAACAGTGTTGCCTTCATACATACAAAATGTATAGCATTAATATACAGATGCCACACATGTAGTTTATTCATACAGCATAGCTTATACTTGTCAAAAAAGATTTGCCAAAATTCTAATTGACAGTGGTCTTCTAAAGATTGTGAACTATGACAGATAGCGAAGCTGCCACAGAAAAAGCAGGTAACAAATTCTCAGAAAAGGCAGAAGCAAAAAAAATGCATAGAGATGGAAAAGGGTGAAAGATGCTCACTGTTGCTCTATCTTCATCCTTGTTAAAACTAGCTCTACGATCATCCTGTTGGTCCCTTGAAAGAGTTGATGACGAAAAAGGACGCACAACCGAAGCAGCAGGCACAGATCTAATTGTCCGAACAGCTTGATCATGTACCCTCGCAGCTGCATCACAATTAGACAATGAATCTGGAGCAAACAGCGGCCTTATTGGGAGGAGATGAGTACAGAGCAGCAAAAAGAAACAGGATTCGAATCCAAAACACGAGCACAGAGTCGCAAAAAGAAGAAGAAACTGCCGCCGACCCGAACCGAAGGAAGGATTCCTAATGTGTGTTCTTGCTTGCTTGGGCGGAGGTGATGGAGAAAGGAGCCTCGCACCAGCCTCCATCCTCTCCCTGATTTGAACTCAAAAGGGTTTCTTGCGCTCTGCGAGTGGGTGGGAATGTGGGAAGGAAGTCGAAGCATCCAATTACAAAAATGTCCTTTTGCAAGATCTGAGGACGGCGACGGTCGGATTCCGTGGATCGATTTGCCACGCACATGGCGGCTTCCCATTGGCTGTCTCCGATAACCCGGATCTCGAAGACGAACCCCGATCTCACGTTCGACGGATGATGACATCATCACTCATGTCCAATAAACTTCGAATGTACTGAAGCAATCAGCAAATCCGAAAGCAGCAGTCTCACATTTGCTGCATACATTGTCCGAAGAACTATCCATCAGTGCATACTATAATCATAATGATGATTGAATTATGAATGGAGAATCACAAGATCGCAACAGCAGAGATTAGATACTACTACGTTTGTAATTTTTGGAAATGATAAATAGGGGGATCATCTTTTTCCCCAAAACATGAATCCACAGCCAGCTTGTAGATTCTGCAATTACACAGCCGCAGAAAAATTTATTGCCACACCGTCAAACAAAACATGAAATCGTATTTGCATCGTCGTCTTGAAGTATCAGAATCATCATCCATGGCCGGCAGGAATGCATTGAAACAAACCAGCTATTCCTGCTTTCATCAAGCATGCGGTACTACTCATCAACCTACTGTCTTTATGATGCTAAGAGAGCCATTTCGCTTGTTATACCTTCAAATCACTCTTCCTCGTCTTCAAGCCCGTTCCTCTTCCTTCTCGTTCTCGACAACTTCTTTCCTCGGGAAAACGACTCAGAGCGTGCCGGAGGGTTCCATCGTCTGTGCCGACGATCCTTTGCACCATCCCTAGCACATCACTCATCTTCGGCCTCAACCTGGGGCTTCGCATCAGACACTTGTTTGCAACTGCAGACAATTCCATCGCCTGTTCCAAACAGTAATTGTCGTCTATCCTCGGATCGACGATCAAGTGAAACTTCCTGGCATCGGATGCGTATGGTTTGACCCACTCCAATAGCTTCTGCTCTTTTCTCGGACGGTTCCGGTCCATCGGTTGACGGCCGGTGATTAGCTCGTAAAGAACAACACCGTAGCTCCAGATATCACTCTTGGCTGTAAGGCGGCCGGTTTGTATGTACTCCGGTGCTGCATATCCCATAGTTCCAACAATCTGTTCCATTTATGTTCGAGACAATTAGAGGGAAGCAATCATGCACAATTATTAGCATTGAAGTATGAATTAAATGAAACATATCCTAAGTTCTTTAACGCAGATGTTTTAATCTCCATGAAACAAACCATTAGATTGTGCCTGTGTCCTGATGTCCAACTTGGTTTACAAAGCATTTTGGCATGTTAATTGGCACTTCAGTTGTGCGCAACTTGGACGATACTTCATCCACAAAGGAACGGGCGGAGCATTTCCCAAATGCGCCGTTCTTGTCATAAGACTATTTCAATGAGCCACTTCTCTAGGTCATTCTTTCAGCCATCTTTTTGGACTTCCTATAACTCTCATTTTTCCTGAAATCCGATACCCTAACTATGATATAAAGGGTAAAAAGTGGGCCTTGTGCCGCCGACAAAGAAAAATGTTGTGGATTTAAACTCACTGTTCATGTTTCATCATGAACATATGCTTCCCCTGTAAACTAACTACCTTGATTGAGATCTTGCCAAAACATCGCTAAATATCTGAACAAATGCAGAAATATTTGCATAAAAGCCTTAGATGGTAACTGTGAAAAAAACTGGGATGAAATGTTCAAGAAGCAAGATCTTAGTGTTAACATTGTACAAGATGAGTTATCTAAATGTAATGACATTGTGCGTACCGCTGTTGAAACATGACTTAACCCATCTGCTGGTCCTTGTCTAGCCAAGCCAAAGTCTGATAATTTTGCATTCCAGTGCTCGTCCAAGAGGATGTTAGATGTCTTTAGATCTCGAAAAATTATCTGTACATCATGAATTCAGTATTAAGCAAGTGTTGTAGGGGGGCAATGAGTATCTTCTTTAGTAACAAATGATACTGGTAAGCTCGACATAACCAAATGAATACCAAAAATTAATGTTTCTTCTTCAGTAGCATGTACCAAATAAGTGACAAACATGTTGGACTTTGGGCCACTATATTTGTATAGGCATAAGTGATAAACTTCGTTAGGGTAAATGCAAGGAAGAAACTTGCTATATAAATTTACAGTATATAAGATCAAGGATATGACTGTTACATTGCTGCCAACCATTTATTCATTGCATTTGCTGAAGTACTAAGAAGAGAGTTCCTCAGAATTCTCAAAAGACAAATCTACATGAGTAGTTGTAGAGAAAATGCAAATGAAACAAATATATATCCTCCAATGACAGAATCACAACATCATAGAGACAGAGAACCCATGGAGTTATATTGATATGAAGTCTTCCAACAACACACTTCAATGATGCTCTTTAAAGAATGGAAGTTTTGACTTTACTGCTTACATATTGCTCACTTAACATGAAGCTAGCATGATTGAGAAGTTTGCACGCATACATGTCCTTACCAATTTATGTGCAGCAGACAGGCAGGCATGCATATAAATATATATATGTAATTTAGTGTTTATATGCACTTCTAAAAGTAATAACAGGTGTAATGGTATATTTCACAAATTATGCTTCTACTTCAAAATTCCTTAATTTTCATAATTCAAGTCACCATCTGCTATCCTTTGTGGTTCTAGTGAATTCATCATTGCCCCCCATGTTGCATTTTGTTGCAGCAGTGAATTAATATTATTGCTCTTTTTCATGTTCAACTTCGTTGCAATAAGATGGCAATTATGTGATCTTCTGGGCAACGAAATGTTGCAAACATGTTTAAGCATCAGATATGTAAATGGAAGCATTTGACATGTCTATCTATTATTATTCCAACATACGGCAGCATTGCCCATAATGTACTCTGACACAAAGGCTTTATTTGTAGAATATGTCGTAAGCAATCTTTCAAACAGTGATTTTATATGTATTACTACCTACAAACCTTTCACATTTGTTTTGTCAAAGCCCTAAAAACTTGTTCCAAGCAACAAGAATATAGTAAGATGTGCCATTTTGCGATACCATTAAGAAGCTGCATGTCAATTTGCAGTAAAATTGCAGAAATGAGTTACAGAACGAGGCGGAAAAAGAGCACCTGGAATTCTCCTCCTTCATGCAAGTATGTCAAGCCATTAGCAGTATCAAGTGCTATTTTAAGCCTAATGGGCCAAGATAGAGTTGTAATGGAGCGAATTGATAAATGATCTTCTACGCTCCTGTTAGGCATAAACTCATAAATGAGAAGCCGTTGGATTCCTCTTTCATCATCTTCAGCACAGTAGCCAATTAGTTTTACAAGATTTGGATGTTCAACCACCCCAAGAACATCCACTTCAGTTAACCATTCCTTGTGTCCCTGAAAAGCAAAATGATATCATCAGTAGGCCAGTTGTTTCTTTTAGGTAATTACCAGCAACGGCATGGGCCTAAAAATCAAGGATGGTATTCACAAGGTAAGAATCAGATACATTAGATCCACACAAAAAAAAAAAATGTAATAGAGGCATTTCAGCCGGTGCTTAAATTATGTCATCAAAAACAGTGTTCTAACCATGCAAAAACTCATAAAGATAAGTAGAATTCTTTAGGATGCTTCTAAATTAAATAGATAGCTTCCCCGGTATACCCTTAGATTTCCATAGTCATTGGTTAGTCCCCCTACTCCCGAAACTTTGGTCTTTCTCCCATGAGGAGATGTTATCGGACACATCAACCTCTGAGAAAATTTAACAAGATTGCATTTGTCAAACATGGAAGCTTCTAAATTAAATAGATAGCTTCCCAGTAATCAATGGTTAGTCCCCCTACTCCCAAAACTTGTGTCTTTCTACCACATCAATTTTTTTTTTTTCTCAATATTACAATGGTAACTTGCTTGCATCAAACACCCAACAAATGTCGATTGGTTAATCAGGAAGTTGATGTTTTGATATAAACCACATGCATTGCAGACCTTGCAGATGCCCAACAAATGTGATTTCCTAGAGCAACACCAACAACACTGCTAAATTTTTAGAACTATTATACGTTTGCCCAAAACACATTTCACATTAGAAGGACAAAGTTTTGGCAATATCAGATAAAAGAACCGCAAGTAACTTGCCTGGAGGCCTCCACGGCTCAATTGTTTTACTGCAACATCAAGCGTTGTCCTCGGATCGTAGGAACTCTGGATTATACCTTTATAAACACATCCGAACCCGCCTTCTCCAATCATTAGCGAGCGGCTAAAGTTGCGTGTAGCGTGTTTCAGTTCTTTGAAGGTGAAAATTCTGAAATTGTTTCGTCTCTGGGACAAGCTAGGGAACCGGGACCTTCCTACGGAAAAATCACTCGTGTCTGATGAAGAGTTGAAGTCAGATTCAGATACTCTCCGATCTCGATCTGTTGTTGATCTACTGCTATCTGATGTAGTCGAGGCAGACTTCCTAGACTGGGGCACCATCTTCTCCCCATTCAAAAACTGAAAGCAGTTCATCCGCATCTAAATGCCCCAAAGTTCTGTTTTGCAATTCCAAGGTCATAAAATCTCATATGAACAAGAATAAACTTCTGTAACAATAACACAGATCAGGCACATAAGAAGTTGCTTCAAGTACCAATTCCAAGTGAAATATAAAGATCGAAAACCAGTACAGCATAAGAAGGTCTGCAAAGTTTACCTCTTAAATCATGTACCCTATTCTTTCAATAAAACTAAAAAGAACACTTTTTTCTTGAGGGAGATTACATAACTACGACGTTTTAGGCAGAAGTAACATGAACTAACAATGTCAAAAACACACATGATTACTGGAAGCTCTACTGGGAATGATCAACTGAATGCCTAAAACTTGCTTCTTCGACCAGGAAGGAATCATCCTCTCCGACCCAATCAGAAGTTAAATGAACTGACAGTGAGAACACTCTTGTTTTCTGGAAACTCTACTGGGAAAGATGAACTTCTTTAACGAGTAAAGAATCATCTAATCAACCCAACCAAAAAACAATTGATCTAAACATGTGCAGACAAAAACAAATAATATCATCAACAACGACAGCAAGCCGTAACATCCCAACTATTCGGGCGTCGGCAACAAAGCAGTATCCTTGAATCAAGATGATTCAAGAAAAGCAAACTATATTCTCAACCTATTCCATTAAGTAATCCATCTAAAACCCATGTGTTTCCTTTTTCACTAAAACTCCCATAACTTTCGAGATTCACAAGCAAAGAACTTTACGCCATGAAACAACAGCGAAACGAAAAGCATCAAATTCCGTCACCAGCCCGCGTCGGAACAGTTCTTTGTGACATCAAAAGAGAAAACACATCACGCAGACCAAGAGCTGAAATCTTTCGATAAGGAACAAATCGATGGGGCGCAAGAACATAGCACACAAGCAGAGGGAAAGAGGAAACATCAAAATACATGAAGATCAAGGAACCAACCGACGAGGACAGCTTTGCTACTTTGTGAGGCCGAGAGAGTGTCGAGCGTGGGACAGTGGGCGAGCCACTCGTGATGATAGACACTGAAGGCGAGGAGGGAGTTTGGTGGCGACAAGGAAGTCAGTGCCCAGTAGCTAAGCGTCGGCTCACCCACCCAGCGATGCCTCACCTCACCTTTCCCTTTCCGAGGGGGGGAAATCCGAGGGTTGTGGAAGGTGAGACGACGGCACTCGATACCAACAACGGGCGCGACATCGCGATGCAACGGGAGAGCGGGAGACAATGATTCTTGGACTAGATTCGGTGGGGTTGATTGTAACGGACACCCAAATCGCTTTCCGGCGTTTATAACGGACCGCAGGAGGAGAGCGGACTGTTACAAACACTTTCACATAGTTTATAACGGATTTATTGGGTGTGGGCTTCAGAGGCATAAATTCTTGGCACAGGCAGCTGAATTCATCAAGAGATCAACCATTTAAATCAACTTGATGAATAGTTTCATATATTTGAAATTAATTACCTAGTTTAAGGTGAATTCACTGATCTTTTCCTTCAGCTTTTCTTGGGAATCTGGTTAAGGACATCACCAATGGGCAGCTTTAAGATTCGCATTTGCACTTGTAGTCTGGTGAGGTTGCTGTTGTTTTCCTCCTCACCCAATAAATAGATAAAACTAATTAACCTTAAAAGAATATATATATATATATACATATATATATTCTCTTAAATTTTGTTTGAAGAAAATCTTCTTTTTTTTTGTGTGGAAACATTTAATCTCCTAAAGAAGTTTATCATCCCACAAGCCAACAACAAGAAGTTATGGTCAGATCCATGATATGTAGTTATAACTTGCAGTAAGCATAGATGGTTAAATGGAGCTTCTTTTAAATGAGACTTGGTGTCTTCTTTCACTTGTGCTTATTTCTCTATCATTTAGCACACAGAAATAAGAAACAGAATTCCTGCCATAATTATGAAAAGTACAAGAGATGGAGGATAACTAATGAAGAAAAGAAGAATATTGAAGCATCACTCTCATCTTGAACAGTCAAAATGGATCATTACCTAATGATAATTTAATCACTGATCATTGTTGTCGTATCCTAATGAGCAAAAGTCAAAACTCATAAAAAAAAAAAGGTGTTGTTTCAGAAAGTCAATCGATGATCCACCTCAAAAGTATCCCCAAAACAGATTAAAATTATAAATCTATTCGAAATCTATAATTCACCAACATAGAATAGAAATGAATAGACTAGTGTATCATATATTTTAATATCTATGATATTTATGTATCAAATTTATTTATCAAAATTTAGGGTTTTGATATATTTAAGAATTTTTTATGTATGACAATGTATTAAATCTATTTATTAAAGATTAAGGATATGGTTTTTAGACATCTTGATATTTAATGCAAAACTATGTGCTACCGTATCCTAACGAGGAATGGAGCAAAAGTCAAAACTCATAAAAAAAAGGGTGTTGTGTAAATAATGATGATCCACCTCAAAAGTCAGATCTATATCCCAAAAATAGATTAAAATAATAAATCTATTCGAAATCTATAATTCACCAACATAGAATAGAAATGAATAGACTAGTGTATCGTATATTTTAATGTCTACCATATTTATATATCAAATTTATTTATCAAAAATTAGGGTTTTAAGATATTATTTAAGAAATTTTCGTGTCTGAGGGACTGATGTGGTGGCAATGTATTAAATCTATGTATTAAAGATTAAGGGTCTGACGTCGTTGACCTTGTGGCATAGATGCTGATGTTATAATGCACAAACCATGTGCTACCATATCCTAATGAGGAATGGAGCAAAAGTCAAAACTCATAAAAAAAAAAAAAGGTGTTGTTTGAGAAAGTCAATCGATGATCCACCTCAAAAGTAAGATCTGTATCCTAAAAATAGATTAAAATAATAAACCTATTCGAAATCTATAATTCACCAACATGGAATAGAAATGAATAGACTAGTGTATCATAAATTTTAATGTCTACAATATTTATGTATCAAATTTATTTATCAAAAATTAGGGTTTTAAGACATTATTTAAGAAATTTTCGTGTCTGACGGACTGACGTGGTGACAATATATTAAATTTATTTATTAAAGATTAAGGATCTGACGTTGTTGACCTTGCGGCATAGATGTTGATATTATAATGCACAAATCATGCTGATATTATAATGCATAAACCATGTGCTACCATATCCTAATGAGGAATGGAGCAAAAGTCAAAACTCATACAAAAAAAAAAGGGGTGTTGTTTCAGAAAGTCAATCGATGATCCACCTCAAAAGTCAGATCTGTATCCCAAAAATAGATTAAAATAATAAACCTATTCGAAATCTATAATTCACCAACATGTAATAGAAATGAATAGACTAGTGTATCATATATTTTAATGTCTACGATATTTATGTATCAAATTTATTTATCAAAAATTTAGATTTTAAAATATTATTTAAGAAATTTTCGTGTCTGAAGGACTGATGTGATGATAATGTATTAAATATATTTATTAAAGATTAAGGGTCTGACATCGTTGACCTTGGCATAGATACTGATGTTATAATGTACAAACCATATGCTACCGTATCCTAACGAGGAATGGAGCAAAAGTCAAAACTCATTAAAAAAAAGTATTGTTTCAGAAAGTCAATCGATGATCCACCTCAAAAGTCAGATTTGTATCCCAAAAACAAATTAAAATAATAAACTTATTCGATATCTATAATTCACCAACATCGAATAGAAATGAATAGACTAGTGTATTATAAATTTTAATGTCTACGATATTGATGTTTTAAATTTATTTATCAAAAATTAGAGTTTTAAGACATTATTTAAGAAATTTTCATTAAATCTATTTATTAAAGATTAAGGGTCTGACGGCGTTGACCTTGCGGCATGGATGCTGATGTTATAATGCACAAACCATGTGCTACCGAGCTAATTGGATATAGATTGCAGTGATCTTACTGCAAGCCTCATAATGATGAATTCAATTGTAGCATTAAAGGATGAATTAATGCCATCGATTCGCCTTCCTTCCTCCTCTGTCGATTGATGCCATCGAAGGACGAATTCCAAACAATAGAACCTTTTTTACCATTGATTATATTTGCATACACGTAAGAGAGTAGCACAGTGTTGGATCGCCAGATTGGGGTGTGATTAAGGACGGAGGTTGATGCTAAACAGGCGCTGTCCTGCCGTAAGGAGCAGGGGAGGAGGTCGGCTGCTCCTCTTCGTTCTCGCCGGACATTTCCTCCAGCGATTTGCCCTTCGACTCGGGCACCAGGAAGGTCAAGATGAGGCCCAGAAGATTGGACGCCGCGAGCACGAAGAGCGCGTTGCGGACGCCGATGCCGGCAGGGTACCCCTTGTCCCGCTTCGTCGGGTCCCGGCTCTGCGCCGCGTACAGGAATCCGAAGGCGCCGACGATGGCCCCGGCCTTGCCCGCGGCTGCCGAGATGCCGTGGCATGTGGACCGCAGCCGCGCCGGGAAGATCTCCGCCGGCACGATGAAGGTGGTGCTGTTGGGCCCGAAGTTGGCGAAGAAGAAGGTGAACCCGTACATGACGACGAAGCCGATGTGGTGGCCCGCGGTGGTCCAGTGATGGTAGGGGATGGCGAGGCCGAGCATGAACACGGTCATGAAGAAGAAGCCCATGAGCTGGATGGTGAACCGGCCAATGGTGTCGATGAAGGCGACGGTGAACCAGTAGCCCGGCACGGTGCCGCAGAGCGCGATGAGCGTCTGCGCCCGGGCGATCCGGAACACCTCCTCGATGGCGTTCATGGTGGCCGGCTTGGGGATCCACCCGATGGCGCTGAAGATGTCCTTCTGGAAGAGATTCTGGCTGTAGAAGGCGATGTCGAGGAGGAACCAGGTGGTGGTGGTGCCGACGAGGTGGACGCCGTGGCGCCGGGCGAACTCCCTGGAGAAGAGGCCGAAGCTGTTGGTCTCCTTCATGGTCAGCTGCTCGACCTTGTCCTGCTCCTCCACGATCTCCACCTGGAGGACCTTCGACATGTCCGCGGCAGCCTGCTTCGCGTTCTTGGCGATCAGGGCGGTGTATCGCGCGGTCTCGGGCATCTTCATCCGCCAGTAGTATGTCAGGGCCGCCGGCGCGGCACCGAGCATGAGGATGATGCGCCAGATGTAGTCGGCCTCCGGCACGGTGGAGCCGGCCCGGTCAACGGCGTAGGTCGGCGCATCGAAGTGGCTCTTAAAAGCGGCAGAGAAGACGAGGGCGACGATCCCGCCGGCGAGGATGCCGAAGCCCTGCATGGCGAAGACGGCGGCGATGAACGCGCCGCGGGTCTTCTTGTTGGCGTACTCCGACATGATGGTGGCGGAAAGCGGGTAGTCGCCGCCGATGCCAAAGCCGAGCCAGAAGCGGAAGAAGCAGAGCGTGGCCACGACGCCCTTGGCGGTGTGGCCGAAGGAGAGGCCGGAGGCGACGGAGCAGATGACCATGAGCATGAGGGTCATGCCGTATACCTTCTTGCGACCGAGCTTGTCACCGAGCCACCCGAAGAAGAGCTGGCCGGAGAGGGTGCCGCAGAAGGCGACACCATTCACAGCGGCAGCCACGTTGGGCGGGAGCGTCCCGGGCGAATCCGAGCTGGGGTCGAAGTAGTAGATGCGACCGAGGAGCTTGGTGACCAGGGAGATGCAGAAGAGGTCGTAGGCGTCGGTGAAGAAGCCCATGCCGGCGATGACTATGGCCGTGAAGTGGTACAACTGCGTCTTGGCGACATCCAGGGCATTGAGGACTTGGAGCTGATCTCCTGCCATTGTTGCCGAGCTTCGTCCTCCTTCCTACTTCCTTCTCAACACATGCAACTGCAAGTAGCAGTAGCACGTAGCATCAGCGCAAAACGATTCCTAAATGCCGTAGAACTACGTCTACTTGTTCGACTCCGAATCAGAAACCGGCGTTCGTTTAGAATTCATAATGAAATCCTTCAGAAAATTCCTCTCTGTTTCAGAAACCAAATCAACACAGCAGAAAGAGTTCCCAACATCCCGTCACAGACACCCTTCGAAGAGGGGAACCACAAAGTTCGGCAGTCGAAGGGAAAGGGATTCCTCAAAAGGTAGAATCCAGATACAACAAATACGAATATTCTCGTCAGGACACCATCGTTGACTACTCAAAAACACGAAAGAGAGGGGAGAGGCGATAGATCCACAAAACAGACGTTGACTAAGATCATGAAATGGAACAACAAGATGGAGATCAAAACTCCATGCGATTTAACTTGACTAAAATCATCACAAAAAAGACTCTTTGCATGCATGCAGGGAGTACATTTGGACACAGAATAGTGTCAGCAGGGGACGTACGTGGGGAGACGTTCAACTACCTTCTCCGTAAGAGGAGATGAAGCCCAGGTCGGGTTGCAGAGAGAACCGGCGAGGGGCGAGCAGGGGCAGAAAGCAGTGGAAGGGATGGTGGGAGGGGGGGGAGGTATTAATTGGCGTCGGGACTCGCGGAGGCGAAGGCATCTCCGGGTATATTCGCTCGCCCTCGCGGCGGTCAACGCTTCCCGTGCTTGCGAGGAGAAGGGGCCCACAGAAGAAAACGGGCTCATCTCTGTTCCCACGTTGCATACGTGCTTCCTTCAATAAGAGGTATTTTAGTCATTTTGGGGATTAGATGTTGTACTATACACTTCATGTATGGAAGTCGGGAGGGGGTATTTTAGTCATATTGAGGATTGGATATTGGACGACCGTCTCTCTTTGACTACCGACCTTCCATAGTGGACGTGGGAGCAGTGATTGCCATCTCCCAGTTGCTGCGTTTCTTGACCTTCTCCTCCGCGTCTCACAGCTTCTGCTCTCGGGTGGAGGTCCACTCGAGCAGGATGCAATGTACTCGTGGGATTATAACCTTCAGCGATATCATTTCCTTCATCGATGTTTGATCTTTCCTTCTCTCTTGAAACATCAAAAATGGAAACATAGATTGTTTGTCGCTAAAATGTTAGCAGCTGCAGTATTTGTTGCTGAAGCTCCTCTTCTCTCTCGTTTTCTCTATGCAGCCACACCAATAGTTTAGTGTAGTGGGCCAGAGAGATTAAACATAATATTATGTGCATGTTCAACTATGCAAGATTAAACAATGACAATACAAGTTTATATAAAATAGAAGATACAAGTTGTCTGCATCCTTGCAGTTTTTTAAGATACTTACATTTTGTGTGATTATTAAGCAAACCTTCAGATAAGATCAATGCATTTGTTTACACAGCAGACGGCAGTCAGTGAATACAACTAGTAGTAATAATAATGTATTCTTGTGTCTCTTATGGCTGTTTGGTCTTACAAATCATGTCTGTGGAAGTCCACAGGAACAATGGAAGAATATCCCATGGAATTATTGGCGCTAACTTTGAATCATAGCTGATTGAAGATGTTTAAATACAGTACTTTGATTAATACTGCAAAGAAATGCAAGTCATTTATTATTATCTCATATCATTTTTTATAATAGTTCATTGTTGATGAACCTTGATGTCGTGATCGCAGAGTCAACACGGCTTGGTCCGGCACAAGATGCATAGGGTTTGCTTTGGCAAATGCTCGGGTGGTGGAATCGAGTGTCGAGTCGGGTCGGGTCGAGCTAGAGACTCGCCTCTTGAGGGCAACCTCCTCTCGAGTGTCGGTTTGTCACGCGTCTCACCCGGATCCCTGCACATAGGTCAAGATCAAGAGAGATTTTCTGACCTGATCCTTCCGAAGTTTAAATTAGTATTGTGTGTGAAGGAATTTAGTGTTCGAACCTCTCCTAGCATCGTTCAGGGGGTGGGTTTTATACTTGTTAATGTAGAGTAGTTGTACGTGATATGTTAATTACCTCCAGTTCCTCGAGCGGTTGGCCCATGCCTTGTATAGGATGGCATGGTTCGATATTGTCCTGAGCTCTTCGGAATGACATGGTACGGTGCGTCACGTTTGGTACGATCTCGAGCAGGACAATGATGAGTGGTTGTCTCCTCCGAACCTGAAGCGTCATGTTGTGGTGATACGTTGTGTTAGTCCTCGAGTTATCGACGTGATTACTGATTGTTGCTTTTGGACGATGTTAGCCCTATCATTAATCTAATACTTTGATTCCTTTTGTGTGTACGAAGAGATATACAGAAAGAATGTCGAGAAATACAAGTCGATCATTCTATCTCATATCAATCTTGCATAGACCAAAAAAAAAGAAAGACCATTCTATATGTCATATCAATCTCTTATAATAATCTATCAAAAGAGGAAGCGTGGTTGACTTTTCATCTCTGCCTCCATGAGCACATTTATTATTTGTTTTGTGCTCAATCTCAAATGATTGACGAAACACCGTCAATGTGTTTATACAATTTTAAGCTTACAGATTGCTTGCATCATTTCGGCATCATAGTGCCGGCTGTGAGAAAATTTGCAATCGAAAAGCCCAATCGGAAGAATGTTTTGACTTTTCATCAGTGCCTTCATGAACAGAAACATGGTCAGATGATTAATCAACAGTCAAAACGATCTCAATATCTCTTACAGAGCTGTGTCGGGAGACAAAAACCACAACTTTTGACAACAGCAGCCAAGATTTCCACAAAGACATGCTTAAGCCACACTCTGTAGCTTTGAAGCTTGGTTCCTTCACCGAGTGAACCAAACCTGCACAAGCAAAACATGAGACACAGGTGAGAAAATGTTCAAGCAAGTCGGGAAGGAAGAACAAGAGAGCTGTGTGCTGATAGATAACCTTCAAACAAAGGTACAAGAAGAAAAAAAAAAAGTCAAGCTCCACATTTTTGACCAATCTCTCCAGAATGAAACCAGAGAAGGTGGTCCAACGTTGTGGCTAAATAACTTCAACGCATAGCACAAGTCAAGCGAGGGTTACCTTTAAAGAGCCACGAGAAGCCAACTTCTCCTCTCTGGAGTCTCAAAGCCGACATTGCTTTTCTGCTTTCTGGATCACGCATGGGTGGGTGGACAAGCAGAGTATGGGCGCAGAGCCTTCACAAGCTATTGGCGCACAGGGACAAAACTCAAGGAGTTCCGTTGGTCAAAGTCACAGACTTTTGAATCCATGCAAGCATGGAGACGCACTCCATCTTAAACTAATGTTTTGAGGGACTACAAATCCGCGGAAGCAAGCAAAAGTCACCCATCTTGTTCTCCTCCTTCCGGAGGGAAGATGGTGTGGGATATTCTTGGACCAGCAGATTAGAATATGAACATTGAACATGATCATGAAGCATGTTTGCTTGGTATTCAGATATGATGTGGTGTACTAATTAGGCACTGCACTTTTACATGGACTGTCAACAAAGCTTCATTCAAAGAGCATGAGATTCTGTACACACACACACTCTCTCTCTCTCTCTCTCTTTGTAGAGCAAGAGTAATAGTTAGGAAGGATTGGATTGTGGCTGGGAAATGTGCTGCTTGAATGGCTGAAACATGCAGAGTAAGTGTTGGAGATGGGCATACTTTGCAAACAGGGAAGATGTAGAAATGTTACCCAGTGTTCCATGTGAGTCCACTGCTTCTGATGATGAAGAAACAGATTCAGATGTCTAATTCATTGCAGTTGTTCTTAGAGTTTGTATGTGAGCCTTGTGCATCAGTTGTTCATGAGCAATGCTGACAAGATCTCATTTAAATTCACCAGCATGTTGCTTGATTTAGGCATATGATGATAATTCTCAACATTGATATCCCAAACCATCTGCTCATCAAAGAATCTATATTTTCACTTCTAAAATAGATTGACAGCATTTGGCATGCAGGTGGAGCTGCCACTGTTCTGATAAGATTACTACCAGTATGTCAATCATAGAACAGAACTCTTATCATGTCAGTATCTCAAACAGCTGGTTCTTTGAACACACAAAAATTTGTTGGGCAGCAAACCCTACATTCCCCTTGATGTGTTCCAAGCTATAATTCCTGCTGTTTTGCCACCCATCACATCTGAGGTCCCACAGAATTTTCTAGCACATTATGGAGTTTTGAAGCATAAAGCAATGTTGAAGAGGCTTCCCTGTGGGTGTGAGGAGTGGTTTCAGAGCATTCTGAGTCAAGAATTCTGAGGGCCATAAAGCTTATTTGATGATGGTCATGGATTTGCCACATTGAAGTGTTCTACTTGCAATCTGGAAGTTTGAAGGTCATTTTCTATTTTATTTAGTTTTGTACTTTTTTTGTTCTTATCTGTTCAGTTTCATAGCTGATGCCAAAAAAAAAAAAAAAAAAAGGTTCTGCTGATAATGACAACTGAATTGAGCAGTCAAAAACTATGAAATGTGTCAAATTTTTTCCCCTTTTTTTCCCAGAAAAGCCTTTTGTTTGGATCTGGAAAACTATCTCTAGTCTTACTTGTGAATGATGCACTAACCATTAAGATAAAATTAACTAAAAAAATGATAGAACTAGCTGAGAAGAAATTTAAGGAGAGAGAAACAAAATAAAAAAAATAAGAGAAGGAAGAAAAAGTAGATGTCTTTTTCTTTCTTTTGTTCCATCTTCCTCCTAAAACACTCTAATTCTTTCTTCTTCTTCTTTTTTTTTCTTTTTCATAAGTTTGCCTCTCCTATGATCCACAAGCATGTAAGAACAAGATTAATGATGCAAGATGAGTGATGTTACATATAATATTTATGCTTTATAGACTCTATTTGATTTGGACCATACATGATTTGAGTGTATGAATGCGTATGATTTGGTCAAGAAACGGGTTTGAGAAATGCCCACCCGATACTGTAGGATTCGGGTCCGGATCCACCCTTAGAAAACCCGACCCGGAGAAACTTGAACTAACGTTCTCGGTCCGTTGAAAGGAGGCGAACGGGAGTTGGCCGCTTTGACTGGCCGTTCCTCCGCTCCTTCTTCCTGGTTCCGTCATCCATGGCCGCTCAATCTGCTTTCACTGAGCCACTTCTCTCCCCATGGACGCCCCGACGCTCCTCTTGCTCCCCCCTTCTTCTTCCCCCTCTCTTCGCCCTCTTTCTCCCTCTTCCTCCTCGCAACCATCGTCGCCTCCGCCTCCTCCTCGGCGTCCGAGCATCTCCTATAGCATCGGCATCTCGATCACCAATGCCTCTTCACGGCAGGCGAGAGACGACGCGTGGTCCTGCCTGGTCATCCTCCTCACGTTCTGGTTCTTCGGTACGCCCATCTTTGCGATTGTTGCCTAAATCATGATCCTCGACGAGGATGGTACTGATGTTCTGAGCCGGCAGCCTCCATGACGTTGATCCTCGGTTTCTATGGCTCCTCCAACCTCGTCTTGGGCCCGAATTCCTCCCGGATTCTGCGGGCCAATTCATGGTTCGTGCAGGATATACAGGTCGGCAGGCACCTGATCCTTCGCCTCGACGCCCCGCTTCGCTGGTTTACATTGTGCTTTTTGCAGGTTAAAGCGGATGAGGAGTTGAGGCAGGTCCCGACGCTGTATGGGTTTCTTGAGCCTCCGCCGCTCGACGTATTGACGACGTGGTCGGAGAACCGAAACGTGTCCATGCCGTCCAACTTCCACCAGGCAAGACTCGATGGATGTTTCTTTAGAGTTATAATTGCTTCCCGCATGCTTGTTTCAAGAACAGGAGAGTGTGGGTTGCTTGATGCAGGAATGGATATACTATCTCAACGAGGGTGCTCAAGTCGAGATTACTTACAGCGTGAAATCACATGGCACATACCCATTGATCCTCGTCATCGCGCAAGGTGATTAGCTTCGCGCATTTCATCTCAAAAATACAAGTTTAACCAGTGAAGCTTACAATTGTGTGGCTCGTATTTGTGTTTGAATTTAGTATAAAAGGCCATGGCACCTACTGAATTCAAACATGTGGATTAATGTTCTCCAAAGTGGAAAATGGATGATAAGGTGCTATTATTGGTTATCCAGAAGCAAACGGGCTGGAAGGTGGACAGTTCAATAATATGTTTTGATACCTTTAATATCATGACCACAAATCACACCCTGAGAAAAGTTTTTTCGTCTCTTGGTAAATAGAGTCATCTATTCTTTAGTAACTACAAAGTGCCATGAACCACAGCACTAGAATACCAACCCCTGAAGCTGCAGGAGGATTGCAACCACCTCATTTTTGTAGATCTCATAGGAAGATCCCAAGCTTCAGGTGACTTGGTTTTAAGGATTTCTTTTTGAACACTTACAGGAGCTGATAGAAAATTTAGTTGCATGAACTTCTTTTTTCACTTTTTATATTCCTCTGGTACCTTCAAAAGAAAAGAAAAGTTCTGAAACATCCTCATCCTCTTGCTTTTGGCCATGAATAATTGCATGTTTGATGACACTTGTTAATATCTAAATATGTCCATGTACAAAGATCGGGCATTTGTCCCCTCATGATGTTAGTAACATTAAATCACAATCAGGTAATTATAAAATAGCATTGCTGTTTTATGCATCATTTTCTTGTAAACAACGAGAACAAGCCTTAATATCCCAACTATTCTTTCATTTAGGAAAAGATATTTTTGTTAGGCACCATATTAGATTGTTATTGTCCTGGTAATATGATCTTATACTGAGTCGTAGCAAAGGGAAAAAGCTGAAATTTGAGTCAGTCAGTGTAACACAATCGTCTACAATCTTTCATAGAGTGTAATTGATAAATGTAACTTAATTATCATTCACATCTTATAAATCTATATGGCTTATAAATGGATCTACCTTGTTTTAGGCAGATTGGAGAGTCACATGGATACCATTTTTCAATTATACTCACCTTCTAATTACTGTCTCAGTAGAAAATAGATATATTATTGCAGTTATATTGACTGTTCATCAGGTTGAAGCAAATTCTGATCAAGAACCCGGATCTAATGGCCAAAACTTTTGTTTTAGGCAAGGACAACCTTGTTCAATGGATTGAGCAACCATCACATCCCAATACTACACTGTCATGGTCACTCATACATGGTAAGGCTCTTAAGCAATGACATTAAGAGCTTTCTGAAGGAGTTGGAAAGTTGATTGAATTTGACAATTCAAATACAGGTAATGGCAAAATTCAGCAGACTATTGACAAGCCTTCTGATTATTATATTGCTGTGGGTAATTTGAACAACATAGAAATCCAGGTACATATTGCGTTTGTCAACTTTTATTTTACTTTATTTCATAATAGCACTCAATGAATTATCACAGTTTAGTCTGGAGAGTATCATGCTTTACTCTAGTGAAATATTTTATCATAGATTTGTGGATTCTACTAGTGTCCTTGTTTCTTACTGCAATATTTGTCAGCTTGTACTTGAGGGCTTGAATGAGCAAATTGTTTTTCCTGCATTGGTGCTTTTGAGCAGTTTGAGCATGGGCAAATTCTGTGCATTCACTTGAGAAGAAGGAAAATCTTGCAAGTGGAGAGGGATATCACTCTAGCATCAGTTTGAACCTAGACAATTACTGCATTTCTGCAGTGTTCTTGAAATTATGAGGATTAGGTTCCTTCAAATTGCTAGGCAGATAATTCTGTAGGTATCATGGTCTTTCAATCTTTATGTTCAACTTATTTTAATTCTGACTCCTTAAACCACATTTTTTCTCCATCTCAACTGTTAACACCCCCATGAGTTCCAAAGATGAAGTTTTTTTATCAGATCCATCCAACTGCAAATCGCATATTAGGTGATTTTGCAGTCCCGGATTGTATGCTTTATGAAATTGGGCAGTTCGTTGAAAATTCTCTCTCTCTCTCTCTCTCTCTCTCTCTCTCTCATTCATGAGATACTTAACGATGTTTTTTTCAGCTCTGAGCAACAAAATGACAAATGGAATCGATATAGTGCGATAAAAAAAATTGGATCAGGACTTCTTCATCCTCCAAAATTCAAGTCATTGGGCTTCAACTGTTATTTTATAGTGCGATATAGACCTTTTATTTCATAACTGTTTCAGGGACATAAAACAGAAACAGCCATAAAAAAGGAAATGGTTAAAACTATCCTAAAATTAAAATAATCATTAAATAAAAGAAATAGTTGAAACAGCTAGACAATGGCTAAAATATTTAATCAAGTCAATGAAATTAAACCAATAAATTTGTGTTAAGCTAAATTCAAGTGGAGAGGAGAAATTTTAAGTTTTTTCTCTTTCAATGTTAACAAAAGACATTGTGACAAGAAAATATATTTATCAGGAACCAAGGCAGCTGGTGTGTGTTGTATTAGCATCACAACTTTAAGGCAGGTCAAGCTAACTTAACTGCATCCATGTTTCACAGCTATTCTTGATCTATCAGTACTTAATCCCTAATTATTTGTTGTACTTGAATTGCATCTGTTTTGGTAGTTATTTGAAACATAAAATTGAATAAGATGCACATTAGCAATACAGTGTTAAACTTCCTCATGAGTTCACTTTAGATATCTGCTTTTTCCATATATATTAGTCTCAGTATATCTTGAATTACTTTTCCTCAAACATTGGTTTCTTGAAACAGGTTCAACTAACCTTCAGAATCCAGGCAGTCTTGTACAATACAACTGGGGCATATTACAAATGTTCACTACATCATAGGTTCTGTGCTTTGAAGTTGTCCTTACAAAGGGCCAACGTTGCAATTCTAACAACTCCAGCCCCAGACCCAGTAAAAGCCTCACTAGTTGACTTTTTTTCTTATGCATATAGATGCTTACTTCCAAGAATAGTCATTTTCCATTTGTATATTGAAGGAAATTCAAATGAATACAGAGCTGAAGTGCATCAAGTGCCTAAGTCATGCATCTAACATTAACTGATTGATTATGATGTTCATACAGAGGATTTGCTCATGAACATTAGAATTAAAATAATTTAAAAACATAAGATAGCATGTAGCTCTTACCAGTCTCATTATCATCCAACTTTTCTATGGCTTTAAATTTATTGTTCAATAGACTGAAGAGGAAATCTGATGTTTTGTATATTTTGACTAAGCAATTGCAAGTCATAGCTACATCCATAAATAATTTTAGAAGTGTCAACCTTACGAACTGAATTAAAGATTTTTCAATGTTATTTCTTGATGCCATATAACTCATGATTTTCCCTATCTTATTGGAAAAGCTAATTAAGAAACAATATATTTATTTATTAGATGAAATGGCTCCACATCCTACATCTTAGTTCTAACAGTTGTTTGGAGGATCAGCTCGTGGTATTTCCCTGGCATTACATTAGAGCTTTCTTCACAGAATACCAAACTGTTTCACAATTCTTGTTCTTTATTTTTTGAATTTTTCACAAACTCATTTAACTCTTTGTTTAAGTTGTGCTTAACTAATCATAGCTAATCTCTTGCAAGATATGGCTGCTGATTTTGTTCAGGATGCCAATTGAAAAATGTTATTTGGATAAAAGAAGTACTTGTTGCTCTCTCTCTCTCTCTCCCCCTTTTTCATTGTTTATAAACTTTAAGGGGTGGTTAACTGTCACCTATGCCCTTTAATTGCAACCTGGAATCTATGATCTCTGATCAGTGCATGCAGTTTCAAATGATGAATTACTTTCCTGCCAAGGGGCAAAAATAAAAGTACCATGATCCCTTGATGTACTAGATTTGTTTAGTAGATCTTAAGTGATCTTATGAGTTGGTTCTTAAGTGCGAACATGTTGTTTCATCACTGGAAATGCCATGTGAAACTTCTTGTTCCGAGGTACTAATGCATCATCTCATTAGACTATGCAGATTAGTGAATGGTATGTTAAGCTGTCATATGGGCCGCGGTGGATTACTTATTTTCTTGGATCAGGTAACTGTGTGTACCTACTTGCTAATCTAACTTTCTATTATTCTGAAGTTATTCTTCAGTGATTTTTTTTTTCTTCGGCTGGTGTAGGTTTGATGACTCTAATGATTTTCATGGCGTTCCAAATATTTAGCAATCTACAGTGTGACTCTCAAGAAAATACTACTCATCAAACAGCAGAGGTGACAACCATAAGGCGTCCTCTGCTTGCTAACAAGGATGACGACAGTCAGAGCTTAGGATCATCCTATGAATCCGTTTCCCACGATGAGGAAGATATTGAAGAGCAGCCTGCGACAGGACCAGAGTTGCTTAAAGATGGGGAAATCAACAACTCCCAAGAGCTCTGCGCCATCTGTTGTGATGCTCCTAGGGATTGTTTCTTTCTTCCTTGTGGACACTGTGCCATGTGCTTTACATGCGGGACAAGGTAATGTTATTACAAATTCATTGAATTTGAAATGGTTATGCCGTTGCCTTGAAGTTAATAATTTCCCATCAGATTCAGAAATGAACCACCATGGACTGATCAAAGTACATCTTGAGCATGCAGGATTTTGGATGAGGCTGGCATATGTCCCATCTGCCGGAGGAAGATGAAGAAAGTGAGGAAAATTTTTGCAGTTTGAGATCCATGGGTGATAATATATGCGCCACTCGCAATTCCACACGGTAATATAATTTGCATGCCCTGTTATTGTAGTGGTTGCCCTGAGATCATCCTAAGCACACAAGGTGGAAACCTCATTGTGCTGCATACTTAATAAGATTGCATCTCAATCCTACTTGGTGGAAAGGCTAGACTTTACATGAAGTTTAAACTCTAAAGACTAAAATGTTGTTCAGATCCTCTTAGTGATCAGGATAAAGTTAAACACATTGTGATTATAATTTGACAGGCCTAATATAATATGATGTACAACTATAATCAATGCCTTTTCACTGTGTATTTTGTTTTCAAGAGCTTTAAGTTGGAAATTTTTGTGTGCTCCACTGCTGCTACTTATGTTTCCGGTAGATGGTAAGTTTTTTCCTTAGGATTAGCTATATGAATCTTTCATCATTATTGATACCAGTAAAAATATTTGATAATTCTACATTATCAAATTTTCTTTTTATAGTCAAAGCTCCATTCACAGAAACACTATATGGGTGGGAAAGGTTATCCTTACTGCACACAGGAATAGCAATGCATGCTCATATGGAACTAAAAAATTAGTCAATGTAGCATATATTTTACTGATGAATAAAATATTATAAAATCAATTAAATTGTGTTATCTATTGCTGCATCATTTAATATTGACTTGGATCTTGATTTTAATCCATCTACATGAACCAAGCATCAATTAAATTGGATTTCTAGTCCAGTTTTGCTTTTAGAAAATATCCTAAATGCGCACTTAGTTTTAGAAAAAGAATATTTTCGTATTCTGTAACACTAATCTTTGTTAAAATCCCGTCCACCTTTAACCAAATCACCGACCGTAAAATCGAACCGGGATCGGTTTCCGACCACACATTGACCAAGGCGAGACGTTCAAGTATAAATCTCATCAGCTGCGCAGCGCCAAACAGCAAGCAGCCTACTGATGCAATGGCTGAAGCCTCGCGCTGGCGGGACCCGTGTGTCTCAGCCTGTCATTACGCGGTAGACAACGGTGGGTGATTTCGTATAGGTACATAGGAAGTGATACTCAAATAGAAGCAAAGCTTCTCGTGGCGGGAAAAGTCGTTGGAGACGGTTTGAACGAGTACTTTTCCGAAATAGCCCCTTTCCTCTCGACTTACTACATCTCGCTCCTCGAACAATTAATTCCATGTGCCCCCTTTTCTTACCGACTATTTCATGAATCGACCGCGGACAATAAACCACATTCTATGTTAGTTATTTGCACCTATAAATTTTTGGCTCGTATCGTGGTGGTGATTCGTGACCCACATCTCAAGATTTTTCGATGTTCTGCCTCTGCGGCCGCCCCCATCGTTTCCGTCGTCGAGATCCTTCGCAAGCTCCGAAGCGGCGGCTCTTGCGATGCCCCCGACACGGGCCACGGCGAGAGCCTTGGCGGCCTCTTCGGTTAGATCCCGTCGGCATTCTTCAGCCGAGATCCGTAAGAGAGGAGCGATCCGACCGTGCTCGCCGATGTCCTGTCCGTCGATTCGTTCAAGCCCTTCTCTGTAGTGCAAGCAAAAGGCGGCCGCGAAGTGGTGATAGAAAGACCAAGCGTGCGTAGCGGTCGGTGGTTGAGGCAGTAGGGTTTGGAGTCGTCATTGAAGCAGGAAAATAATTGGGCAAGAAACCAGTGCAGATCTCCAAATCAGGACGAAGATTGTGAGTCTCCACCGCCTTCAGTTACAACCATTTCTTGGGATAGATCATGAATTGGGTGAGAGAATTGGCAAGGGATCCTAGAAATCCTTCTCTTGCAAAAGCATTAACATACCAGAAGAGGTGAGGCTCATTCAATTGTGGAGCTCCATTCACATGCACTTTTATCTGGACAGGAAATGCTCTTCAGAAGAACTCCAAGAATAAGCCCTAACCTGTCACATTTACAGGTACCTTTTCTTTCTTTTTACGTGCAAGTTCTATAAGAGCATCATATGGTTTATATAAATTGAAGTGTTAACTACCAAAAGTTGGAAATGGATTAAACAATTATAAAGTCATGTTGACCACAGATCTGAGGAACTTAGATATGGACTCAGAAGATGCATTGCAGAATCATTTTAACACCATTCTGCTTTTTAGTTTTCATTTAAAGCATGCTTAGTGAGTTGTGAAGTTTGGTTCTAAAAAATCTGACCTCTGATTGGTATAACCGTACTTTGATTAAATTAAACTGGTGTCCCGTTTCTGCCTTACGTTCTTACATGATTCACTTTAAATTAAACTGGTGTCCTGGTATTAGATTGCCCATTTAGGCTGTAAATATAAATTTGGGAAATGCATCTTATTTTTGAGCATCACGTATTTTGAATTAGTATTACTTCAAGTGTATGACAACACTATTAATTGGGCACTCGTCAAATAGGCTTGAGGATATGACATCTCTGCTTATGCGGCGGTGGCTTTGATACCCTTTTCTAAATATACTGGATATTTTGGACATCCCTTGTAGAGCACAAATTATGTGCCTCACTTGATTTCTCTATCCTCCAGAGCTGTCTAATGACATTAGCCATTCGACAAGAAATAGTGAAGTTGGCATCTGTCATCTGCCGCTAGAACACCATTTATGTCCAGAATCTATCTACTGTGTTCATGTTGGAAGAGAGAGGCAGGATAGTTGTCACATTCGATCGAAATGTGAGCTTAAGTTGCACTTTCCCGGACAGAGGAAGAAGAAAAAGCTTTCAAGGAGAAAATTCTTCTCGTCGACTGAATGTGATGACTGTTGATGGCTATTACACCGAGTATAAATAGTTTGGATCCAGTTGGATCAATTGGAATTGATGGCTTCACCTGCCACAAACTCAGTACAGCCATCATATTGAATCTTTGTTGTCCAATCAGAATAGAAATGCCCCCAGTGATTTAAGAGAAGCTTGACTTGGATGAGACATGGTTCAACAACATCAGCTGTGTTCCACATAATTATTGTTCACTGAATACCCTATTGCAATGAAATCTCTCATGGTATTCGTGGGAAATGTTGATACATAATACAGTGGACAGGATGCCAAATTCTCTCATCAGTTATAGTAGCTGTTGATGAAGTTGAATGTTTCTGCTGCTCTTTGTTCTACAGATTCAAGCATCTGAATTGACTGGGGATGTCAACCCATCCAATTCAATCCTGCTTTAGAAGAACAAAACCTACCTTGTGATCTGGTACATTCAATCAATGAGTTATCCTCTTCTTTTTTATTCTCCATATGCTTAGCAGGTGTGTGACTCATGAGATTGTTCTCCTGCCACAGATCAAAGATTAAGTGCTCGAAGAAGGCCCAAGTCATGAAGAGAGGTAAAGCATTTAGATGGGTGATGGAAGAGATGCCTGTGGATCCAACGGCTCTGGTGCATCGTAAGTGATGAATTATTATTGTTGTTGTTATTATTATTATTATTACACATGAAGTAAAAGGAAACCAACATACAACTACATAATTCAATGTGGCAAAATTTGGTGATCGTTCAACAGAACACACAAAAGAATGAAAGCATCATTCAACATTCATAATTACAATCAAAATTGCTAAAATTAGCTACCAATTTGCTGTATAATTAATTGGTTAAGACACAATTTTTTTTTTCCTCCAAATCATAATTGCTAAAATCGTTTTGCTTGTAAGATACGATTGTCTATCCTGAGTATTCTCACATTCTACATTGTTAAACAGTTGGGCATTAGGTTTCCATCTATATGCAAAGATTACAGTGGTTAAAAATGTCACGTCAAATTGTTATAGCCTAAGGAGTCGAGCGTTAAATTTGGCATCCCAAACTCCAAAAGTCTACCTCCTTTTCACACAGCCAACAGGTAAAAAAGAAAATATTTACATAAACATTTCCTTTACATGGACAATTAGTAAAATCACATAATTTTCCTTAGTGACATGTATATGTATATATAAGTATATTCCCTCAACAATATACATTAACATTTCCACCATTTTAAATTTATGAATTTATTCTACCTTCTCTCTTTCTAAAAAAAAGGATAATCTCATTTCACCTTAAATATATAAGTTTTACATTGTTGAATGACTTATATAAGGTTTTTTTGTATCGAATTTATAGCATTTCATATGTTTTGGTACAATCTAATATACAATTTTTCATTGTTTTTTTGGTGATACATGTTGGTATATCGTCAAATATACTGGCAACCCTATAAGATTGGCGTCAGGCTAATATTTTAATTTTTGGTTTCGGATCAACATCCATATATGATGCTAGTGCGAATATGAATTTTGAAAGAATACGTATACAAATACAAGTACTACATGTACATATATGTAAAAAGGAATTAGAAAACGGTAAGTAAAAATAAATGGTTAAATATAAAACACCCAATTTATAGATTTCAATTTAGAGGGATGAATGTGTAAATCACTGCTTTTGTGGTGGGAGATATGCAATCATTCTAAGAATAAAAATAAACGAGGGCGGAGCGGTGCAGAAAGCGATGGGAACCTAAAAAATATAATTCCAAAAGCCGGTGGGTTTTGAGAGAGGAATCCCAACAAATTACAAATATAATTCCAAAAGCCGGTGGGTTTTGAGAGAGGAATCCCAACAAATTACAAATACAACACTCCCAGTTTCTTCTTATTTCTTTCGCCCAGTCCTTCTTTAACCCCTTTCCCCTCGTCATCCGCCCCCCTTGCGAAAGAGGAGAAAGCAGACCGAGAAAGGACGATTCTTATACCCCCTGCAGCTCCGATCTCATCTCTTGATTCCTCTCGATCCCTTCGGAGCGGGATCAAGATGTCGTCCCCGAGCAAGCGCCGCGAGATGGACCTGATGAAACTGTAGATCTCCCCTGAAAAAAAGAACCCGACCTTGATCCGATGATATTGTTTCGTTTTGTTTGCCCTGATCATGTTCTTGTTTCCTGTGGTGGGCAGGATGATGAGTGACTACAAGGTGGAGACGGTTAACGATGGGATACAAGAATTCTTTGTGGATTTCCATGGCCCGAGCGAGAGTAATCCCATCCGCTATTTGTTCCTCCCTCGGATTCCTTTTTTCGCTTGACGATCTTTTTTTTTATTATTATAATTATTAGGAGTCGGCACTTTGTATTGCTTGTTTTGGTTCCCTTTCTTGATTAGTGTCTTGTCGGTTTGAGATGTTGGAGATTAGCATCGAGTTGATACTATTTGTTTTGTTGAGGCTTTCGTCTCTTTTTTCTTTCCCTTTTAACATTTGTTAATCGGAAAGAGAGCTAGTATTTTGGTTTTGACATGTTTGATATTTGATTTACTAGTTTCTGTAGGTTATATCACCGCATCTGCATGCTCAACTTTGGTTCCTTTTTAAACGTTGCAATAAGATTTAGAGGTTAAATTTTTAGCATTAATGTGTGCGCTTGTGATTTTTGGATCAGTCATTGAAATTGATTAGATTGGCCATGCAACCCTTTATAACACCACTAATGTTTTATATTTGATATTTTAGTGGAACTATTTTTTGCCACTCGATACTTGATCATTTCGTTTACTTTTGTTGCACTCGCTGGTGGTGAAGTAAGAGGGTTTCTTGTTTAATTGTTGACATTACAGGTCTTTATCAAGGAGGAGTGTGGAGGGTGAGGGTGGAACTGCCAGATGCTTATCCTTACAAATCTCCATCAATTGGCTTTGTTAATAAGATTTATCATCCTAATGTAGATGAAATGTGAGTTTTTGAGTGCAATTTTATGTTGTTTCATTTTTCCAGTAAAATATATTCTTCCACTTCCTGCAACTTTTTGTTACTTACCGATGATGATTTAGACAAACTCTGAATATTAAGATTTCACATATTTAACTTGCCATATTTTCAGGTCTGGTTCAGTTTGTTTGGATGTCATCAACCAAACTTGGAGTCCCATGTTTGGTAATATAACTTACCCCTTATCATTTTCATCTGTTAAATTGATAATTGGCATATAATGCAACATGGTATAGCTGATAATTAGCCAATTCTGTTTGTTGGAAGTTAATGATCTGCTATTTTTCTGTCAGATCTTGTCAATGTATTTGAAGTTTTCCTTCCACAACTTCTTTTATATCCAAATCCTTCAGACCCATTGAATGGGGAGGCTGCAGCACTAATGATGCGTGATCGGCCTGCTTATGAACAAAAAGTGAAAGGTGATGAATTTTTTTAAGCTTAATGTATATGCTTATAGATTCTACATATTTCGTGCTTGTTTATCTCTCATCTGTGCATTTTTTAGTTTCTTTCCACCATATGTAAAATGATAGCAGTCTGCAACAGTCTCCTGATAGAGTCCTATACAAACATTTTGTGCACATGAATCTAGGGACTTCATTTTGATAGAGAGAAAAAGTTGCCCAATTAGGTGGTTTTCTCCCATCGGTTTGGTGTTTATTTATTGCACTGAACTGAACTGCATCTGGCGGAAGCTTGCTCTTGCGTATCTGTTTCTAATGAATATGTTAGAATGTATCAAAATGAGGTAGCATATGAGGTTGCAAGGATAAACTGAGAGTGAGGGTCCAGATGTATCTGTTTCTCGTGAATATGTTAGAGTGTATCAAAATGAGGTAGCATATGAGGTTAAAAGGATAAACTGAGAGTGAGGGTCCAGATGTATCTGTTTCTCGTGAATATGTTAGAGTGTATCAAAATGAGGTAGCATATGAGGTTAAAAGGATAAACTGAGAGTGAGGGTCCAGATGTATCTGTTTCTCGTGAATATGTTAGAGTGTATCAAAATGAGGTAGCATATGAGGTTAAAAGGATAAACTGAGAGTGAGGGTCCAGATCCAAAAGAACTAATTATATGGTCACAAGTATAAATAAAACAAGCTCATCCTTTGCATTTTCTGTCCTGTGTTTGTGTCTGAATTGTAAAACTAATGGTCCTCTTTTGTAAACTAGTACATCTCATTGCCAGAACTACAAGGATGATGCATTATTATTTGAGATCTTTGCATCAACTATTTGTCTCCGAGTTCTGAGGTTCTAGCTTGGTAACACCCAGAATGATGATGGCATACCTGAAAATTAGATGTGGTGGGGAGAGAGTGGCCAATCTAATTAGATGTGAAAGTGGCAAGAGATAATTGAAAAGTAATTGACTGTTGGCTTTACTTCACCAATATGGAAAAAGGTATAGAATTTTACTTGTGACTTTCCACCAGGTGTGAGTTGTGAAAATTAAAGTTGGAATGAACTGTTAGTTGCAGTTGCACTTCTTGGAAGACGTTTTGGAGAGTAAGCAACCAAAACCATTAACCGATAAAAATTTTTCACCTTTTTTAAGTTTGTTGTTTCGATTGTATGTATGCTAAAAAAGATTTGATTCACCATCTGATTCATCAATGAGTTTGTTATATATTAATTTCTTCCTGTGAAGTTTGTATAGGTAGTATCGTTCCTGTTTTCCTCATAAATGCTACTTAGCAAATAAAACATATCTTCTAAAGCAATTTTAACTGTTTTGATCTTCTGATGTTACAAATTCTGTTCCAAATTTTTGAAGTTTACTTGGCTCAGGCATTGGTTGTAGATGCTGAGTTATTCCTTTCACTGTTGCCTAGATGTTAGTTTTGTCCTGACAGTGCTTTGTCGGTTTTGTAAAAAAAATAAAAGTAATTCATTCTAATATAAGTTGGCATTAGAAATTTTGAGAACTTTTTTTCTTATTTGTTGAAGTTGATAAAGAATATTGAGGGATACGGAGAGTGGTATTAACGCCATGTGCCTTACCTAACAATCTTACACCTAGTGCACCTAAAGGAAAGCAATACAGATATTACCCAACCAAACCACAGTAGCTCCATGATTTGGAAATATTTAAGCATCAGAATTTGTTTGTTCTCCATTATCTTTACGAACCAGTCTAAGTTAGGAGCAATCAATTGTGAATTTGATCAGCGTGAACCGGTGTAGTAATTAAGCTCGTTTATTTGCATTAGGTTTCAAGCATTCTCGTAGGACAGAACCCAAATGTTACTTTATTATATTTGCCATTTTCCTGCTTTCTTGCAGCATGAATCTAGTTACTACATGCAGCATCGATGCTGCTAAGGGACTAGCGGACTGTATCATGTGGAAGTATAGCACATGATGTGGTGCAAAAGGAAAGTAGCGAATACATTTGGCTTTTGTTTTCATGTTGTTTAGCATATTTAATGGGTTGACGAAAGACTAATCTTGCCAGGATTTGCGAACCATTCGACATATCTGCATTTCTGAAACTAATATATTTTTGACATGATATATTTATGCTAATAAATCAGTTGTATAAGAGAAGTGGCTAATTCCTGGACCTGCAGTAAACAAAATTGAGACAGCATTCATGCTGGCTGCTGAATTGTGATAGAGGATCTTATGTTAGCCTTGACTCATTATTTATCTCATTCGGAACCAAAACACCTTTGCAGCTACTTATTTCTATGTAAGCTGAACAATGCTGTTGAAAAGACTAGCTATTCTGTGTTGTTGGTAAAGATTTTTTTTTTTTTTTTCCATCTTTAGAGTTCGGTTTCTTATTGATCCTGTTTTCCCCTCGTCATCCAGAATACTGTAAAAAATATGCAAAGCCTGAAGACATAGGCGCTTCTCCTGAAGATGAATCCAGCGAGGAAGAGCTGAGTGAAGATGAGTATGATTCTAGTGACGAGCAAGTGGTGGGAAAGCCTGACCCTTGACGACATGCATCATCTGTTTCGGACACCCGCCGGAAAATCAAACTCTTCATTGATTGCGCCATTGTAAATAAGCATACTCAAATCATGAATTTATTTATGGTTCATTGCATGAATGGACTTAGTGGGACCGGGCGTTGGAGTGGAGCACTCCCATGTAGAAGATCCGAGACTTGGATTTCAAGATCACTCATGCCATGCCATGCCATCCCGTTTTGAAGTTATCTCAAGCTGTTGTTGTGTTCTAATTTCTCATCTGATCGTTAGCTGTCCCCAATTGACTTGGCCCTAGATGAGAACATCTCAAAGAGTTTGATTATATTTTGGTGTGACATTCTTAAGCTCTGCACTCGAGTTACGTCTGCATCACCCTTCTCTGACTTGGTTTGTGGTGCTCCCGTTGCAGTGTGTGCGTGTGGTGGAAGAGGTTTTTTTTTCTTTATCTTTAAATTTTATTTTATTTTATTTTCCTCCTGATGTGTTTCCTAGCCTCTCTTTTCTCTCTCAAAGGTCATCCTCTAGCCTGTCTTCCCCAGCTATATGTGTAGCTCGTGTGTCTGTTCCTCATCACCGTCGAAAAGGTATGCCTTCCTCATTCATGGCCTTTGTTTCTACATGCTTCTCTTCCCTTTCTCTGGTTCCTTTTCCGGTAGGCAATTCTACCCTCTTCTTCTTCTGCTGCTCTTTCCCCTAATCTGTGTATATTTTGACTGGGTTTGCTTTGTCTGTGTCTTTTGTGGCTGCATGAAATGATCCAACTTCACATCCAAGTTCCCTGCTTCCTTTGATTAAGATGTACAAAAGGAAGAGAAGAGGCCTTCTTGTTAGCAATCACTTTGATGCTCTGGTTTATACTTCACCGTATTATGGGCTTACATCATTTATGTAGCTTATACAAGTTTTTCACCAACAACATTTAGGCTCTCTCTCTAATAATAATAATAATAATAATAAAATGGAGTTCCAGCTGTTACTATTACGGAGTATCTCGTACTTTTACGGAATGCACTAGATAGCAATGAGTGGGTATTTGAATGAGGATTTGGATTCAGATATGTAGGAATTAGATGGAATTCTCGAGTACTTATCTGTTGTTATTCCCGCATAAAACTATTTAGATAGTGCGTGCAAGGAGAGAAATGGATTCACTCCAAATGGGCTGGCCCATTATATATCTTGGAGGCCCATAATAGCCAGGCCCTAATTTGGACCGGAGCCGTTCCCCTCTATATGCAGCTCCATTTGTCTTTCCGTGTGTCAACCCTACCCCACCGCCGCCGCCATCCTCATCGCTTCCCCCGCTTCCGGCGGCAACCTCTCACCGCGTTCACGCGTCTTTCTTCTCTTCGACCTCGCGACCGGGGCCGGCTTCGTCGCTGGCGCCTCCGAAGGCGGGGCTCAGGGACGACGCCCGCCGCGGATCCAGGAGCTAGGTGGGAGAGGACCGGCGTGGAGGTCTTCCCTCCCCGCTGACATCCGCGGACCAAGGTTTGATCTAATCTCCCGAATAATCATCTTTCTCCGTCGTTCGTACCATGGATCTTAAATCGGAGCCATCCATGGCCGTTCGATGATCTTTTCCTTGGCGATGAAGCAACCACAGTCTTCTATTTCTTTCCATAAGTGCACAACTGCCAAATCCATATCGAGACGAAGTTGCTTCGTTAGAGGAGTTAGCTTTGCGATGCTTGCCTTGATCGTAATAAGTCTGCTAATTCCTTGTCTTTTTGGCTTGATGGGTACAATTCGACAGTCGTCTTTCTAGGTACCAGAAATTTGTGTAGTTCTAATAATTCTTTTTCCTGGATGTTAGGATTTGGAAATGGAAAAGCATGGTCGAAAACCTGAACCCAACATCTTTGGAAGCGTATGGCGTTTCTTGCGTAGGTGCCTCTTTCTCGTGCTCGCCCTCGGTCCTATGCCCAACCATATTGCATTCATCATGGACGGGAACCGGAGATACGCCAAGCGAAGGAATGTGAAAGAAGGCTCCGGCCATGGTGTTGGATTCACGACTCTCACCTCTGTTTGTCAATACTGTTTTGAAATGGGCGTGAAGTACGTGACCGTGTATGCCTTCAGCATCGACAACTTTAAGCGAAAGCCAGAGGAGGTCCAGTCTCTTATGGATTTGATGAAGGAAAAGATCGATGAGTTGTTAGAGGAGGAGAGCATTGTGCAAAAATACGGTTTTAGGATCAACTTCTGGGGAAGCCTGGACCTGCTGAGTGAGCCGGTGAGGTTGGCAGCCGAGAAGGCGATGGCACACACTGCCAGTAACACCGGCCCGGTTCTCTCGGTCTGCGTCGCCTATACTTCCACCAATGAGATCATGCGTGCCATCAAAAAATTGTGTGCGAGGAAGCGCCTCGGAACACAAGGGTATGCGAATTGTGATGGTGAATCAGTATGTGAGGAC
Source organism: Musa beccarii (assembly GCA_024322285.1). Lineage (NCBI taxonomy): Eukaryota > Viridiplantae > Streptophyta > Magnoliopsida > Zingiberales > Musaceae > Musa > Musa beccarii. Next base: position 2,054,122 of record CM044399.1, read on the forward strand.
ATCGACGGTTGCGTTACCGTGGCTGATTTAGAAGAGAACTTGGACACTGCTGATTGCCCGGACCCTGACATTGTTATTAGGACGTCAGGGGAGACTCGGCTGAGTAATTTTCTTCTCTGGCAGACTTCGTTGAGCCACTTGCAAAATCCAAACCCGCTGTGGCCTGAATTTTCTCTTAGGAACCTGATCTGGGCTATCTTGGAGTACCAGAAGATCCATCCTTACTTGGAAGCAAGGAGAAGGCTGGCTAAGAAGGAAAACTAAACCTGCCTACGATGCTTTGCTTTTAAGGCTTGTCATGCTCTTCTGGATGTTATTGTACAATGTGGTTTTGAGCTTGTTTATCATCATCATCATCATGTGGGAGCACTGCTCTCGAGCCTTGCCTCCCAAGTTTCATTTGGTTTGGTTGCTTTGTCGTCGCATTGAAGTGATGGATCGGTGGTGGCGTCCCTCCACCTCCACGGTGAGATTGAAAAGTGAAGATTATTATTCTTGTGGATAGTGGCATTTTGGTTGGAACATATCCAAGGCTGTCGTCTATGGTTCAAGAAGGTTCTTTTCGCCTTCTCAGGAGACATGAACATGCACAGTCGAGCTTTTTTGCTTGCTTGCCTACAAGTCTCTTCGATTAGAGAAACACAAGATTTCCTTGTATTGGTTATGGCCGTCAAGGCTACGCAGATTTGATCCACTTGCTGATGAATCTAGTCCAAAGGTCTCTACTTTCAGAGTCGAGTTGCAGAAGCATCTAATTAGCAGGAGGGGCATTACAGCCGACAAGCACATCTAATTTTCTGAGTTTAGATATGACTTTTTTCCTTGCTGCTACTTCTTGTTATATACTTGTGATGAATCTTGTTCCTGATACAACTGTTGTACTTGCAGCTAACCTTTCAACATCTTGATTGATATAACACCCTCCTGTATGTCTGTCTGTAGATTGTGAACTGCTTGATAATTGAAAGAATTAGAATGCTAGTTTAGGTTATTAGAAAAGTTCTTTGACACTCTTAATTCCAATGCTCCTTTTTGATGTTCTTCCTGAGTGGCATATTGTGACAAGTCATTGCATGTTCATTCATGAAGGTAGTATGATAACTGAGTATGCACTGCTACATGCCTTAAGAAAAAAGGTTTAATTCTAACATCTTTTCAGTCTGGTTAACTAAATTTCCATGACAGTAGGATTTCACCAACAAGCATTATAAGTATTATGCTACAATCCACATAAATTTTCAAGGAAAACTAAGATGATACAGCTAGTTCTTCCCTGAAAACCAATTTTACAAAAAGAGCATGTGTTTCATGCTTGATGATGTTGTCCAAGACACCTGAATAAATCAAGTAGAAGACAAATGCTCAATCTATCCAATAATAAACATCACAATATTGATTGAGAAAGGTACATGCTTTTACATTCAAATTCTTATATTATATATTTCATATATATATATATATTCTTTCAAAACTCCTAAATATGAAATTTAGGAATTTGAATGTGAATGTTCATTATGGCTAAATTTAGCATTTCTCCAATGAGATTTAATTCGATTGGGCTTCTTCTTCTTCTTCTTCATCATATATATATATATATATATATATATATATATATATGAATGAAAAAAATAAAAAAAATAATTTTCTTAATCTGTTTACGTTGAATAGATATCTCAAACGGAAGGGGTAGAAGGTAAGAACACGAATTCCATTCCAACGATCGTTGCAAACTCTTTGAAATTTACTTTTGAAATTGAGAATTACAAACAATGACCTTCAAAGTAAGGCGATGTATTTATCGATTGTCAAAGAGAAATATCAATTTGAACAAAATTTAAAATCATGATTTTCTCTTTTTTCATTTTTCTTAATTTCTCTAATTGATATATCTCTATGGTTCCAAAGATGCTCTTTTATGATTACATTTCTTCAATTATTCTTATCACCCACTCCTTCGATCAACGATAGTGCAAGTTGAACGGATCATGAATTTGTAATTTTTTATGTGAGCCTACGAGGGATAAAGCCATAAAGAATATGATGAGCATCACTTACTCATGTGGATGACTAATTGGCATGTGCAAGGTTATTGTTATTAAATAAGCCATGATCAAATTCATAATCATCCCTTCACCCAAACATAATTGGAATCATAACTAGAATGACATTAGATCAAATTCTGTAGATTGTATCTAGTATATTATTATTATTTTTTTGATTTTTTGAGATGCTCATTAACAAAACAAATAATAGAAAAAAAATAAACAATCTTATGATAATTATGAATAATAGGAGAATTACTAATTTGCTACCGAATCCGTTTAGAGATCCGACCCGATTTGTGGCCGGGTGTCCGAAGCGGGGCGTCTCCTATTTTATCCTACGCGTAGTGACTCTACTTCCACGTGGGTGCTTCGCTGTCGCCACCCACAGGCCAAAACCAGGGCATAAAGAAGTACGAGTCCGATTCCCATCGACTTCGCCCGTCTTCTTTTGCCCTTCCTCCCTGATTTCCTCGGCGAGCATCGGATCCCGCCTCCACTCTCTCCGTTACCCGTTCACACTCTCCGGCTGCGGCAAGTTCCTTGAAGAAGCGGGCAAGAATGGAGGAGAACGGCAGCGGCACGGAGGAGGTGAACAGCAACGGATCGGTCTCGTCGCCCGCCGGTAATCCTCGGGAGCTTTCATTTTCTCGATTCTTTCGATTCTTTCCTCAACCTCTTGTTGGTCGCGTTCGGATTCGGGGGTTGTCTGGTGCCGCACATGCGATGCGGTGGGTTATGCCGGGGGGCGTTTGGGTGATTGAACCTGTGGATCTTGTTTCGGGGGTGTTTTGGGTTGGGTTCGATGTGAAAATGGAAGCTTCTAATTAGTGTGAGAATGTGATCTCAGATTAGGGAATCGGTCCTTTTGATGCGTTTTGGGGAACGGCGGATGTCAAGAATGAAGTTTCCTGATTCAGTCCAGATGGGGAATTCTGGAGTGGTTTTGTGCCCTCACTGTTGAGCGGACAAGTAACCGAGAGGAAGTTGTCCAGGAATCACTCTATTGCAATGAACCGAAAGGGTTAACCATGCGGGGCATTCTAGGGATTGAAGGCGATCGTTATTTCAATTGTGGGCTTGGTTTTAGCGCTGGATCTTTGCTGGTACTAGTTTAAGAAGATTTACTAAGTTGTTTTTTTTGCTTATTTTCTTCATGGTCTGGTCCTCTGTATCCATAGAAAAACAAACTTTGAGTTAGTGTATTAGTTCTTTGATTCTTTCCCCCATCTCTAGTCATTGTTCTTTCTCAGGCTAGAGAGATATTAGATTTTTTAAAGGAAATTATCGGTACACTTAGAGTTGTCTCTTGTTGCTTCTACCATTGTCCTCTGCAGGAGATGTGTGAACAACTCTACGTTAGCAAAGACCCAAAGCTTTATATATATATATATATATATATATATTATAATTGGGTTGCTTAAACATTATAGTGAAATTTTTTATGTCTCCAGTGCAAGTCAGTTGCTAGTAAGTGGTGATCACATCTTTGTTGCCTTTCATGATTTGAGAAACATTAAACTTATGGCCCTTGGACATTCAATTTTAACTCCAGATGTTTCTTTTTGATTTGAAGCATAATGTAAGGTTCTCATTTGAAATTTATAGCTTTTCAAGTTGAGAAAGTTTTTGGGCCTTATGTTCAGAAGAAGCTAGTTTTGTGACTACCTACAAAAATGAAATGAATTCTTGTACTTCAATAAATTCTAGAGTCACTCTATAAACAGTGAAATTCAAATAACATTTTTTTACATCATCGAATCAGTTAGTGGCCATTACATCTTGATTATTCTAGTTTTGATTGCTTAAAATGAAGCTGGAATTATTAATTGATTCTGCTCTCTGTAGATGCCAAACTTGTGGTAACATGAATCAGCTGATTTTCTACTGTCCAAGAAGTCAAAATTTTCTTTTATATTATGGTGCAATGTCTAAATTCTTTTATTTTTTTGCCATTTCTAGTTGACAGAAGTCTTCCTAGGGCAAACACGATGCCCGGAGGAACAAAATGTACTGAAGGATTAGAAACAACCCCAGTCAAGCCAGATCTGGAAAGGTCAAAGACTGAGAGACGTAAGCAAAGTACTCCCCATGATGATCCAACAGCTCAATTATTTGATGATAAGATTTCTGATAAACAGAAGGTTTGAGCTTCTTGGCATCCTATAGTCTTTAGTGTGTGTTTTAATTTTATGTATTACAAGAGTTTTCTTTGGTATATAGCATTTGATGCTGCAAAATTGTTGTTACTTTACATCTGTTTCCACATAGTCAGTTTCGATTTATGTGTTGAGACAATCTACTGCTGTTGCATCGATCTCTTTAACTAAGGGCTTGTTTGACCTTTGGTGGCTTAAAAAATTGAAACATAAATTTTTAGAGTCACAGTGGTTCTGGCTTTTTATTTCTTTGTATGGTGCAGATGAAGATGCTAAATCGAATTGCTACAGTGAAAGATGATGGAACTGTTGTGGTTGATGTTCCAAGCAATCTTGAAGCTACATCATTAGAAGTAGAATCCGAGGATGCATATGGTGAAACAGTTGATGAAGAGCCACTAGATTCTACAGATCTCCAATATCGACCTCCTATGCAAATAGTCATTCTTATTGTTGGGACACGAGGTGATGTGCAGCCCTTTGTTGCGATTGGAAAACGCCTACAGGTTAGCTATCTTGAATTGTGATGTAACTTACTTCAGGCTTTTGTCTTTAAGGTATAACAGGTAGTTTTACTCCATTCTGAGTAAAATTATAAAAGCATCTGGGAAGATTATCTTGGGTTTATTTTTGTAATTTTTAAACTTTGCTAATTGTTTTTGATGTTGATGTTGTCAAAGTTCATGTATTTTTGTTCATCTTGATTTTAGTATGTTGAGATCACCCTTTATGCACTTGGGACTTGATATAAATGAATTAAGAATTTTTTTCCCAAAAAGATTTGTCTTATTGGATTAGTATAAGAAACTCATTCAGAAAGACATATTTTGGATGTATTTGGTTGAAGATTACCGTATGACATGTAATAATCAATTTATATCTTTAAATGGTTGATATTGTTGCCATTGCTTGTAAGTCTCAATTTCAGAAAGAAATGTGCTTACTACAAATTTTGGAATATAATCTTTTGTTATTTTATATTGGAATATTAGTTCTATTTACAATGGACATCCTTCTCAACTGTTTAACCAAACAGTGTTGTTGGTATATGTACTTGCTTTATTTGATATTAACATTTTACATTTTAGATTACTATATTTTGACTATTGAATATGTTCATATAGGATTATGGTCATCGTGTTAGACTAGCAACTCATGCAAATTTCAAGGAGTTTGTATTGACTGCTGGACTGGAATTCTTTCCTTTAGGTGGAGACCCAAAGGTCCTTGCTGAATGTATGCGCATCATTTCTTAACTTCTTTATTAAAGTCATATGAATGTATGTTTTGATAGTTTTGCTTTATATCATGCAATGTTAATTTTCCAGATATGGTGAAGAATAAAGGGTTCTTGCCTTCTGCACCTTCCGAGATACCTATTCAACGTAAACAGATTAAAGAAATCATTTTTTCATTACTTCCAGCCTGCAAGGATCCTGATGTCGACACTGGTATTCCTTTCAAAGCAGATGCCATAATTGCAAATCCACCAGCATATGGTTAGTTTCATCCGAATCTCTGTACTTTTACCTGAAAGTAGCATAGGTTATTTTTCTTTTGCTCTTGGTCTTTGTTATTGCATATAGAGATTATTAGAATCCATTATTTATCCTCCAAGAACATAGAAATTGATATATGACGACACTACCCTAAGTAAACAGACCTCTGTTTTATTAATACAAGTTAAACATTTGGCAAATTTAAGACTAAATAAAACAGAAATTGTAGGAACTTGACAAAATTTTTAAAATTGAATAAACTACATGGTTTATATCAAGGAATGCAATTTTAGGTATTGTTGCTAGCCCAATCAATATGGATTTGATATGTACCGAGGCATTAAAGAAAAGGAGAAGAGGTGGTGTGGTGACAGAGGAGGATGAGGAGGCGTGGGCAAGGATGAGGAGGTGGAGGTGGAAGAGGAGAGAAGTACCACTGTGGGTGGGAGGCCCTAGTGCACTTATAGGGTTTGGTGCCATGATGAGGGTATGCAAACATGTTGATCGATGTGGTGTGTTTGATTTGGTTTCTACGGAATTCTTTCCATTTTGTTCCTATTGGTAGGGTCAAAACCAACATGATATCAGCACCTGAGACAAAAATAATCCTTTGATAGAGGAGTATTATCGATATTGTATAAATAAAAATGGTCAAACTTGGTGCAGGTTTCCCACCAATGTGGAGTTTGGAAAGGGTTAATGTATGTAGCCTTAGGTTGTTTTAGTTTCAACCTTGATAACGCAAGGTCTAAATCTGGGAAGAACAAACACGGTGATTTGGGTGACGTACCCGTGTCCGACATGTGTCGGACACAAATTCGTCTCCGACAAGACCGAACATGTGTTCGGCATGTGTCTTTTTTTATTTTTATTTTTTGAATTCGTCGGATACATCGTTTGTGTGTCGGACTCGATGGCCGCGTGTAGAGACGTCGAGGAACCTCTAGAATCTGGCTCAGTGGCGTGTACGGAGGTGTCGGGAACCTCTAGAATCCTTCTTCCTCACGGATTCAGGGAGGATTTTGGCGTTAAATACCTCCTGTCCTGACTGAACACTTGCACATCACCGGCTTCCCTTCTTCCTGATCGGCCTTCCCTTTGCTGTTGTTGTGCGTCATCGGACCATCCGCCTTGTGTGCCTCTCTGTAGAGTCCTGTGTTGTCATTGTGCATCGTGGGACCATCCACCCCAAGCACCCCTCTGCAGAGGCAGAGTTGCACGCTATTGTCAGACCATACACCCCGAGTGCCCCTTTACAGAGGCAGAGTCACATGCTGCCATTGGACCATCCGTCCCGAGTGCCTCTCTGCAGAGGCAGAGTCGCGCACTATTGTCGCCTGCTTATAGAGCTTCTTCCTTAGCCATGTGGTGTTGCAAACCAAAGGTTTACCGTATACTAATGTTTAGCCTTTTTTTTTCTTTCTGCTAAAGACATTATTAACATATAATTATTTTTTATTTTTTAATCTGGGTTTTTTTATTACTTCTGATTAAACTATTAACATATTATTAACCTATTTTATTTTTAGTTTTTCTAATCTTAGTTATTTTACTGCTTCTGATTAAATTGTTAACATATTATTAACCTAACTTTTTTTTAATCTGAGTTTTTTACTGCTTCTGAATCCCTGATTAAATTACTATAATAATTTGAATAAACTGTAAATTGTACAAACTGTAATTTTTATAATAATTTTGTTAAATTGTAAAATATAATAATTTGAGTAATATATAAAACTCTTGTAAATCAAATATTATATATATATATATATTAAAAAATAAGTGTCCTTGCCGTGTCTATATCCTAATTTTTTTTAAAATGACGTGTCACTGTGTCTGTGTTGTGTATGTGTCCCAATGTCTGTGTCTATGCTTCTTAGGTATAAAGGAACATGGTCCATTCTGATCATTAATGTATGAATGGTTTAATAAGTAGTGAGAACCACATTAAGCACTTTGTAAATGGAAAAAAATTGACAATGGAGAAATCTTATGATAAGAAATTTCAAATCAAACCTTGTTATGCTAGTTACTTTGGCGAATAGTTATTGGGGCATAGTTGCAAAGATACAATCGATCGGGGAGAGTATCATGGTGATGACTCTTCATTCAATTTGGTTATGTTGCCTTTAGGGAAGTAAGAGTTAAACTAATGGTGAACTAGGAGGGAGTCATGTTAACTAAGTTAAGGATTTTTACAGACACTAATTTAGAATGTTCCCCCTTATGGGAACTAACACTGGAGGTGGAACAGAGGACAAAGGTCAGGCTCAACCTCCTAGCAAGTAGCCTTTATAAGTATAAGAAATATTGCTTTATACAGTTCACGTGATGTTTGGCTAGCAACAATGAATAGTTCAATACAATATGACTAAGGTATGATTCCTAATGGAATATGAGCATATTCTACAGGATTTGCATATTTTGAGTCTGAGAAAATTGTTCTCTACCAATCCTGTGTTTTCTTTTATATTTTTTGATTCAATTCTTCATTAATCTTTTGAAAGATGGAATGACATAATTACCTATGGGAACTAAGCCACTATTAATTGGAACAGAAAAAAATTAAAGTGTTTATTATAGTTATATATGGGAACTAAACAATCATTAATTGTCATACTTGTCATGATAATTTAATTATACATGTTGTAAAATTAACAAAAGGTTATTAGTTTTCTTATTACTAAGTTGATGTTTTATCGATTCGATAAAACTGAAGATACCGTGATAAATCTTTGTTAAGGAAATATTTCCTTGATCAGATCATCAAGATGATGCAAGACATAGTGGAAGTTGTATGGATTATACTGTTATTTGACTAATGCATTTAAGCTATAAGATACCTTATCAGGACTTGTGTATTTTATGTGTTTTTGAAGGAATATTGTCTTTCATATTTTCTTTGCAAGGAATTGCCATCATTATGCAAGGGTCTTAAATTTCATATTGGTTGCATCCTTAATGATTGAAAAACAAGTTGAAATCATCTTTAATAGCATACTTACATACAAGAACAAATATGAAGTTTTAGCTGTAGTTCAAAGCTTAGGTGCAATATTAAGCTTTGCTGCTGTCATTTGCCTCCTATTTTGTCTAAAATAATATCTGCAAGAGTTGAAGACCTCAAGTTGTTCCAAAGTAGCATTTGAGTTTATAGGATGTTAACTATGCAGCAATGTTCATTGCTACTAATGTTGTGTTTCATGCTAGTGTAAACAAGTTAATGACTGTCATTGATGAGAAAAATATGAGAACTTGATGGTTGTTTGTTTGACTAATAACATTGCATTGTATGAATCTCAGAGTTGGGAAATGTCGATATATCTGGCCCTATATAAAGGCATTTATATGCTGCTTCGTTAAGTTTTTTGTTCTTTGTTTATAAGCTTGTTAGGATTCCATAATCCTATGCTAAGTCAAGTTACTTGTTTAGCATTAAAACGACTTCAATTGTCTTATTAAATAGATATATTTTGTTTCATTGCATGCACATGGGAAAGTTGAACATATTTGGTATAGTTTGATGAGCTTGCACAATATGGGAACTTGTAGAAAATGCTTATAGTATGTGAAGTTTAACTATTTATTTTAGGTGTGGCTACCAATTGATGATGATGAATTTCTTTCTATATTAGTTTTCATTCCTTTTTTGTGATGATGAAGTTGCCTTCATAATTTGCAATTTGACTTTCAAGTTTAATCATTGACTTGGATTTGCTTATTCAGGACATACCCATGTAGCTGAGGCGCTGAAAATACCAATTCACATTTTTTTCACAATGCCATGGACGTGAGATCTTATTTCCCTTTTTTCATTCTGGTTTAGCATATCATAAATTTTAGGTTATGGTAATGTTTACCTATCTTCCAATTGAAGTTATTAATTTAAATATTCATATGCATAATCGGCTTTTAGCTAAACCTAAATGCTGAAGTGTGTTTATCTAATTTTTTGTCACAATTTCAGACCAACTAGTGAATTTCCGCATCCTCTTTCCCGTGTCAAGCAATCTGCTGGATATAGAGTAAGAATAATATTTCCTGCTCTCAACTGCTAACAAGTGATGTTTCTTGGTTTATTATTTTTTTGTGTATCAAAAATATCAAAGTATTCTTGAACATGTCTGATTAATCTGGTTAAGAACTCGAGTGTGGTATAGTATTGTATATGTAAGCTAGTCCAAGGAGCTTATTTGTGCTTTTGACACCAGCTTAGGTTTTATACTTTTTATAGTTATGTTATTGAATTATTTTGGAGATTTTATCCATAGATTGCAAATCCTGGTATGGGCTGGGGAGATACATTTGACTAGATTGGTATCCGTATTGCTGAGATCGGTATCAACCAAGAAAAAAAACTTTAAAAAATAATAATATTATTAAAAGATAAAAGATATACAGGATATAAAATAAAAATATATATTTTTTTAAAAAAAATTAATATGTATATGTAGCTTGGAGCTTCTATATCCACCATACAGGTGCATTTTAGATGATGTAGATTAATTGTGTGTTTTTTGACATTTCCTCTATATTATGGTATACCTGATCCCATATAGGGTTAAGGGCTACTTTTTGTTCTCTTCCTTTTCTGTTTTTGTATCGTTTCCTTCTCTATCTTATCAATGATAGATGATAAATATTACAATGGTGGTAGATGATAAATATGTTGGTTCTAACAAATACAAATAATATCAACGTTTCTTCTATTTTATATTAATTATATTTTTACCTTTAGTTCACAACGATTTTCTTATTCTCCTTATCTTTTACAATTTTTTTTCCTTCTGAGGTTGTCAAATCAACTAGTATTAGCTAAATCTGGTTGTGTTTGATTGATTCTAGCTAATTCTAATCAATTTCTGACTACAAAGCTAATAAATTAATCAAAATTGGATTGGTTTTAGAAAAGTTTATATAAAATGGGCAAATCATATTGGAATGACCAATGCAATTTGTTTTGATTGGCATCTTGTATACATTTGAGCTATTTGTTGTACTCTTCTGATTAAGAAGATTTTTGTTCTTTTTTGCAGCTTTCATATCAGATTGTCGATTCTATGATTTGGCTTGGAATACGGGATATGATAAATGATTTTAGAAAAAGAAAGTTGAAACTGCGACCGGTGACTTATTTAAGTGGTGCACAGGATTCTGCCTCTGATGTACCTCATGCATATATATGGAGCCCACATCTTGTTCCAAAACCAAAAGGTAATTCTTTAAATTAAGAGGCTATTGTTTAATCGATTGGTTTGCCTGTAAATGTTAAACTACATCATGAAATGAATAAAATTTTTTTTGTCATGAAATATAAATATTAGTTGATATGACATGAGAACACAAATTTAGACTCAAATAATAGGTCAGTATGGGGTTGAATGTTAAATGTCCTATATTATTTTTTGCTAGCAACCAGATCATGACACTAATCATTTTTTATTTTTTTCTTTTGGTTTTATTAACATGACAAAAAATGTATGTCATATGAACTATATTTTATCTACCTTAGAAAAGTAATGCATGTTTTATGTTATAATGTGTAACTGACCATAAAGTGTAAAAGAATATTTCATTTTGATAGTTGGTGTAGGCAAGTGTGACAATTCTTCTTTGACATAAACTTGTCTATTTTGAATCTTTTTTTATTGTTACTGTTTGCAGATTGGGGACCCAAAATTGATGTGGTTGGATTTTGTTTCCTTGACCTTGCATCAAATTATGAACCTCCAGAATCACTTGTCGAATGGCTGGAAGCTGGTGAAAAGCCTATTTATATTGGTTTTGGTAGCCTTGTAAGTTCAGTCATCTCAAAAGAAACTATGCATTTATCAACCTTGGCATCTGCAAAGTACTATTGCTTCCTGAGTGCACTTATCTTGTTTTGCATTCCCTTAAAAGATTCTTAGAGTCATCGATGTTAGTTGACATTAACATACTATGCATAATATTCTCTAGTACCAAGGACTATAATCACACACTTCTCTTCTATACAATGTATTTGTTTCTGTAGATTTAGTATTGATTTGATCCTTCTGGTAGGTGTGCTGATTTGTAATCACGACACCATTTGTAAAACCTTGACTAAGTGGATTTCTATGTTGGTTTTCTGACTTGCTTGAGTCTTTACATCCACTCTAGCATGTTTGATAAATCTTCTGGCATATCAGTCATTGTAGTGTCATAGACATGTTGTAAGCTTTATTATAAATATGTTGCTTTAATTTCTTGATACACAAAGAAAGTGATTTTTTGGGTTGGCCAGATTTGTTTCACCCAAAACTTGACCATCTTGTAATATGGCATATAGAAAACTGCATATATGAGATTTTAGATATCAAGATTATTCATGAGAAGTTGTAACATACCCTATCATTCTTGTAATTTAGAATATTAATATTGACTCTAAACAATTAGTCTGTGCTGGTAAGTCATTCTCATTATTGTGATTCTTTGGTGATAAGATTTAGTACAGAGGCAATCAATACTTTGCACCTTCCGTTTTAATTGAATTCTCTCTTTCTTTCTGTTTATCCTTTCTTTTGCCTTTTGTGTCCACCTCGTATCTTTTTATAGGAAATTTCATATATTTTTAGAATGTAATGGCATGATGGTCCATGAGGAAAATGGTATGACTCTAAAAGGGTATATTATATGATGGATGGCTTAATATTGTATCGTTGATGATTTCAAGACAGTCATGAAAGTGAGGAGCTTCCAAATTCATCTATAATGCCCTTCTATAATGCAAATTCATCTGGCTTATTAAGTTTCATGTTTGTTTGTGCGGGATGGAACTTTGGTTTTAGATTAAGAGGATGAAGGAATGAAAAAAAGAGGTCTTATCCATGATATCATATGCTAATGATAAAGGACATGTTTGCCCTTTTGAGAAGTTATCAAATGGCAAGTTGTAAGATTGGGCCAATGTCTAGCACAGTATGGAAAATCATTTTGCTGGTTGCATCCCACCCATCGGTTCAGCCGGAGGGAAAACTCAAAAAGGGCAGCCCTATGCATGCGTCTTCCACCAATATGGGATCAGTGGTCATATTTTTGCTCCTGCAAGTACAAAGGTTAGTGTTGTCGCCAAAACTCTAATTAACCAGGTCATAAAGAAGCAAAACTTACCATAGTCAGAACATTTTTGGGATAAACTACAGCAAGGAAACCTTCCATGCCCTCTCAAAGAAAAGTCATGGTGGCAATTAAGCTGAATTCCTAGGCTCTAGGTTCTATGAAAATTGAAATTATTTAAGCATGAGCCTGATCAACTGTTAATATCATGAACTGGTCTCAACTTTTTAATACCATTAAACCAGTATGTAATTCGATAGTGGATACATGGTCATCTTCAAATGCTTGGATTGTCATGTTATTTTCTAGAAATTTTCTTGATAAGTTGCTCCACTTGCATTATTATCATGATACTTTTTACTGGGTACAAAATATGGAATTTCACTGTTGGTAGGGATTGTCATCACAATTACAAATTTTCTCCTACAATGCCTCTCTTTGTGTGTATGATGTTTTATCATAAGAACCCTGGTCCTATTTTATTACAAATTTTTTTTCATTATTGTTCACTTTTTATTTTAATATTTTATGAGTAGCCCGTTCAAGAGCCTGGAAAAATGACGGAGATTATTGTCGAGGCACTGAGTATCACTAAACAGAGAGGCATCATTAACAAGGGCTGGGGTGGCCTTGGGAATTGTAAGTATATTATTTATATTACAGTTTATATTTGTTCGTCTTTGGATGGTTGGCCTCTTGACAAATCATTCAAAAGGATACCTTTTTTTTTCAGTGGCGGAACCCAAGGATTTTGTTTACTCATTGGATAATGTTCCACATGACTGGCTATTCTTGCAGTGCAAGGCAGTGGTAAGCCTCAGATTTAACTCTTATGGTATATGTTATTGCTACTTTTGGTTGTTGTATGAAGCCAGATCTTTTATGACATTTATTGAGGAAAGCAGGAACCTTATAATACGTGGATTTATCCGATGTGCAGGCGTCTGCTTGTGCACGAACCTGTGTGACAGCTGCATTGGGTCTTAATGTTGTTAAGTTACAACTAATGATTAAATAGTGTTTTCGTAGGATTTTATGTTTACTAAAGCTTATCATTTTCTTTAGTGAGATTTTCCCATCATTTTTGTTAAACGTGCCTTTCCTTTCTCTCGACCAAGCACCCAGTTGAATTGGAAAACATAAATCAATGTAATGCCGAGTCTAGATTACTGAACAAGAAATATCAGAAGCTGCTTGAAATATGTGGATGTCCGAGAAATCTGTTTGTATGATTAGTTTTGTCATTCTTTCCTCTAGGAAAATAAGAAGGTTGATTTGCTGAAAAAGACTTCTGTTTTTATAATTTTCTAAGGTTGTCCTCTTTGGTTTCTGATCACCCATGCAGTGTTTCCCTCAAGGATTAGGATCTTGATCTAGTGACATTACTGGGGGCTGGGTTTACTGTCAGGTGGTCTTATCCTTCTGTACCAATCACGTGATGGGCTGAAGTCGGGCAGCAAGCATGGTTCACAGCGGTTGCCACCCCTATGCTGCTTGAAAGGGGTGGGCTGTCTCATTGTTCACCCAGACTAGTAAATACTTATCAATATCTAAATCAATCCGAGTGAAATCATAGTGTACCAATTTGAAAATGTGCCCAACTTAGATTGTACTTTTTTGGAAAATGGAAGGATACGTCGGCTCCTAAAATGTCCTTAATGTTATAGAGGCACAAGAGGGTTCAGAACAATGTTATGCCTGTGCCAATGCACCATCATAAGGTAGTTATATGGACTTCACAGTTTACACATAAATACGCCTGTAAGGTAGGCAAATTTTAGTACCTGAAGAAATATGTATGTGTTTGAATTCAATCTTATTTTTTTCTAGACATTCATTTCTCTAAATTAGTAATATACTAAGTGGTTATATAGAATGTCAAAGACACAATGCTATGGTTAGTGAAATTATGAGTCTTCCTCTGAATTGATTGTTGTGGCTTGCATCTCAGGTGCATCATGGTGGGGCTGGAACAACTGCTGCTGGGCTTAAGGCTGCTGTACTAATTTTCATATGTTTTAGTTTGCTTTTCGCTGTTCTTATATTCCAATCAAAATTTGCTTATTAACCTTGGCTTTGTAGTGTCCGACAACCATCGTACCTTTCTTCGGCGATCAACCTTTTTGGGGAGATCGAGTGCATGCTAGGGGACTAGGACCTCCACCTATTCCTGTCGATCAATTTTCATTGCAGAAGTTGGTCGATGCAATAAACTTTATGATGAAACCAAAGGTGGATATACTTGATCTTTTCTCTCTTATTTATTGTTTTTGTTCCTATCATCACAGTGATAGTTCTTTTTCAAGTTGTCCTTTTAGAGTTAAGTATTTTTTAAATGACTTGGAATTAAAATCTGATTGGCAGTTAATTTTTACAAACATTATATACTTTCTTAATGGTTGTTGGTACTAACATGATCATACTAGTAAGATATTAGGTTTGCAATACAGTGATATACAGCTTTGCATATTTTGCTTGGCTCAACAATCAATTTTAATGCCATAATCATGGAAGTAA
Source organism: Musa beccarii (assembly GCA_024322285.1). Classification (NCBI taxonomy): domain Eukaryota; kingdom Viridiplantae; phylum Streptophyta; class Magnoliopsida; order Zingiberales; family Musaceae; genus Musa; species Musa beccarii. The sequence goes on from CM044399.1 coordinate 2,069,416, forward strand.
ATTTATTCATTCTTTCTTTTTAAACAAGTTGTTTGCTCTTATTAACAATCTGTGATTCATAAGCCTCCTTTTCTTCCATCTGGATGCTTACTGTCAAATAGTTTTGTCTTCCATCTCAAGAAAGTCATTCTTGTTTCTATTGATATATTTTCTGATAGCCATGTGTTATAATTTTGTTCATATCTTCTTTAAATACCTCAATATGAAAAAATCACAACTCCATTTTATCAAAAACAAAAACAATGTCACAGTAGATAGGTGGTGGTTCTGTGGTAAAACACAGCGGTGACTAGTATGAGAACTAGATGAGAGAAAACCACTTCTTGCAATACTGCTGTACTGAGATTGATATCTACTCTTTCTTATATGCAGCAATCATGATTCAAATCATAAAATCAGATATCGTTATCTATGTTTACTATCTATGCATCCGTTGGTGCTAAATTAACATACAAACTTCATTTGCCTCTTATTGTTGGCCCTTGAAACCTTAATTAGTTTTTAGAGTTGAAGTTAAATATTAGAATTCGCTATTGAATTTGAATATTAGCATTCATGTCAACTTTCACTTGTCATTATTTAAGTATTGTCTCCTATTATGGTTTGTATTTCTTGCTTCTAATATTTGCATGTTATGTCAGTATGATTGCATTAGATTGATAAGAAACATGATTGAGTATGTATGGGAATCTTTCAAAATTATAAATCAAGAAAAATTTTGTGGCACTAGCCAAGGTCATAGAAACAAAGGATAGTGTTTTTGAAGTAATAAAAGTATTTTTGAAACATCTTCCGCCAAAATTGATCATGAGATAGTAATTTTAGATGAAGATGTTTTAAAAATACTTTTACTATTCCAGAAACATCATCCTTTCCATGGCCTTGGCCAGTGCTACCATATTTTCCTTGATTGTAAATTTGAGAGATCCATACAAGCTCAATCCTATTTCTTATCAGTACTAAAACAATCATACTAAAATAGTATGTAGATATGAATAGTAGAAAGTACAAATCATAATAGGAGACAACACTCAAATAATGATAAGTGATTTGACATAAATATTCAAATTCACTCCCGAATTTGAATATTAACATATATGTCAACTTTCTTATCATTATTTAAGTGTTGTCTCCTATTGTGGTTTGTGCTTTTTTGTTTTTAATATTTACATGTTATGTCAGTATGATTGCTTTAGTGTCGATAAGAAATATGATTGAGTGCGTATGGATATCTCAAATTTACAGGTCAAGAAAAATGTTATGGCATTATCCAAGATCATGAAAATAAAGGATGGTGTTTTAAAAGCAATGAAAGCATTTTTGAAATATCTTCTTCCAAAATTGATCCTGAGGTGACATTTTTGAAGAAAAATATTTCAAAGATGCTTTCAGCTTCAGAAACACTATTCTTTGTTTTCATGGCCTTGGCTAGTGCCATGATATTTTCGTTGAATGTAAATTTGAGAGATCTATACAAATTCAATACTATTTCTTATCGATATACTAAAACAATCATGCTGAAATAACATGCAAATATTAACAATAGAAAGCATAAATCACAACCGGAGATAATACTCAAATAATTGTGAGTGAAAGTTGACATTAATATTGAAATTCACTTCTGAATTTGAATACTAACATTTATGTCAACCTTCACTCATTATTTTAAGTGTTATCTCTTATTATGATTTGTGTTTTTTTACTGCTAATATTTGCATGTAATGTTAGTATGTTTCCTTTCGTGCCGATAAGAAACATGATTGAGTGTGTACGAATCTCTCAAATTTACAAGTCAAGAAAAATATTTTGACACTAGCGAAGGCCATGGAAACAATAGATGGTGTTTTTAGAGCAATGAAAATATTTTTCGAAATATCTTCCTCTAAGATTTATCCTGAGGCGGTAATTTTAGAGGAAGATGTTTCAAAAATGTTTTCACTATTCCAAAAACACCATCCTTTATTTTCATTGTCTTTGCTAATGCCACGGCATTTTCCTTGACCGTAAATGTGAGAGATCTATACAAGCTCAATCTTATTTTTTATCCACACTAAACTAGTCATACTGACATAACATGCAAATATTAACAACAAAAAGCACAAATCATAATAGAAGACAACTCTTAAACAATGACAAGTGAAAGTCAACATAAATATTTAAATTCAAGAGTGACCGTTAATATTCATATTCAATCTTGAATTTGAATACTAGCATTCATGGTAACTTTCAATCACCATTATTTAATAGTTGTTCTATGTTTTGTGCTTCTAATATTTGCATGTTATGTCCGTATGATTGTTTCAATATAGATAGAAAAAATAAGATTGAGCTTGTATGAATCTCTAAAATTTACAGGTCAAAGAAAATGCTTTGACATTGGCCAAATCCATGGAAACAGAGGATGGTGTTTCTGGAGCGGTGAAAGCATTTTTGAAACATCTTCCTCCAAAATTATCATCTCAAGATGCTTCTGAATCCTCATCCTTCATAGATCCTTTGCTTGCCCGGATGAGAAAATGCTTTGGTTGCGCTTGAGCCTCATCCTATTTCCTTTTCTACACCCGTTCTGCACACTCATCGGTCATCAATTTTACAGCCATGGAGATCATGTGATCTATGTATAATTTATATGTAGAAGTTTGTATCGTCTTTCTTGTATTCTTTGTTTAAAACAAACACATCACTTCCTTCCATGTAGTAATCCGATGTTTAGTACTAGGAGAGCGTCGACAAATTTGGCTCATCTGTTGGGACATGGGACCAAAGTTCATCCTCCCCCCGCCTGCTTTGCTGCTTGGATCATCAACGACGGTTTCTTGTTTCCTGAAAACAGAAAAAGTAAGTTGATAATTTTACTATCTCTCATGTTTGTAAAATTATGTTTTAAAGTTCTCAGGTGATCAAAGCTTCCAATGTGTCGTCTGCTCTTCAGTACTGCTGTTCTACCTTCCTGCACCACATTCACAGTAACTCTCATGCTCATAATATTTTGGCATCCATGTTGGATTTTGTTGGTGCCACATATCATCATCTTAAACATATTGCATCCATCAACACCGGCATGGAGGAGAAGATCTTACCATTTAACATACAGAAGTCCAGATTTCCTAAAGAACTCTTCCATCCATGCCGTCGAGAAGACCCGACCACAGCCCTTTCACCGGCGGCAACTGTGCCACCAGAGCATTCCAGGGAGGATAGCCAACACCACTCCCACGTACTCGACCATCCATGCGCAGAGACAGATACCTACGAATCCAACCGAGCATTATGGAGGCAGCTAAAGTCAAACACCAAGTCAAACACACGGAATGCTTACACTGGTGAATCGAGCGAGACATTGGCCAGCTTCTTTTGTTCCTCTATCCATCTGCAAAATAAGCAAGCAATGTGAGAATGACAAAAGATATATGTTTGGGCCGAATCAATGTGCCTTACTTGGCCCATTCAAAAGTGTAAAGAGGCCTCAGCCGCCACAGCCTCGTCTTTCTCGCCGCCTCATCCTCCTCATCGTTCTCGTCGAGGTCAAACCTAGGCGTACTTCCATCCGTCGCAAAGGGAACGACGAGCACTCCTCGCTCCACCAGTCCATCCGTGTACGGCTTGCTACGGGCGAAGGACTCGGCGATGTACGAGGCGGGACCGGCAAGAATGACGAGACGTGCGACTCCCCTCAGATCACCAACCGCGATGCTTCTGTTCTCGCCCGCCCGGAGCTTAAGCTTTGAGAGGTTTTCCTCCCTCGACAACTTTGCTAGTTGAGCGTTTTCGGCGCTGCTCTCCCTCGTATACAGAAATGCGAACAACAGAACCGCTCCGAGATCTATCCCAAACCCCTTTAACATATCGGGGAGGTCTGCGGTTCTTGACGAATTGACGAGCGCAGGAACCAGCTGCGTGATGGAAATCAATCCTCCCAAAGCACCACTTGCCATGAACGCGAGATAGAAGAACATCCGCACCGAGCGAAAAGGTGAGAGCACTTCGCTTCTTATCTTGGCCGTTGAACTAGAGAAAGAAAACGAAATTTAAATCCCCCCAAAAAAAGAATTCTTTTTTTTTTTCCGAGAAATCGAAGAACAGGGGTGACATTACTATGATTCTTGTCGAAATCAGAAAGACATGAATAAAGCCCTAATAGCAATAATTTGGATCTTTTCAATTCGAGCGCAAAGAAACAAGAAGCAAAAGGGGTGGAGTCGTCGATGACCTGATCTCGGTGGAAGGCGACGGCTTGTTGGCCGCCGAGCAGCGGATGATGTGGGACCGCCGCTTCGTCGGGCCAAGGCGCTCCCCCGGGGGCCGAGGAGAGGAGCGGCCACTTCCGCTGACGAGAGGTGCAGGTGTTGGGGCCAGAGAGAGGGCTCGATGACGAACCGGGCATGAGACGAGGAGAGAGGCGAGCGCCGGAGCTGCCATGGCTGTTCTCGTTGCGCGCACCTCCTCCCACTTCTGCGGCTCTGCTGCCGTGAACAAGCCACCACAGGCGTTGGCTCGACTGCCTCATTCCGTGGCTCATATTATAACTACGTGCGACCTATTGGAAAAATAACGCATATATCCTTCATATTTTATTATTTTTCTATTTACCCTTCTAAACTATATATATATATATATATATATATATATATATATATATATTATAAATGGTAGCTTTCGCGTAGCCAAATACCAAATCCGTAATCAAATCTTTATTTCGATTAATCGTAGACACAGAACGATCTTTTTTTAATCTTTTTTTTTCTCATTTTCTTTTATGGAAGAAATTTGTAGTGTATTTTTTTTGTGCAACTATGTATGTATTTATTTATCGTGCGTGCATGTTGTCATCGTACGTGACAAGCGCAGGGCGGATGAATGGGGGGAGTACGCATTCCTCTACTCACGTGACGTGCACGTGATAGCAAGGCGAGTGCGTTCAACGTGCGACGGGGCTTTGGAAAGGAAGCGTACTTGCCAAATGCGGGCGCCTCGGCATTCGCGTCCGCGAGCGGGGCCTCGGGATCGGACGGCTGGTATCGCTTCATCGTGAGGCGGTTCGTACCGCCCGCGTCAGATCTTCGCCGAAACGTGTCACGAATCCGCTTCTTTAAACCCGCGCTGCCTCGAGATCTCTCTCTCTCACTCTCTCTCTCTCTCTCTTTTGTGGCGAAGCGGAGCGGCGATAGAAGGAAAGCGGCCGAAGAAATCCCCCGTTTGCTGGAGCGTTGCCGGAGACGGAGGAAGAGCGGAAGTTTTATTCTTCTTCTTCTGCAAGTCGAATCCCGGCCCCTAGCGCGGTCTCGCTCCAAGTGGTAGCTCCTCGGATCGACCGCTTGGTTCATCGTTGGATCCAGGGCTTACAGATCCGCCCCCTTGCATGCGCCGCGATGGCTTCTTTGTACCCTGGTCATGTCGGTGCCGTCCAGGTAATCGAATCTGCTGAATATGTCTGCTTCGAGCAACATCTCCGCCTGATTTTTTTCTCCTTTTGTTGTGGTTGATTTTACCCCGTTTTTGTTGGGCTTCGTGCAGGTCGGTGCTTATTTCTTGGAGCAGTACTATCGGATTCTTCAGCAGCAGCCGGAACTAGTTCATCAGTTCTACACGGACGTGAGCTCCATGGCGCGATTTGACGGGGCTGCCACCGAAACAGCTACGGGGATGGTGGTATTGTTCATCATATCAGATTCTTTTCCCCCTTTGATCGTTTTAATGGAATTCTATTTCTCCATATTTTTGCTTACCAAAATCCTGAGACATCTCTTAGCCACAAAGAGTAATGAAATAAATATTGAGTTTGATTTTTCAATGGTTAGAAGAATATCATGTATTATATTTTTATGATATATGAGTTAATCGTTTTGTTGCCTATGTCCAGAACAACGTTCCTTGCAAATTGATGATCCATAACTTTTGTGCTTTTTGATGAAAATGCCTGTCTTTTCTTTTGCTGTTCCACGTTTTGACGGTTTTTATGTTGTTTACTAACCCATGCTATTCAACTAAGAACACCGAAATCCTTTTGGTTTGTACTTCAAATCAAGGGGGATTCGGTCCTAGTTGGTTTTAGGTTGTCACTGATGGGTGTTGACATAATGGGTTTCTTTCCTATGAAATGGAGTTGATTTCCTTTGACTCTATACCACCTATTTTTGTTTCCACTGGTCTGTAACCCAGAACCATGTTAATTATTATGAGTTTTGCTGGTAATTTTGCTCTTAGAAATCTTTGTATCATATCCCTTCTATTGAATTATAAAATTATGAAATGATATGTCACTGATCTTCAACTTTTTTTCTTTGATATTCTTTTAACCAGCAAGGTCATAGTTATGCACTACCTAAAAGTATCCTAACATTTTGCAGCAAATCCATCATCTCGTTATGTGCCTGAATTTTAATGGGATTGAGATTAAATCAGCTCAATCTTTGGAGTCTTGGAATGGTGGAGTTTTGGTGATGGTTTCTGGTTATGTGCAGCTGAAAGAGTATAGTGTCAGGAGGAAATTTGTGGAAACATTTTTTCTTGCTCCTCAGGAGAAAGGATACTTTGTTCTCAATGACATTTTTCACTTACTTGAGGAGGAACATATTCATCAGCACCCAACAGTCATCTTGGCTCATAGCAATCTTGACACCAACTTAAATGCACCCAGTTCTGTACCTGAAACAGGTAATGATTTGTGTGGAAAATGGTAGAAACCAACTCTTTTTGTCAGGGACATTTGTTGCTAGTAGATGTTTGACATCTGTCCTTTGAAACCTAATTTGCTGCTGTGTCATTACTTTATCTTTGGAGCATGTTGAAGGAATGAAAGGAGGTAGGGATGTATTTGTCCATGTATATGAACTATCGCTGATTCAGATCATATGGTACTACTTGAGAGACTTTCTAATCAATGTACCTACCTTTTCATATAAAATTTTAAATAAAATTTAAACAAAAGTTATTACAATTTTGAAAATGTTTGGACCTCTTTGTGAATATTCAGCTTAGTTACTGCCTCAAGAATTCTTACTAACTTACCTTTATAAGTTAAGCTTACAGCTTTTTTTTGTTATCATGTACAATAAAATCGTATCAAAGGAAAATTGTGCGAAATTAAATAGAAAGGTTGTGCTGCTACATGTTTCCTTGTGTGCTACTTTGCTTTTCATTTTAGAAGATTTTTATGACATACTTATAAACTGATATAGTGACTTGGAATAGGCAAAAGGAATACAAAATGATATCTGTTATCTCTGTTAAAGTGAATGTTATCATGCAAAAAACAAAGGAAGTACGTTTTCTATATAAGAGTTCACCATTTTATTTCTGTTTGTTTTCCTTCATTCTTTTGAATTTTAAATATTTTGGTCAGTTTGGTCCCACTGGTCTCTATCATGTCACTGCTGGTCAGTCCTGATCTTGATTCTGTTCATGCCAAGTCACCAAGTAAATGTATACAAGACCCATGTCTTCCAAATGAACATTACTTGCCCACCCTAGAAGCAAACACACCCAGCTTTTTTATACTTGAGATGTTTAATTAATGAAGTCTATGGTTGTCATCAAGTTTGTTTGTCGCTTGCTCACAATATGTCCTAAGAAGTAAAGGCATTGTTTTATCTTGGGTGTCCTATGTTTATTGGTGCTTTATAAGTGTACTATACAAAACAAATAAGCTGCTGTCATCAGGTCATCTTGATATAATGTATGTCATTTTGGTCTGTTTCCTCTGTCTTTAAGAAAAAGTTATAGTCTGATTGGAGTAATGTAATTTTATCTGTTATATCATCTCACACTTGTATTTTTGAAAGAAGTTGCTGCATGTAGACTACTTCCTTCTGAATGGGGTACTACTGCATCATCCAGTTTGATGTCTCTGTTTATTAGTCTGTTTACTTTTATTTCTTGTATGGCTTATATAGGAGGCCACTTTTGGCAATTTGCTAAATGTTAACTATGTGAACAAGGCATGAGAAACTTCTCTCAGGCCCAATTTATCATGATAGAACAATTTTTTAACATTCTGAAGGCCTATAGTGGTCTTTTTTGAGGCAATGAAAAGGTGACCTTGATAGGCGGACACTTAATTTCTTTCTTTTAATCTTAAGCTTGACTTTGTTGATTATTTTGGCAGTTTCTGACTACATTCTGGAAGATCAAGTTCAGTCTCGGGATTTGGTGCCCTCAGTGGAAGAAAATGACACAGTTGAGAAGTATAGCATACCTGAAGCACTGCAGCAACTTCCAGAATCTGATGAAAGAGTAGACGAGTCTCCTGTTGAAGATGCTGCTTCATATCCAAGTGCCTTGGATAATGCAAGAGATCCACCTCTTGCCACTCCAGAGGAACCTGTTGAGGAGCCAACTCGGCAGACCTATGCATCCATTGTATGTTAAATTATACATTTCCCACAGGTCTTTCATTGCAAATTAATGTTGTTTGTATCACAGCTTCGTTCTAAAGGCCAATCTGGACAACCTATGCCACATCCAACATCTTTACCGAAGCCCGGTCAGGTGGCTTCAGAATGGGCTCCTTCCTTGCAGCCAACTTCTCAACGACCACAGCCTGCCTTGGTTTCTGAAAGGTCCATCTCAGAGGCAGCTGAGGAGGCTCCATTAGTTGAAGATGAAGGTTTTTTCCTTCCTTCGCTTTTATATATTTTGCACAGTATGTTTTTTGAACAATCCAGCATATTGCTACTCCAAGAACTTAAAAGGTCATCCTTCTAATAGAAAATTAGGCATCATAATCTCATATGGCTGATTTTCTTTGTAATTACTTCTTGTGATCTAGTAATGTTTGTGCAATTTTTGATCTGGACACAACTATTAAGATATCTATCATCTTCCTAATGCCTCAAATTTCATTAATTTTAACTCCAGTGAGAATTTGCATATCAATCTCAAACAACCAATTGGTTTTGCATATTTCAAGAAATTAAAAGATCATCCCTTTAATAGAAAATTAGGCTTCATAATCTCATATGGCTGAGTTTCTAGTAATTACTTTTAGTGACCTAGTAACATTTTTGCAATTTTTGATCCGGATGCAACTATTCAGGTATTATCTTCGTAATACTTCAATTTCTTTACTTCTAACTCCATTGAGAATTTGAATTTGCATATCAATTCCAAACAACCAATCGGTTCTTTATTACATTAGCATATATCTTTTGTATTCATTTTTTTTGTAGTTTTGTTGTTGCTTACTTTTTTGTTTGTTCTTTATGGTTTTACACTATTCTGTTCTATCAGAAGATTCCTCCTGCTTTCCTAAAGCTGCTTTTAGTGATCTCTTTTGTCTTTGTTCTCAGGTGAAGCAAGATCAGTTTATGTGGGAAATCTCTCTTCATCTATTTCAGTCATGGACCTTGAGCAAGTCTTTAAGAACTTTGGTAGGCTTAGGCCTGATGGTGTTTCTATTAGGAGCCGCAAAGTAAATCTCATAGAACCTTGTTGTGCTATTTTAACCATATTAACGTAGGTAGGTTGGAATATTTGCCTTAATTGTCTAGTTCATGTGAATTTGCAGGAGTCTGATGTTTTCTATGCCTTCATTGAGTACGAAGATGGCATTGGTGTACATAATGCACTTAAGGTTTGTCCTCTTCCAATAGCTCTAAATCTGATTCAGTGTCAGATACATGCTAGATAACACTGGATCAAATTATCATTGTATATGTTTTTAACTAAATGCTGATTGATGTGTGTTTGTTTGCCCTTGTTTCTTATTTGTAATCAGATGAGTTCTTTGTACGTGTTCTGATAAAATTTGTGCCTGTTAGGCAATTGATGCTAGTTCATTTTCCTTGACTGCTCTATTTTACAAAATTCTAGTCCGTTAATATGGTTAATGTTGGACAGTTGATTTTACTTCTGCAAACAACTATTGTGTTCATGTTATTGTCTCTTTTGACCTCTTTGTAACTTAAGGCAGGTTCTTTTATGCATAAGACAATTGTCAACTTTCTGAACTTTGAATCTCTGATGCATCTTTCAGATCTGCATATCTTACAGAATCATTGTTGACATGCAGGCATCTCCGATACAGTTGAATGGGAGGCTGATTCATGTTGAGGGGAGAAGACCGAACAGCGGGGCTTCACGAGGAAGTAAGTCATGTCTTGTATAATTTTTCGTCAACTGTTTACACTATAATTTTCAATCCTTATGCATTTATTTGTTTTTCAGAAAAATTTTTCAGTATTGATTTCTTATTATATTGATTTGTTTAATAGAATATATGTGACCGAAACCTTCTAGCAGAATGAGAACTCATGAAGCATTTTATAGCTTTCTGTTTTTTGTCCTGTAGAACTAATTTAAGTTGGAGCGACACTTGAACTTCAGTGTCGTCAAGTTCAAACTCTTATAAACCTTTTCTCATCATTCCAGATCATAAGCATTGATCTTTTAGGATGGGGCATGGTATGTTGTTCTCCATGACTGTCATTTCTAGTGCAATTTGGCATATAACGATGTATACAGGCGAAGAAGTGGCAAAGTCAATAATCAAGTGAGTCTAGATAACGATGTACAGGCGAAGTCAATGATCAAGTTAGTCTAGATAATGATCGGTGCCTATGCCTCAGTCCTGAATGTAATGTGTGTATAGGGTTTGTTTGTCTGCTTCAAGCAGATTGCCACCTAGCCTAATTCAATAACATTCACTTTTCTTTCCTTTTGTCGTAACTGAACAAGCAACGGATCGAGTAACAATAGACTCCGTTATGGTGGATTATCGTGAAGTGAAGCATGAAATATGCATGGACCTTGGCAGATATGGTGGATTATCGAATCAACCTTGCCTTTTATGATTTTATGACTTTGTGTTGTGTTTACATAGAAAGTCGTGGTTGACAAGCTGAAGCTTAAGATTGCCCCCATTAAGAAAAAGCTTTAGTGTAACTGCATACAGAGAAATTATTTTCTGTTGCAATCTAGGTGCCAATTTTTTTTTAGAGAAAAAGAAGTACATCAAGTGGGGGAAAATTTGGATGCATGTTTGGATACCTGGTGATTTATTCGGACATCTATAGGTGGCAACTAACAATGCTGGATAGTTTCCTACTCTGATCCTTCATACTCACCAGAAAATTGAATATATTAAGTTTATGGTGTGAGCAGAAAAAAAAAAAGAGGTGGCAACTAACAATGCTGCATATCTGCCTCTCTCTCTCTATTGTCTTTCTTGTCTTACCTCTTGCTTTTTCTACCCTTCTTATCCTCTGGATCTTGATGGTCACTAATCTGGACCCTGACGTAGAATTCATGAGTGTGGCTAATCCTAATTTTTCATTAATATTCTTAATTTTCATATATTTGTGAAATTACAAATACTGACATATAAGTACATAAGATATTGTTTTTTTTTGTTTGATCACCATGTGCTGTCTGTCTCGTAGAAAATGCATAAGTCCAAAAATGCTTTTAAAAAAAAAAATATATTTGATGTTATTGTTTGCGTTTATAATATACATTAGAGATGTAGACAAATTTCTAGTATATTTTTCATAAAGAATCAGCTCATCGATTTTAGCAACTAGATCTGTTCCACACTTCCCCAGCGTTGCCAATGGGGTTGGTTCCCTTGTTTGTATCGATTCCAGAAAAAAAATATTTGAGGTGGCAAGACGACTTAGGTTTCATCTGTTCTTTCTTTTTGTTCAGAAAGGGGCAGAGGAAGAGGAGGATACCCATCGGAGACCTCGAGGGGGCGTTTTGGTGGCCGGATTTTTGGTCGGGGCAGCAGGCAAGACGGCAACGACAGGGATTACAGCAGCCGGACGAGGGGAAATGGCTACCCCCAGCGAGTCCAAGAAAGGGGATTTTAGATGCTGCTGCAGCCCTGAAGCACTAGCACAATCAATGGGAAGCGCTTCAAGAGACTCTCCCATTGCGTGGGAAATATTAACATCTCCTTTTCGAGGTGTTTTCCTACCATAAATCTATACTTTTTTTTTTTCTCGGATTGGCAATTTATGATTCCTATTCCATGGAGTGCCTTTTGATTCAGGAGCATCATGAAGAGGTGTTTTTTTTTTTTTGTCTCCCTCTAATTCTCGCTTAGCAAATATCTCTTGGGAGTTACCACAGATTAGTTTAATAGGAAAGGTTGTGCGAGTCTTGAGATGATGCCAAATTATCCCTAAAAGCTGTTTCAATTGCTCGTGTTTGAACTCAGTTTAATAGGAAAAATATATGCTTATTTTTCGTTCTTACATCTGAAGCTTAATGCCACTTTTTTTTTTTTTTTAATGAAACATGTAGTCAAACTTCTTCTTTGTGGTAGATGAGATGACGCCTGACATAACATGTGTTACTTTGGGTGTAATTATCGTACGTTAATTTGTATGGTAAATTAATTTGGAGAACGATCAATGCATTACAACTCTAAATAAAAAACCACCTTCACCGAATCCTCCATGCAACAAAGACCGCCGAAGGGCGCGTGCGAGGGATGAGGAAGAAGAATAAGAAAAAGATGCAGCAACAACAAAAGGAATCCTCCATGTGCACGCACCACTTCATAGTTTATATATACCACTCGACCACCAGGTGCTCGACCGAGGAACAAAAGTTGCGTTCCACTTCCACGGCAAAACAGGAATCTCACAAAGTGAGGGCTTGCGGAAAGGCCATTAGAGCCGCTTGTGGATGCCCAAAAGCGGTGCACCAGCACGAATACTTTATAGTTATTATATGATTTTTGAGCTTAACATATATCTTTTTAACTTGTTAGGTCAGATTTTAACAATCAATACTAGCAAGGACACATGTGCGAGCTTTTAATTAATATATTTAATCTCTCGGAGGGCTCTATCTGTTATATCCAAATTTGCAAGGGTCGATATGCAAAATAAAAAGCCTAGTGGCTTCTAGGGGCTCTCAGAGAAAAGCGATTCGAAGAGGGGCCTGTTGGGAAAATAGAACCCGCATGGGGGTTGTATTTAAGAAGCAAAATTCCCAATCTGTCCTTCGTTTTGTCTCGGTAACCTAATAATTGGTCGCCTTCGTGGGGCTGTGGAGTGGCGAGTCCACGACCTTCCCTCGGATCGTTACCAACATGTTCTCGCGTCTGCCGATCGACGGTGGACTCCGCCTCCGGTCGCTAGAATTCGCCTTGACCTCCCCGTTTCTTGTAGACGTCGATAGGTGAGAATTCCCGGAGATCCAATCCGAGCGGGGCTTCCCCCCCTTGGGAGTGATTCGGTCGTGGCCCGGAGAACTTTTCCCAAGTTGTTCGCTTTTTGGATAAGAATATCGAGAGGTCCGTTGTGGTTTTCTTGTTTCTTGTTCTCTTCGGTATGGGAATAAAGCTTCCACCTCGATCTCGGCTCATCTTTTCCGTTTTCGATCGATAGGATATAAAAATCCCACCTTGCTGTGTTCGGGTGTCGATCCTCTGGTAGCGCACGCATGTCTCCCAAGTTCTTCGTTACTTTTTTCTCACCTCTCTCTGTGGTTTTTGTGGAGTGAGGGAATCGGCATGGTTTTGCTGCTTCGTTTTCCTTCGTTGAATTGAAAAATATATGGGATGACAACTAAAAGGAAATCTTGTTTCTTGTGTTTTGTTGGAGTCTATCCCTAGGTAAGGCTACAGAATCGCAGTTTTGATGTCTGAACTTATTTTTGCTGCCAAGTTTACAGCACGGAGCAAATACACGTTTGATCGTCCGCTATGCCACCGATAGGTCCAGGGGAAAGGGAGTATAATATCTATTCTTATTTCTAAAAATCTTTTGTCTTGGGATCCTCATAAGGGTTTTTTGAAGATGCTTTTTTGTGCACAAGGGTGCTGTTACCTTTCTCTGTTCTTGTTTTAAGAGTCGACGTTGAGTTCAATAATTGATGCTGCTCGGAGATTCTCCCCATATCATGAATTGCTTGAGGGAGTCGGGATCCTCTATTCTTATACCTGTAGCTAGGCTTTTTCTTCTTCTTTTTTCATGTCGATATTGTTTTGTTCTGCGGTAATGGTCAGTCAGACATATCAATCATGTTTCTTCGATTTCAGTTGTGTTTGTGCTCTTGCTCATTCATACGTTGTTGGTTCTCATGGTACATCACTTAGGTCTTGCGCGAGGAATACTGTGTATTGCGACAGAAGTAAATTTGTGACTTAGAGCTGTAATTGTGATAGATCTTCTTATAGATACCTTCTGAGTTCTGATATTATTGTATATTCTAGTTCTTAGTTGCTTTTTCCCCTTTTCCAGTTTGAAGTTCTCTTGAACCGTACAAATCTTTTAAATTCTCCAAATCCCTAAAGTAGGGAAATTGAACAGCAATCTTCACTGATGTGGAGAATATTTGATCGATTGTTGCTGTGTATAAAATTGTCCAAAACTTAAATCTACTCTGAACATACTGGGTGTCTTTCTCGCAATTCAAATAGATCATGGTATCTAAAACCATTGGCATTTGTGTATAAACTAAAATGTCCAACATGACATTTCTCAGAAGATCGCAGATGTCACTAGATTACCAAGAAATTAGTTAAGTTGATATTTGGTGCAAGTTTTTTTATACATTTATGTAACTGCGAACACATTTATGTGCAGTGAACTTACTGCAATGACACAATTCAGATGGTCTGCTCGTTGGCATTTTCTGGAGATATAGCTATTTACTTCTACTTGATTCCAAATAAAACTGAGATGAAGCCAATTTCATTGGTAAAAAGGGTAAATGTTTGGCATCTGATAAAAGCATTACACTTTAAGCATATGATGCTTAATTTTTACTACCACAGTAGTCTAGAGTTTAAGAGCTATGACCCGTAGATATGCCTTATCAGTATATCGTCACTTAACTTTGCAAAGGTCGTTTCGCCAATCTCTAAACCCAATTTCGTTCATGTCACCTAACATCTCCAATTCAAGCACCAAATAGTAATGTGTTTGCATTACATGTGGACTTACTTGATTCATAATGTTTTTTAAAGTGTTTTATTTCATCCTGATAATATATTGTAATTTTTAAATGGCTTATAAAGTAAGGTTATCATCATTTATTATTTTAGATGATGATTGTTTTACAGAGAGAAGCAGTTATCCTTCTTTTTATGTTGTGCTGACATGATACTTGTCACTTTATTCATGTTCCACCTAGGTTTCTGGAATTAATGGCTTGGCACATGGAAGCTAGTTCCAAAGTTATTTTAATATAATTCTAGCAATGTCTTTTTGTAGGTGAAAAATCTATTGGCAATGAATGCATAGAAAGAAATGGAAACACATTCAGCTTTACCAGTGGGGAATCTGAATATGCAGCAATTCTGTAATTCTGGGAGCTCTGGAGTTATGTCATCATCTGTACCTGTTCTACCAAACACCTTGGAGGAGAAATTCCCTGAACTGCCGGATCCCCAACATATTCCACTGGAGAGGGAAATAAGAAGAAATCCTTTGCCTTCCCAGAGACCTTTGTTTTCATCACCTTCTGGATTTTCTCCAGATCTTAATTTCTCTTCAACTCTCCCCCATGAGAGGCATACCAACAATACTCCATTCGTCAGTCGATCGCTGAATGCTGGAGTTTCTTTGCCTTCAACCTATTCGTCAAATATGGAAATATTTCAAGTGCCAAATAATTTCCCCAAAGATCCAACTGAAATAACCTGGTGTCCAGATTCAGTTGAAGGCATGCTAAATTGTTCAGATGGTGTCATTATGGGGAACAATCAAACACAGAATAGCTCAAATAAGGTTTCTAATGACCTTAACAAGCAAAATGAATGGTGGAGTGATATAATGAATGTGGATTGGAAGGAGCTTTTTGATGATACAACTATCTCTGAATCTCAACCGAAGGTAATTGAACTATCTATAGGTACTTGTAGCATGCTGAAGAAAGGATTAGTTTCTTCCTTCTTCCGTATTGTCCATTAGAGTTTACATTTGTTGCAACAAATGTAGTATGTTAAATCATACATGGTCCTTGCCTGTTTTTCTTTTTCTGATTACAAGATAATCATGTTCTTCTCGACACTTGAGTCACAAAGAGAGATCACTGTTATGAACTTCTAGTATTTGAAATGATTGTATCATATAATTCTTGAACTATCTGGTATTTAACAGTCTAAGACAGTCCCTATATATTACATAAGCATTATATGATCTAGGTGTATAATTATCTTCATTGTGGTGCATGAATTTTCCCGTGGCCAATTGATTCTGTAATTAGATTTTTTTAAATTGCAGCTGGTTTATATGATTTCTGATTGTCCATAGGTTGTTTACCCGTCTGCCCAATCCTCCTCTAATATTTCAATACAGCAGCCGCAAACAGATCAGTCCGTTCCATGCCATTCTGGTGAGGTTTGTGCTGTCACTAGTGCATCGTCTTCTGCCACTACTGCTGCAGCCAAGCCACGGATGAGGTGGACTCCAGAGCTTCATGAATGCTTCATAAATGCTGTCAACCAGCTTGGTGGTAGTGAAAGTACGTTATATCTGTGTGTTCCTCCTTTCTGTTCTTGCTGGCTTGCTGAGTTTCCTGTGTTCACTCTCAGGTGTTTTCTGTATTCACTCTTAATTGTTTTTTACCTTCAGAAGCTACTCCTAAAGGTGTACTGAATACCATGAAAGTGGAAGGATTGACAATATACCATGTGAAAAGTCATCTACAGGTTTGGCTATTTGTCTCCTTCTGGATTCTTTTCACTTATATAATATGTCCTTGACTGATCATTAATAGGTCTTTTCAATTTTTTCTCCAGAAATATAGGACTGCTCGTTATAAGCCAGACTCATTAGAAGGTCTGTCAAAGTTGGTTATAATTTTTGAACTAAAACTTTAATATATTTATTTTGTTACTGTTTTCTGAAGCATATTCTTTAAGCAATTTCTTCTTTCTCTAATGACACAAAAATATTCCTGGAAGATGTTCTCCTTAGCTTGCTATGTGTAATCTGTTGCCCTTGAACCTTCTTTAATGCATTTCAATTCCTTACGTGGAATCTTTTTGCTATAATTATAAGCTAAAGTAAACATCATGTGGGCTTTGTCTTTTTTTGTTAATGTTATTTCTTGATGCATCAGGGATGTCAGAAAAGAAGACCACTCAGAGTGAGGAATTACCTTCTCTAGATCTGAAGACGTGAGTTAACTTTTGCTAAATAATGGATCCTTTGTTTCTGTAGCTCTTCTGTTGTCGGATGCTGCCTTATGGGAGAAAAGAATTGAATTTTACGAAGTAAATAACCATCTGCTTTCGGAAGAAATCACGATCTTCTGATTGTATTTAATGGAAGCTTTGGGAATAATCCACTGCTGTGTTGTTGATTAAACATGAATCCTTCATCTTGTCTCTGACATCTTGATGTTTCACCATAGTGCCTAAGCAATCACTTAACAACCATGATAGGTTGGCTATATGTTGACCATTATGTTTCAAAATTGATTCTTTGCTTGGTGCTCTGTTGGGTTGTGGTTCTATGCTAGCTTTTAGTAACGAATTAAATTTTCTTTATTGTTAGTTATTTATATAATAGATCCTTCTCAGTTTCTTGACTCGTGTTTCATTAGCAACTAAACTGGAATGTGCATCACAGTGTCGTTTCTTTTCATTCTGTGCCGTCATTCCTAGTCAATAGGTATAAGCTTCCACAGTTAATCATTGATCCTGCATTCCATTTTTGATAACAGAGGCATTGATTTCACCGAAGCATTACGACTCCAGATGGAAGTTCAGAAACGACTTCATGAACAACTTGAGGTTTGTTTTTGTGGGTCAGTTATAAGCACGCTTTAGCTTGTTGCTTTGCTGTACTTACGAATATTCTGAAATTTCAACTCTGTTTATTTGATTTGTTTTTGGTACCTGTAATAGAATTTAGGACTGTAATTTGGCTTGTCTATATTTTCTCTTGGATGTGTTTTCCAAGATTATAGATTTGTTGAGATAATTGATCATACTGTTTCCTTGTTTCTTATCTTTTTCTTATCAGTATTTTGTAGTCCTTCCAGGAGTGCTGCAACATACATAGCAATGACTAGCACTGACAAAAGCAACTATGACAACATACTACCGCAATGATCGCTTCTCCTAATACATACATACATATATATATACATATGTATATATATATATATATGTGTGTGTGTATATATATATATATATATATATATAGTCTAGGTTGGTTTTTAATTGTTAAACTAAACAGCAGTAGAGATCGGTTTCTTAATTTATTGTGCAGCTTTCCAAATCTGAAACGTTCCTTGGAATCAAATTTATATTTTAAATTGTCTGTATTATTTCATTGGCATTTTATCATGCACCATGTCCATTAGAGGCATGATATGAACTTTAGGCTGAGGACCACCCTTTTTTATGATGTGCTATTAATTAATACACTTGCTTCTACTGGTCATTGCTTGTATAATGTAGACATCTGAGCAAGTTACCTCCTTCAGTTTGTCGAGTCTGACCTTTTTTTGTCCAAAGGCAAAATAGATTGTATTAAAATCTACCAATCCGACTTAATGACCACTAATTGTCTGTCATTCTTACGGCTTATTCTCTCATTTTCTTTCACAGATCCAGAGAAATCTGCAGCTGAGAATTGAAGAGCAAGGGAAATACCTGCAAATGATGTTTGAGAAGCAATACAAGTCAACCATGGACAAGATGCATTGTTCTTCCACTGTAGAAAAACCAACAACCATATCTTCCGATCAAACACTTTCTACTGCTAAGATTGATCTCCCAGAAGCACGAAATAGTTCCACTGATTCAAAAATAACAGAGGGGGTTAGGCAAGTCAGTAACAAGTGGAAGATGCCTGAAGTTGAACCTTCCAATGAGAAGGAAACAGATGCTCTTACTAGTTCCCTTCCACCAAGCAAGCACTCGAGAATAAATGACGAGGACTCGTGAATTCCAATATCAGCGTTGGACTGACCAACACCGGTAGCTGTCGATATGAACATCATTATTGCAATAAAAAGTTTCCAGTATAAATGGAGGTTATTTGTGAGGAGACACCGACGCTTCTAGCAGTAGCAGCAGATCGAGTAACTTGTTTCATGCCCATGTCAGGTATGAATCATAGGGTGCAGTTTGAGATACAGTAGTGTGAAGGCTGTAGTCCCTTTAAGAAAATTCCTATTAGAAGGAACTGGAGAAGTGATGTCTCTGAACAACGAAGTTAATAAAAAAAGACCTTGATATTTTATGGCTTTATTTTCCCTTGTGTGGCTTATGTTTGAACACCTAAAGAAAGAAATTTCTGTATTTGCTTGTTTCTCAAAAGTTTATTTAATTCTCTTCAAAAATGGCAACATTGATTATTGTTTCTGTGTATAAATCGTGTACTAGGACTAGGTTGTTTTCTTTCATCACCTTTATTTTGCTGAGAAGTGAACTGAAAACTACATAATTTGTGTGCCACCATCTGATTCTTCTTTGGATGTTCGATAGATTGTATCATTTCTTTTTGCTTCAGGATGCCTCCAGAAATGACAAGAAGAGCATTCATTCATGACATGTAAATTACTTTTCACTAGTCCTGATCCAAATATCAAGTGTATCTTTATAGTTTATTTGTTAGCGAAAACTGGCAGCAGATACAGAAAAATAGAAAAAAAGGAAAGCATACACAAGATATTCTTAATATCCTGCAACCTTGGAATATACATTGCATTTAGGAGTTGCAACCTTGGAATATACATTGCATTTAGAAGAATTTTGGTCCATTCGACTTGCATCTTGATTCAAGAACACGGACGAGGAAGAGTCAATTTGTCCGGTTTATTTTGTATTTTTGAATCTTGATCCTCATCGAAATTTCAAGAATCCACACATTGAAGAATCAAAATAAATGTCTTATAAAAAAACAAAAAAAAAAAAAGAACTCTCGGTTAATATTTTGTATTTTTAAAAACCTGGGATCCTGTATCAGAAATTTCAAAGATCCACACAAAAACAAAAGCAGTCGGCTGATGAAGTGTGTAAGGATACATTCAAGAAGAAACATATGAGCAAATCAGCGACAAAAGGGCGTGCAAGCAGATGCTGAAACAAACCATCAACTATTGCAACTATTGGTTGCGTTTGCTCCGGTGACTTCCACAAAAAAATATACAACTTGAATACATGAAGGTACAACAGTACATTGATACATTTGCAACATTGTGAGATGCTAACTTTATGACTACGGATCGATTTGCTTCCCTAGCTTACAATGTAAGAACTCCCAAACCCATTCTCTTCTCGAGGGTTCAAGAGAAAAAATATCTACGACTATCCTGTAATGCATTTTGTGAAGTTTGCCTAAGGTTTGATCGATCAGCATTCACAGTGAAACACAGCATTGCTGAAACAACCACTCTTAGGTGCGAGTTTTTGGACATCTGTATCGTTAATTGTTGTCATGTTAAGGGTCGACGATGTGAGAGGCTCATCCATCATATTTACTTTAGGGGCATTGAGAATGGCCTTCGGAGGAGATAAAGCCCACTGCATAGCCCAGATCGCAAGTGGTCTCATGTAGATCAGTGAACGGTAGCGGCCGTTTGTTGTCCATCCCTCGGGCGTTTGAAACCAGTACCTGCAAGGCCAGGAAAAAACACATGGCTAGTCAATGCCACCACTACAAGAAGACAATCTGCAACAGCATAATCCAAAATCATGTTCAAATCAAGCTGATAGAGAACTGAGATATTTGCAATGGAAATAGAACTGAAGTAGATAATTTTCTTCAGAAATGGAGAAGTGTCCTTGGATGGGTCGAGAACCGAACGGACAACCAGCAAACTAGCCAAGAATATGTGAATCCATATAATTGTAACAGATAAAAGTGTAACAAGTGCGTTACCGGGAGGGAAATCACACAAAGTTTTGCCTACTGTGAGGATTAATAGTATAGCAGACGGGACAAGAAAATGATACGCTTACCCAAACCCTTCCTCCGACCAACCTCCAGTGAAAATCCCTTCAGCAGTAGTAAAAGCTTCATGATCCATTCCATGAAGAAGCATGGTGGCTGCCAAACTATATGTGACGCCAGTCCATATTTCTCGTGATTGCATGCAACATTCATCAACCTTTCCATTTGGGTTCATCCCATTGACTGCTCCCATGCGCCCTCCTCCGACCTTCATCACATTAAATTCAAATATTGTCTTAAGAGTATGTCTGATTCTAATTTCATCAAATAGTGGGGACAACTGTGAAGACGCGGTGTACCACTGTCCTGCCAGTTGATCAGCCTGTATAGAGTAGCTGTTGCTGCTGTTTCCACTGTCATAATTGAAATATGATCCATTCCACAACTTATCTTCAAACACGGGTTTGGCTTTCAGAAATTTACTCTTACATTTTTCAGCAAAGGCCCAGTCACCAAGGTGCTCTGCCATTGCTGCTGCAGCTTGGAGTGCAGCGAGCCATAGACAACCACAGTAAGCACTGATACCATGAACTGTCCATGCATCGTATGTCTGATCGGGGAATCCATCATTCTCAATGAGGCCATCACCATCGCGATCAAATTGTTCCATATAATCCATAGCAGCACAAACGGCGGGCCAGACATCCCGTCCAAAGGACATGTCTCCTGTCGCAGCAAAATCCCTATACACCTGGAGCACAAACTTTGGGTTGAGATCCTTCCATTTACTGGTGTCATGTATATTGTAGGCATTCATCTCATTCCAGGGATCATGAGTTCCTAAATCATGGGGAACAGAACCTTTGACTTTTCGAATTCCCCAGCTACCATCATTCAGAAATTTGACTTTTCTTCTGTCTTCGTGCAACACAGCCCTGGCAAAATCTTGTTGAATGGTCAACTCTATTTTTGGAAAGAGATCCAGAAGAGCAAACGAAGCATAGAAGTGTACATCATATGTGCACCACATAATGTACTCTACTCCTTCCAAGTACAAAAACCTCCCAACATTTTCAGGGTTGTGCTGCTGATGCAGAACGTTACCAGTCTGTGCAGAATCAGGGCCACACACATCGTCATTATCAGCCAATTCTTGTACTGAAGTTCGTGAGAAAAATTCCTCATTGTTCAAATTGCTGTCTGTAAAAGTTCTCTCCACAACCATATTAACATGTCTCTCTTTGGAAACATATTTCCCATCCTTACTTTTTGTGGATTCGTGGCAATTGGAAGCAGCGCTTAGGTTCTCCTCAATTATCGGGGCTTCACCATCTGCATTAATTGGGGGTATTACTAGCTTGGAGCCATCCATGACAAGTTTTTTAAAGAAATTTAAGACTTGAGCAACATGTTTAGCTTCAAGCAGCCTAATGAAACACTATCATACTAGCACACAAAAAGTTATTATTATTTAATTAAACATGTCTACAACTGCCAAAAGCTGAGGTCACTGAGAATTAAAACAAAGTTGAGCTCTTCTAAGTAAAATAAGTTAACATGTGGGGGGCTAAGGAACAAAAAGAAATAGAAAACATATAAAAGTACCTGTCCAAACTGTTCCTCCGGCAACTAGAAAATAAAGCTCGTTAAAAAGAGTGAACTTGTACCTGCCAAATTGATCAAGATTTAAATTAGATGTAATTATGATGTAAGGCAATCCATGTGCAACAAACAACTTAAAAGATCGAACACAGTAAGTTCTATATATATATATGCTACAAGAGTCTTGCTACTCTTAAATATTTTTTTGGACAATACTGAAGTTGCCAAATATTATAATATGCAGGATCACTATTATGTCTCATAGAACCACATAAACTGGAAAATGGAAAGAATTTTTGGTCTAACAATATCAAAATTACCAATCAGGAAGTTTTTCATTTTGAAGTATTGGATTTTGCCATTTTTCAATCTCTTCCTCCCACAACTTGTACTCTGTAACATACGGGAAAGGTTGTCAGAGTCAAATAGCTAAAACTAATAAGCAAACTCTGTCAAACAGTCCTGTATGGAGTATAGCCACAATATATATAAATGCTTATTCAAGCAAATCAACGCATTACCAATCCCAATATATTGCAAAGAGTAAATGGTAAATTTCTGATAACTGAGAGATCAAGCTTATTGCCATGTATACGTACTCTTTAATGCATCATGCACTAGGTTAATAGCCGATCTTTCAGAGGCACCATAAAATTTTGTATATCTCCTGTAAGAGAAAAGAAAGGAATAAACAAAAATTCTAAAATCAAAATTGGGAGAAGACTTTTCTCTTAATAATCAAAATTTAAAAAAGGCCAACTAGAGCCAAAAAGCTCAGCAGCATTGCTGACTGATGTGCCAATTTTAAAATTTGAAAAACACATTTCAGAATCCAAGAAACAACCCTCATTCTTTAAAGTTCAACTCGTACAGATCCTATCTTTGTCAAGGAATCTCATTCTAGGAACCTCACATGGTTAACACTTTATTAAAAGCTAAAATTATGTCCGAACTTAATCCTTACATAAAAGGTAGCAGTGGGTCCCTCCTTGCAACA
The DNA here is from genome assembly GCA_024322285.1 of Musa beccarii. Taxonomy (NCBI): domain Eukaryota; kingdom Viridiplantae; phylum Streptophyta; class Magnoliopsida; order Zingiberales; family Musaceae; genus Musa; species Musa beccarii. Next base: position 2,092,822 of record CM044399.1, read on the forward strand.
ATGAACTTCACAAAGATGAAAATATGGCACCATTACAGGTTTAAAACCCAGACAGACTCTCGAAAATAGACAGCACATACAACTGGTTAATTATTTACACGTCTAAGCACACGTCTCAAACTGCTAGCTCTCCTTGCAACAATGAACTTCACAAAGATGAAAATATGGCACCATCACAGGTTCTAAACCTCGAAAAATGACAGTACATACAATTGGTTAAGTATGTACACGTCTCAAAAATATGTAGATTCAATTACACTTAAACACATGTCTAAACATGGTGCACGAAAGAGCCTGTTTTATACGGAAAAAAACAGAACTTTATTGTCTGCTAGAATTGTTAACTGGAACCAAAAAGGTCACTGAAGTTTTTTTTTTAAAAGAAAAAAATAGCAAAATGAGGATGTATGACAGTACCTATGATATGTACACCCCTTCTGAAACTTCACTTTTGGAGATGACCATGCTAAAGCAAATACAACCGTGCATCTACCATGTGGTTCAACCCATGTAGAGGCTGAAACTGCCGCACAAAGGGTATCACCAACAGAAGATGGCACACAAGGGCCAGCGCTAAAATTTTCCCTCTGAAATTGCCCATCCTTAACAAAAAAAATTCACTGATTAATTCACTGTCACTAAATGTAATTGCAATCAAATTGTTTGTTTTTACTCAGAAAAAAAATGAGAAAAATCCCATATAATCAAGAAAAAGAAAATAAAATAACAACATGGTCAAATAAAAACGGTGGCAGTTTAAAATTTATAACCAAGGTTGTCAGCCAAAGAAGAATTACTTGCACCATTGTGCCCCACATATCCCTGGCTGTAACATAATTTTCCCCACAAAGTCCAAAACTTGGCAACACTGTAACAGTAACATTCTGAGTCTCACATGCTGCAATAGCAAATGTTACAGGAGGATTGTCCTTTGTAGTCCTGTATAGAAACATATAACCAGAAATTGCACAAATTATATCTATAAATTAAAAAAATGAAATAGAAAAAAAATTGAATAACTACAGAAATACTATAAATGACTTTAGGTGAAAGGAGAGTAGAAGGTGAGGGATAGGGAAACGGTGGTGGTTTCAAATTGATGTTGCCATAGGAATGGTCTCAAGAAAGATCTGCTAATCAGCTGTCCTATAAAACAATTAGGGGTAGATAACTTGCTTGTGATGTAGAAGCACCCCTGACACTCCATCATCCTCTCTGCACATACAGTAACAAAGCATTCATGTCAATCATAAGAATTACTTGGAGAACAATTAAATTCAAAAACTTGAACAGCATAACACTCACCTGAATGGCTCATTGATATGGCCACCTGTATGATGTGAAACTCCTCCAATAGAATTCTACGCAATACAAAAAAATGGCATTAAAAACTAAACATGAGTAATTTGGAGGATTAGCAGCTCAAAAAGGGGGAAAAAATAGACACAGAAGGTTCACCTACCGCCCAGGTCATCAGTAAGCTGACCTTTGCCCTTTCCTTTCCAGTATTAACTAGCTACAAATGAGAAGAAATAAGAGATTACAGATGTTACCAACAGCACAAAAATAAACCAAGGAGAACCTCATCGAAAACTCAGTACTAGCATAGATGCAATGCAACAATTTTCAGGCAGCAAAATAACCTTTTCCTCACAATGAGGTGACTGAAAGCAATCCATAACTAAGAGAAAAAAATTCTGTATCCACCACAAATAATCCATTTACTAGTGCAATAGTTAAGGTTAAGTGCTAAATCATAATTGAAGATTTATATTAGTATGCATTCCATCATAAAAATATATTTTCCATAAAAAATGAAAATAGCACAAACAAGCTCTGTTTACATCCTGCCAGAGTAAAATGGAAATTTTTGCAACTTTCAGGAAGCCACAAAAAGGGCACCAAAGAGGACAAAGGTAATTTGCTCAAATACAATTGATTAACATAAAGAACATACTGTGTAAACAAATACAGCTGTGGGAAGACTACTTTCATGATAATCATGAGGTATAAATGGTGATATTTGGCGACACGAGATTTTGAGGTCGGGGTCCGGTTCACCTGGAGGAAATAACCAATTGCATTAAAATACCAGAAACAAAATATAATAATGATTTAGGCATTACTAATAGTAAGCCACATCGCATATTGATAGAACCAAGATTATTAAAAAGAAGAAACAGTGGGCTGTCAATGGCTAAATAGTGGTGTACAGTGTCAAACCCTTCTTAGCTCGACATCAATTATCATTACAGGTAAAGTACTTAAAAGAAAGTGCTGACTCTATTAAATGTGACTACAATAATACCATCATAAACAGTCCACGCCCTGGGGAACAAAGCATGATATGTGGAGTGTAGACCACTCAAGTTCCAGTCCCACGAGGATATACCAAGGTCACCATTTTTCCTGAAATGTTTGCACAAAGTCAAAAGAATCAGTAAAACTTGAAATTTAAGAGACATCTAGACCAGCAAACTTACATTTCTCATATGCTAAAAGAGCATGTAACAAATAACATTAACAAATTTCTATCCCAATGACCAGCAAAAAATACATCATATGAATTTTGATATATACAGGATCGAAAAAGTGAAGGTGTAATCAACACTCAACTACCAGGAGCAAACCTATCTGTCTGCAGTAACAAGTTTTTTTATGTTTTGCCTACACTTTCACAACCAAGAATTTTTCTTATTCTTTTAGGGACAGTGTTTCTTGCTTGTTCCTTAAAAAATAATATTACATTTTTATTTGGAGTTGAGTATTTATTTAGCATTTATACTTTTTATTGCATGTGTTGGAAAACCCACAACACAACATGTTGGCATGGCTGCTTGCCCATTAAGAACCTCAATATGAAGTATGGTAATCATGTTTAGTGCATGATAAAAGCGTTCACTAGATAGCGGATGTCATTACTCATTCACGACGGATTTGAACATTCACTACACTCTGCCTAGGTTACATGCAATCTGAATTTGGCTTGGGGATAATATGTGAATTCACACACAGGGGCCTGCTAGTTTGTACCTGATACAAAAGCAATGATTGTAATATACGAGAAAGGTCTACATATTCAATAGTGTGGCCACCTCAATCAATTAAGTGTCTAAACTTTGGCCTCCTATTTATTCACCAACTCTTCCACCACTACAAATTATTTATCCAAACAAAACATTTTTCCTTTAAGCTAGTGACTGAATTTACATTAATAACTGATAGGGGAGGATATTCTAAAATCTGCTCAATTATCTTCTGTTTCCAGGATGGAAATATACCTGCCCCTCACCGCAAATTTTAATACTATTAATTCAAAATTGAAAAAATAAAAATTTCTTGTTAATCAAATGAAGATAGATGCCAATGATAAACATATAATTATAGATCATATTTTCTACCTCAAACTCATTTGGCATTACTTGTCAATTACATCTCTGGCTTAATCAAACATTTAATTAAAAAAATAAACAAAAATTAGTCAGTGGGCACATAATTTTAAAGATATTTTAATGATTTGATCTATGTAGCCTAAAAATATACCATAAGAGAATTTTTAAATAGCAAAAAAATTATCAAGATCATAAATAACTTGCCTAGAAAACCAAAGTACCTATGTATGGATATAAATTTCTATATATAATTGTACCTATAGTTATATATAGAGATTGTTTCAGTGACTCAAATCTTGGTCATGGAAATGTATTAAAACTTAAAAAAAACATTTATATCCATGAGCACATCTGCTATTTATATTGGCTAGGAAATGTGTCCTTTCTACAAAATTTGATCATATGTTAAGGCAAAAAGGAAAAAAGAAGAAAGTCTTTACAACAAGTAAACAGAATAATAAACTATGTTCAAACAAGAGGTGAGGAAAATCCCTACTCTAATCCTTCATGATGCCCTGGGGCTAAAACTGATGAATACTTCTTTTCCCCTCCATCTCGAGATATAAAAATCTGCACATTTTGTATCATGAAACCATGTCATTCGTCTTCAAATTCGCAGAAAAATGTCTGCAAGAACTGAACATTTATAGCTTAAAACTCAGTTAATTCAAATATGCCTATAGTTGGCTTGCCAATTTCCTATGACAACAATTGGGCCAATAATGCCTTGTTAATCAACGCATTGGACGGTTTAAAAGAATACTGAAATCAAAAGTTCCAAGATATGGATGACAAAATGCAGAGTTTTTGTTTGAAAAGATATAAGTGACTACCTTCACACTAAACTCAGGTTTAGAATAAAACAAGGACAAGTTGTATGAAGTAAGAACATTAAGATTCATAGAGCATGAAATTAAAGGTTTGATAATATTAGCAAGAATAACTATCCTATGGAATTTGCTCAGGTGTGCCTCACCATTCTAACTTAACATTTAAGATGGCCTTCCCTTCATCATTTAACCCACCAAAGATGGAATTTCGACAAGAGGAATATTTCAAGTGACAATGACATCAAATATTTAAGAATACTTGGTATGGAGTTACAGCTACTAAGATAATATCATCCTAGCACCAGAAAATTAACTAATTCCTGACCATGATCAACCAGGTAGCTACGTAAACCAAGAAAGCAGGGAAATAAGGCTTAATCAATTCCTTGACCAGGTAACAGATCACCATAATATATATTCTAAAGCATTGACTGCATCTTCCCACATTATCCTTGTCCAAGCAACCACCATAACAGAGGATGCTAATTCCAGTACAAAAAGGATCACTTTTCAACAAGAACTCATTACACCCAATGGGATTTCAATTGTCAAGTGCGAACTACAGTCAATGAAACAGGTGTGACTCCCTCATTGGATGAAAAGTTTAATGGGTACCCTAACCTAACTACCTATAGACATATTGGATAATGAAACTCACAAATTAAAATTTCCTTGCTAGAAGAGAAGAATTTGTCTTCCAAACAGCCTTAAGATTCTATATGTTGATACAACCATATTTCCCTCAGCAACTACAAAAACAACAATTTAAAACAAAGAAAAGATGGGACAGCCATGAAAAAGCAAAATGCCTTCCCCTCCCTCAAGTGATAAACCTAAGAACTTGACAGTTTCTCAACAAAATCTTCACTTTGTGCCTCTCTCATATGCTATTTCTTATTTGTCAATGCATGGGAACGGCCAAAAGGAAGAACAAAGCCAAAATAAGCTCTGCCAACTAACTTTCACCTTTGTCGGACAACTTGCTATTTAATAAAAAATTGGTAGGTAATATATTACTTTGCAGTTCTTCGGTTCACAATAAATTCAGTACTAACGTAGGAAGTAATTAATCATATGGCAAAACCAAAATGAGTAAACAGTCCAGAACTGCAAGTGGACAACAAATTTCCATTTGGACAATTTCAAGAAAGCAAAAAAAAAAAAAAAAAAAAAAAACTGGACAGGAGGATGCCAAAGAAAAATTGAAATTTACAGAAAACTGATTAGCCATGACAGGGGATGTTTCACATAAACCAGGGATTATTTGCCAATGTCTAAACTCCCCTCTAAATCCTCTTGAGATGCTGCCACTTCTGCAAAATGAAATAAAATCATGAGATATAACATTTGCAAAGGAAATTTTCTAAATTAAGAAACACATACCCCATTCCTCCAAGTGGCACTCCTTGTGAAGCTGTAGGTTTGCATTGTTCTTTTGTGAAAGGATCAATTGGTGCTTTCTGTAAAGCAAAGATCACAACTCCAAATAAAAATAAAAATAAAAATCACATGTGCCTTAAAAATTCAAAAAGGAACCAAAATCCAAAAAATTACAAAAACAACATGAGTATTTTTATGATACATTAAGTCAATAGACGAGCAATAGGTTGCTGAATTTACCCTTCCCTGAGAAGCTTCCTGTCTAACATATGACCAAAGACGAAGACCAAGGTGCAGCTAATTCAAATATTGATAACATATATCAGCAAGTTCATCAATAAAACTAACTAGTAAACAGCATACAAGCTGACAAAGGTTACAATCATTGTACCATTCTAAATGCCTCCATGAATGTCACTCTAAATTCCTTCAGTATGTCAGCATGACTGTTTAACCTCCTCCTCCATGCATGTTCTGGTGGGGCGCCACCATCAAAATCCAGCTACAAGTATATCCATCAATGAACAATAGTAAAGGCTGCCATCATGGCTTTGGTTAAAGAAAATGGTCAAAGACCACTAAGAACTACGCTGAATATCGAGATATGGAGAAATATTGGATAAAGCTCGGTATAACCTCCCAAGTTTGTGATGTTGTTGGAGGTCATCAAGGCGAGAAAAAAAAAAGCAATTTTCCAAGCATAAAAACAGATATAAAACCAAACCTGAAAGCAACTTTGAAAGGGTAACCTCTAAAAGTATTGTTACTGGAAGAAGTATTGATCAATGGAAGATTTCAACAACTTAGAGAACCAAAGAATAGACTCACCAGCTGCAAAGTAGCTCTGCTGACATACTCATCTGCGGGCCATGAGCTCTTCCTGTGGTGAAAAAGGTGTCCGCTCACCATCCTCGCCTCAATCAAAGTGTCACGCCCCAATAAGCTTCACCTTTTTACCAAGAAAATTATACCATGCATAAACCACCACTTCAAAATCAATGATTACAAAGCTAAATATTCATTTGTGTTTACAATAATAAACTTTATCATCCGGAAAAACAAGCAAGAACTCCTTGGCAATCCAACTTAACAACAAAAGTCCCCTCCATATCTAATACAAATCACGTTTGAAAATAAATGTAAAATAAAAACACATCAATAATCGTACTGAGTAAAAAGCTACAAAAATCATTAAAAAATCTTCAATACTCATAAAACATTTTCAGTCATTATTTACTAACACCTTTAATAAAATTTATCAAATAAGAATTTATAATCATTATAGAAAATAATAATTTTTATTCAATAAACAAAATCATGCATTAATTTCATGCAACACATTTCGATCATGCATAAGTTTCATACAACATATCTCAGTTATGACATCCACAGTTTACATAGGCGTATATTAGACACCCGATGATATACTCTCCCAACTATGTATGAAGCGACACACTTCACGAAATGAGTTCTATATTCTCACCAACTAATGAAAAGATCACATACCGGACCAGCAACAACAAATGAAGTGATGTCCTTAATGTATTAAAAAATGGGGAATAGTTCCTCCCAATAAAGGATGAAGAAATCTTCCATCCACCACATCCAATAGCCTGCTAATCCCCGAAAGATATCACCCAATCAGCAATGGTCTTTGTGCCCTTGTTAGGAAACAAAGTCTTCATCATCATATATCACAATCATTTATTTTTCATTTATGTCATGCAAACATTCAAATAAGTCATACAAAATATCATGATAGATCGTGCATGGTATATGACATGGGAGACTCCATCCATCGGTGGCTCTGCGATGAGCCCGTAGCTCTTTTCGACGGGGGCACTCCTAACATGGATCACATTTCCCTCATGATATCAACAATACTAATAATACACATCATATCATCAATCTTAGTGTCAAATACCATCTAAACTTGAACACCATTAATCATTTTCAAATTTCACGGCATAACTTCAAATAAGGCTTTTGAATTCGTTGAATCATAAATCAATTCTGAAATCCAAAATCTTTTCTTTTTAGCATGAATCAAACTATCAAATGATTTATAAATGAAATAAGACAAGCTAATTTAGACATGAAATTATAATGAAGTTAACAATAATAAGCAAACTAATTCAATCAAATAAATCAACATATCACGATAATTAAACCAATTTAAGGAATCATGGATAATGGCAAAATTTTAAAAAATTCATTAATTTTGCTTATTAAACATGATTCAATATTTAAAATGACAACATAATTCAGGCATCATGATTTTGAAAGACAAGATTATTTCAATACCCAAAAATCTTTAATCATAATTCAAAATTTTTAAACTAGTGAAGTTAGCATCATCATACCTACTCTTGAAGGTCCCTTTCCGCCCTCTAATCTGCTTGTACTGTTGAGTTCCTCTTGACCCTATTGATCAACCAAAGAGAAGTCTGGGCAGCATATATAGAAGAGGGAAGTCGGTTCCAAAGTAAATATATTTTTTCGAATTAATTAATTAATCAACAATTACTTTCATTCCCAAACTGTCTATACAATCAAGGAAATAAGAATAAATAATGTTAATTATATTTTCCTCAATTAGATTGCTCAATCAAGGAAATAGATTAATCATATAAGGCAGAATCCTATCATGGAAGTTTTTATTTTTGGGACGAGTGGAAAAATCCTGGTGATTACATTATTCCCCCTAAAAAAAATTTGGTCCCAATATATGATTCATGTTAAAATGATGTTAAATTAGTATCACTCATAATTAAACTACTTAAAGACAATTAAGATATTATCTTTAAGTCAATGGATAAAACGAACTTAAGTTTAAGATATATGGCCACAAATGTATCGATAATTGAGTTTTTTTTTTGGTTCCAAATAACCCAATTAAATCAAGAAGCATCTGAAAACCTAATTCATCCTTGTTTAACGATCTAAATCTATCTAACATCTCAGATAATTCCTACATTAAAAAGATTAATGTTATGTTTAATCCTCATTAGAATCTCAGGGTAATATCTAATGATTGATTTAACATGCATTAAATCAAAACTTCACTTTTCATAAGCTAGTTATGTGTACAAATCAGATTTAAATCCCAATGTGCGTTTGTCATGCATCATGAAATTTATCTAATCGTAATAGCCTAAATATGATTAATGTTAGAAACAACAGCCTTATATATCTAGAGGATTGTAACACACTTCATCCCAACTTTCAAAAGGAATGTTTTGTGCCAATAGTCGTAAGAACAAGCACCTTTGTATAACCATGAAAACTACGAAAAACTTTACAACCATGAAAATTAGGAAAAAACTATATGGAGTTCGCACTCAAAATTTGTTAGACTTCACACCTTTGGAGGCAATTGATGCTACGGTCTCCATGCAAGCCCGTACGAAAAGGCAGAGGATCAACAGCAAAGTTCAAGACACCAGTGACCTAACCGGCCACAGATAAAAGGACCGTCACAAACTCTCCAACAAAACGCGCTTCCAATCCCCGGATCGCGTCGAAGGCGATAAATTTCCGGCTGACGCGCGTCCAAGCCGTAGGCGACGAAAGCGTCGCGGTCGGCGACGGCCACCGGATGAGGCCCTCCGTAAGAGGGAAAGGGGAGGGAAGGGGAACCTCAGGGCGGGGAGGCCGCAAGTCACTGTGGTTTATGACGGAACGGAACGTGGCAGCTTGCGGCGCGCCCACGTAGGCGACGCGGACGCAAGCGTTCTCAACAGCAGCAGTTCCTTCTACTTGGGTTTCTCCTCCTCTCTCGTTTATCTGTTTGACCGAGCGGACCCCACCATTTTGTTCCAATTAAGACGCAGAATGGGAAACGAGTAACACGTGCGGGTAGAGAAAAGCGTAGTTTGTTTTCTACTTGTTGTGTTTGCTGTTTCTATCCGAGTGGGCTCCACGGTGTTCGTGCGCTTACAACGCAGATTGGGACGCGGAGGACGCGTGTCGAGGTCGGGTTGGGTCCCCAGGTCGAGCGGGACAGCTGATCTCTGCGGGGTTATTTCGTGGCAACAGGAAATTTTCAACTACGCAGTCGTAGTTGATCGGGTGATGAATGAGTTGAATGAATGATCTCAAATTTCTGGATTCCTTTCTAGTTCTTGGGATGAAGCCAAACATGGAGAGCACAAGCGTTCATGGAACTCGACTTCAATCTCAAACGGTTCCTTCAGTTGTCTTTTTGACCGATTCTTAATGGACGAAGAAGTTCCAGTAACATCACAGCAGATTTATAAAATATTTTTTTTGTATTTTTAAATTTAAATTTTTTTATCTTTATAATATTATATATATATAATCACATCTTGGTAGAGCCCAAAAAATTTCCTTCGTCTAGGCCTCAGAGATACTATAAAATAATAGATTACTTTAAAAATAAATGTAGAATAAAAATATATCAATAATCATATAACCTTTGAAAAATCATAAAAATATTTTTTAATGTTCACAATATATATATATTAATAATTTAATATAAAATATATTGATTCATTATAAAACTTATTTATTAAAATAATAATAATAAATTTTTTATAATAAATAAAATCATGCATCAATCACATATAATATATATATAATAATCAGATAATAAAAATATATATTGTATCCGATGGTACACTCTTCCAACAACAACGGATAAAGAGATCATAATATTTAAGTCTCACACGTACTCAATTACAACTAGCATATCAATAATAGCACAAATAATATATATATATAATCCTTATTTAACGATATAATTTATAAGTTTAGAATATGTGTTGGTAGTTAATTAGGAAGGTAGTTTAGCCTCTAAATGATTTTATTTTAATCTAAAATTTGGTGTGTATTTAGTTTTATATGTCTATTGTTTTTTTTATAAAATTTTATAGTAATTCAAGATCATTGATTAGCCAAAATAGTAAAGTAAAATTTCTTTACAAAATTATATGATGATTTAATTGATACTACTTAGTTCATTTAATTATAGAATGAATTATTAAAAAAATAATAGTAAAATTTAAATCAACTTTCAGGTTGAGTATTGTATATTTTATAAGAGATTTTATCCATTTTTTTATAATAGATTACTATAAATTATTATAAATCAATAATTCAAGAGGTAAGATTTTTAATTAAGACATCTCATGACCACATGCTCCTAATTTGATAAATGTATCGCTTACTAGCACACTCAATCATTAAAGAAACAATATTTTATTGGCATCTTTATTTTTGAATTTAATCATGTAAGTTTAATTCACTGTTAACTAATAGTCATTTAAATTATCGTACTCATAATATATTTTAAAAAGCATATTTTGAATGATATGATTATCATGAGTTAAATGTGAATGTATATATTTTGTAAGTATAAAAGTATATGAATTATGATGAAAACATAGTGTATGCAAGCATATATGATGATGTACAATGTGGAAGTGCATGTGTTTTCTATGACATGCAGTGTGTGAATACATAAATATGTTATGACGTGTAATGCGTGTATATGTTATGATATGCAGTGTGAGAGTACACATATATTATGGCGTATGGTGTAAGAGTGAACGTATATATTATAATGACATGTGATATAAGAGTACGCATATATGTTATGATATGAGACATCGAAGTTCATAAATTTGTCATGATTCTTATATAAGCATAAATGCATTTCGAATTATTTCAATATAGAATTGTATCTTATTATTTTGCATACTATGTTGTAGGGTTATACTTTCTAAAGAAGTCATAAGATGAGAGACTTATCGTTAAATATCTTATGTCAATGATTTTAAAATGTTATATACTCGACAAGATACATACTCACCTGAATAAAACTATAAAGGTATATACTTATTGAGTGATTACTTAGTATAGACCTTATTTTATAGGTAAGGATATTAATATCCTACCCAAGTAATTGGGTAGAGACGTGAGCATATGCAAGCCCATGCTAGTGTAGATATAGATGATGACTTGTGAGCATTTTGTATGAATAAATTTTAGACATGATTATTTTTTTTTGTTTTTTTGGTTAGAGACTATAATTATGTACTAAGTGTCAAAAACATTATATATAGGAGAAACCTTATCATATTGTTTAGTATGTTAGTATGTTTTAATTTTAAAATTATCTAGTTTTCATTGCACTCCAATCGATAGCAGTAATGAAGATTGAAATGTGACATCTAACTTTAGTCATACATGTGGAATACGGATGGAACTAAGAATAGGAAATTAATGAAACATACTCGACGGGATAGATTCCTTTCAATTAGGTGAAGAAAACTTATATTGCACGCACAATAACAAATGAAGTAATATCACTCACTCACCCAAGTGGGGATATATTTCTCATAATAACGGATAAAAAAATATCTAACCATCATATTTAATTGCTCACTAATCTTCGAAGAGAATCACTCTACTTGCCCTCGATATGGATACATAGTCAATCATGATCATTCATTCAGGTATACATTCAAAGAATTAGTATAATAAAATATTATAAAAAACCAAACTTAATGTTTGAACTGATCAAGTTAGTCTAGAATCACCCTAAACCGACTTGAACCTATCAAACTTGTCTAATTTAGTCAACCAACAAACTCAAATCAATAAAAGAAGAGAAAATTAGACTATATCACACAGTACTAGCCTAGACCAAACCAACCCATCTAAGTCTTGGACAGGTCACATGCGTTGCACTTGCCTGTCCCAAGTAATATGTTAGGCTGAGGTATAACGTGCTTGATAGAGGAGCGATAATATGTCTAACGTCAATCGCATAGCTAGGCGATCCTAGCTTTGCCAGTTGGGTCGAGCCTTACTCACGAGTTTAGTTGAATCTTACCATTGAAAAAGATTATGCTTAGCTCACGAGTTGGGTCATGCTTAATCACATGAGTTAGGCTATACCTAAACATAGGGTTGGGTCATGCTTAGCTATATAAGTTGGATCATGCTTGAGCATATGAGTTAGATCATACTTGGTCACATAAGTTGGATTGTACCTAACTAGATGAGTTGCACTATACGGCTAGCCATACTTAACCACATGGGTTGGACCGTATTTGACAATATGCCTAGTCACATAGCTGAGTTGTACCTGACTATATAGGCTGGATCATATTTGGTCATATAAGTTATACTATACATAGCCATAAAAGTTGCGTCGTACTTGACCACATATATTAGGTAATAGATAATCATATGAGTTGGGTCGTACTTGGCTACATATGTTAGGTCATGCCTAATCACATGAATTATATCATATAAAACTACTTGGGTTGGATTATGTCTAACTTCATGTGTTAGGTTGTACTTCGCCATATGAGCTTGTTTGATCAATCAACTTAACTTAGATTAAACCTCCAATTTGACTCCTCTTATTAAATTAGATTTTAATATTTTTAAAAATATTTTAAAATATTATAAAAATAATAATTAACCTCAGACCTATTTTTTTCATGAATTAACTAATTTAGATTCATTATTTTAAATTTAAAACTAATTAAATCATAAAAACTTACACATAATTTTTTAAAACATAAATATATCTAATTAAATAAATTAAAACTATTATTAAATTAGCTACTCACTCGAAGAGCATAAATCAATGATCATTATTTATTAATTATAAATTTTTAAAATTAAAATACTATTACGTATCATATAAATCGTAATAATCTAATATTAAATATTTTAAATATGAATAAAAACAGATAATAAAAAAATTAAAGCATCGTACCTCGCTGAGAATCATCGAATTTTTTTTTTCAATCCTTCCATTTTTAAGCTCCGTAAAAAAATTGATAAAAATAGAGCTAGAGAAAGATGAACTCACCCCAAAAATAAATAATGATTTAATTTTTATTTTTATTTTATTTCACACATAAATATAGAATTATAAATTTATTTCTTAGAATTCATACACAAAAAATAGATATTGAACTATGTACTTTCTAAAAATCATAACACTTAGTCCACATAATTAAAAAAAATCAATCTTAATCATACAATACAAATGAAAAATACTAATTTAAATAAAAATAATATATTATTTATGATAATTAATTTAAGTAAAGAGAAAAAAGACCGATGATTACATTTATCATTAGCATTTCTTTTCAAGCTGGTGATGCTCAGATTCACTGGTGCAATAAGGTCACTATTCTGGAGCTCTCTTTCATCGTCGCTGAAGAGGGATGCAAGAATTGGAATCAGGAATAGGATTCGAGTTCCTCAGATTGGAAATCAAGATGAGATGTCAAAGTTCTTGCTGAAAGAATCCGCAAGCTCTGCACTCACGCTGCAGGTAGAGTGCCATTCCTATTACAACGACGACCCTGGAAAGGCTCCTCACATTTCTGCATGCTTCTCAAAGTAACCCTCGTCAGGAACTCATATTTAGTTGATAAAAATGGAGAAGCACTTCAGATGCCCCTGACGGAATGAATTCTGATCCAAAGGAACTCGGGAAAAAGCAGGCACCAATATCTTTTGCAGAACATATTCCAGTGACGACAAGGGAGCAGAAAGCATCTTCACTGCTCACAGTCTGACTTAGTTCATGGTGAAGGTTTAATGTCTCGCTGGAGTTTCATAGGAGCAGATTCTTGGGTTTTGATCACGCTCCAGATGTTTAGTCTTAGACGATTTGATATATTTATGAGCTAAAATTTAAGCTTCTTTCAACCTGCAAATGGTGCAATTAACATGGATCTCAACAGTACGTGATGCCACCATTCATCTCTCTCACCGACTGCTGCGGCCCTTGCAACACGGACACGGAGCCTCTTCATCTTGATCCCTCCTCTCCGACGACAACAGCGGTTCACTGAACTCGTCAACGTCGATGCTCTGTTCCCGTGGGACTTGGCCTGAAGAAGTGCTGCTTTCTCTCCCACCGTACTTGTGCAGGAGGCGCATGCTGTTGAAGATGACAAGCAGACATGTGCCCATGTCAGCCACCACGGCGGCCCAGAGAGATGGGAGACCTCCGAACGCCAGGCCGAAGAACAGGAGCTTCACGGCCAGCGACATGGCCACGTTTTGGTAGATCTTCCTGAGAGAAGACCTCGCTAGTTCCACAGCTTCTGGTATCCTTCGGAGGTCGTTTGACATGAGCGCGACATTGGCGGCTTCCGTTGCCAATGCTGAGCCTGAAATCCCCATGGCGACTCCCACATCGCTTTCCGTGAGTGCCGGTGCGTCGTTGATCCCATCCCCGACCATTGCAGTCGGACCCCATGTCTCCTTGAGTTCCGCAATCTTCTTCATCTTCCCTTCGGGTGACAGACCTGCTTCCACCTGCACGTTCTCCCCAATCTGCACAAACAAGATTAAGCATTCATCTCGTTAGCTCTTTCTGAGTGTCACGCAGCTGTTGTGCTTGATTTGTACCTGTTTCTGTACATGTTCTGCAGCTGCCTTTGAATCACCAGTCAGAACAATGACATGAATCTGTTGTTTCTGAATCAACACAACGCATGTTAGAAGAAACAACAACCAAACATCTTTCGCTAAATCCTTTGGGTCCTCTACCTGTAGTTCCCGAACAGCTCGTGCGGCTTCTTCACGGAGTTGGTCTCCGAGGCAGAAGTATCCGATGCAGCGATCCACCATGCCGACGTAGCTGATGGTTATACCCGCTTCATTGTCACGAAGCTCGTCTGAAATTAAGAGATGAGAACAAGCTTTAGATTTTTGGGTTACTGTTTCCGAGAGTAGACAAGTGCTATTACTTTCTCTCAGCCAGCCATTGCCGAGGGCTACTTCTGCATTTCCAATCTTCACGTAGCAATCATCGACAAATCCAGCAATTCCCCCCGGGATCAAGTTGAAGTTTCTGACTTCACTGCTAGGTTTGACGCCACGCACTCTAGCATACTCTACCAGAGCTCTTGCCATCGGGTGGCCGGACATGTTCTCCAAGCTTGAAATCCTGTAGAGCGAGCACACCTTGTGTTAAAGACGACCGATGCAGCACATCCGTTCACAAGACCGTGTCGATTTACCAGTGCAAGAACTGCCTGATGTTTGCGTTCGGCTCCCAACACTGCACTTCCACCACTTCAAATGCTCCTTCTGTAAGTGTTCCTGTTTTGTCGAACGCCATGGCTTTCACCTTTGCCAGGGCTTCCAGGTAATTCCCACCTTTGAAGATGAGACCCATCTTGGCAGCTGCAGAAAGGCCACATGCTTTGGCCACTGGGGTTGAGATCACCAAAGCGCATGGGCACGCGATCACAAGCAACACCAAGGCCAGATAGATCCATTGACGGAGAGGATGAACACCTAAAATCCATGGTATGATTGCAGTTCCAGCGGCCACCAAGAAAACACCTGGAAATTCTGAAAACAGTAAGAATTCCTTGTCCTGTGGCCAAAGCACTGCAATCACGTCAACGAGCTTAAGTGGAGGGGACGAAGTGTCATTATGCCATAAGAATCAGACTCTGTGATAAGATCTCATTCCTTTTGAGTTCAATCAACTTCTTATGCGCATCAAAACCTTCTTACAAACCTGGAGTATAGTACTTTGCAAACTGTTCTATGAACTCCTCCATGTTTGAACGCCGGTTCTGTGCATCTTCTACAAGCTTAACCATCCTCGCAACGGCAGAATCCTCTGCCACTGCCATCGTCACCACCTTGATGAACCCTGCCAAGGTCATAATAATATGAGCTCCAAGTTCCTCAAAGGAAAAGATATGATTCGTAAATTCGGAAAGGATATGAAGTCGGAAACAGACCAGTGAGAACCGTCGTTCCAGACCATACGTTCGAGCCAATCTCTTTGTCGACCGGCATGAACTCTCCCGTCAAACTGGATTCATCAACCGTGCTTGCTCCAGCCACCACCGCACCATCAACTGGCACAAGCTCTCCTGCTTTCACCGAGACAATTGTGTTGATCATGATGTCCTTGACGTGCACGGTTTCTCCAGTCTCTGCAATGACTGCAGTTTGGGGTGCCAAGTTCAGCAACGATTCCAGTGAAACCCGAGCCTGGAGAAGCAAATTAAAGGATTTATCGTTCACGATCTGCGTTGGAGACGCATAGCTTTGCATTTTTCGACTACTTAAACCTTGTCGGTAGACTTGGCTTCCAGCCACTCTGCTAAGGTGAAGAGGAAGACTATGGAAGCTGCTTCAAGGTAATCCCCAAGCCCAATTGCTCCAATCACTGCATCATCATCATCATCGTTAGACACAGTGATTGATCCTTCAAAGCTGATCGAAGCTGATTGAACTGCTACCTGCAGTCACCATGAGCACATTAATATCAAGCACACACCGCCGTAGAGCCGCCACGGCGCGCCGCAGCATGCCGAGGACTCCGACGGTAACTGATAGCAGCGCGACCCATATCAATGGTGGGAAGGCGTAGCTGCACAAGGCCACGAGCAGCAGCGCTCCGGAGGCGACGACGCTCGCACTCGGCCACGGTGGACTCTCGATCTGCACTCTCCCGGACTCCTTGATTCCAGCGTTCAGATGAGCCCCATTCAGCGCACTCACTGATTTCAGCCGGCGAAACATGAGACCTGGCGATCGAGACAAGCAGCGTGAAGCAGGAAGAAGATGAACCAGCGAGTTATACCTATTCGAGAAGCCGGAGCTTTTGCCGGATCGTGGACAACGGTGGCTGTTTTGGCCAGCACGTTGACGGATACGTTCTCGATGCCTTCAAGATGGATCAGAATGCGATCGATCAGCTTGACCTCCGAGGAACAACAAATACCCAAGACGGTGAACGTGGTTTTCTGCAAGCCTGAAGGAGGCCTGGCCTCCATAGCATCTGCCATGGTTGCAGCAAAGAGAAGGCACTGAGATGATCTTATCCCACAGAAGGTCCACCATGCCTGCGAGCAGCAACGTCAGCGTTGACATTTTTGATCTGATATCCAATAAATGTACCAGGAAATGGCCTTCTGAGCCTCAAAAGGCTATGAATTCTGTGCGTTCTATGGTTGAATGAGATATGTCATGTTAAATATGCAGATATATTAACAAGTTTCTTCTCATCCATGCTAACCTTTTAATCTTTGTTTTCATGTGTTTATGCGTGCACAAATCATTCTTAATTGTTGATAGTTTCTGGGAGTCTTCATCTCAGGCAATTCATAATGTTTGGAGAACACCTACCCTGCATTGACATCACTACCAAGAAATAAAATATATTATCTCTTCAACGACCAAAGATCGGAAGACATGGATGTCCAGCTTTCCTTTCTTTATATCTCAAGGTGTGGTTGGCCGGTGGTGTCTCAGATCCTTGAAACTAGTTCAGCAAGATGATCAAAACTGCATAATTCAAAGCCTGATGGATGTAAAGCAAGGCTAAATATTCCAATTATTTTCTCTTAGGAGCAACATCTCTCAGGAAGAACTAAAGTAATCTTCCTTTGCTGCCATTTGATGTAACCAGAGAATCTAGAAAAGGCGAACATGGTAGGTTTCGAGGTTAATTGTATCCTCTGATATCTCCCATTAATGATTCCTCGTGCAAGCAACAGGAAGCATCAGCAGAACATTGACTGCCGCAATGATATCTCAGAGAGGCCAGAAACATATTCCTTTTCCTTCTCTCTTCATCTACAAGGGTTTGAGAATCTCAAGAGGATGGATCACAGCGCAGCAATTTATATTCTCCATCTTCTATCCAACTTGTGTCCTGTAAAGTCCTGCAACTGGCTTGCTAAGATTGAACAATTAAGGGATCATTTCCTTGTGAAGAGTACTGATAAGAAAAGCAAGTTCTGATTGATAGTTCAGTATGGAACTGGTTCTTTGCTATCCAAAGTGTTTGATCCTTGAACTATCTCAAATTTATTACTAATTCTGAGGGAAAGTGGCCCAAAGGAAGGAGGATGAATAGGGTGAATGGAATCTGGCCAGAAAAATTAGTATTCTCTTTCCATCATCATATTCCACTGGTTCTCCCACCATCACCCTTCTTCCTGCTTTGATATTGTTCTTGTGCTTCAGTGCTTTTTCTTCTCGATATAATGTGTCCTTTGTGCTGGAAATGAGAAGCCATGACCTAGCAAAGATGTAATATTTCAAGGAGAACAAAGAGTGTGGGTGCAGGTGAAATGAAGAGCTAGAGGTTGCAAAGGGAAGATAATATCCTAAAAATCTTCTTTACATCCATGGACCTCATCGGCTCTTGTCGAATCCATCATCACCTCCATGCACACAAGGGGAGGTCAGACGGGAGGTCGGTAGGGTTCATGGAGGTGGGGATGACCCTTGCGCCTCCTCTTTCCTTATGCAAGGACCACGAGCAAGCATAAAAAATATAGTATAGGTAATGATACAAGACGAAGACGATTACGGATCCGATGGAGATATGAGCAAAATAATCATTTATAAAAGGATGTTATATAAAAAAAATTTCAAAGATAAAGTGTTTTGTGAAAAATTCTCAAAGTTTAATTTAAAAAAAAAAATTCACCCAAACAAGTTCTTGGATATGCATTCCATATCCTTGGTGTACTGCATATTTGTAGTTCATGGATTACACTCCAGCGGAAACAAAAGCTGAAGTCAAATAGCTAAAGTTTATGCCTTGGTTACTAGTTTGATTAGTGACATCAAACTTTAGCTCACAGGGATTAAAATGTTGCTGTCTAAAATCATGATAACAAATCAAATCATGTTTGGTTTGTTCATAACACAGAGACCTAATTACTTGTTCTTTAGTGAACTGTAGGGGTGTCATCTATCATTTTGTCACTGATACTGCAAGGCTGGAATCAAAAATAAATTACCTCCTTCCAGCTGATGTATAAAACCTGGTAATTGGTGGAGAAATAATGCAATAGCAATGCTTACACATCACAGGTATCAGCAGATTGAATGATGACATCACAATATCAACAACACAGTAACTTTTTGAATTAGTGAATAATTTAACATAAACATCTTCAGAGAAAATAGCATGATCAAACCCTTAAGCCAAATCCCATTTTGTTTGTTACTGTCTTAGACACAGATGTGGCAAATATCTTTACAGACATATATATATATATATATATATATATATAATTGCTGAAGAAAACCTTTAACTTTAAGAATTTGCTATTATAATACCTCTACTTTATCTCTGCTTTGAAAAAACTTTAACTTTAATAATATAAATATTATAAAAAATTCTAAGATTAATTGTTTTTTAAAAGAATTCACCCAACATATCATTCAACCATAAGCTGAGTCCACTGATATCAAGTGGACGACCAATTAGCTCAGGAATTACAGGAAGTCAATAGCCCCAGCAATGGCTTGCAGGATCAGCAAAGCGGCAGCTTTTTGCCTGCGTCCAAAGATGTCATAGACTGATAGTGTGGCAGCCTCTTTAAATTTGCAGCACCACCTTTTTATTGCTCTCTCTCTCTCTCTCATTGTCTCTCTCTCTCTCTCTCTCTCTCTCTCTCTCTCGCTGTCTCTCTCTCATTGACTCTCTCTCTCTCTCTCTCTCTCTCTCTCTCTCTCTCTCTCAGTGTCTTCTGTCATTGCATTCTCTCTCACACGAGGGCAGAAAGAGACTCAACAGAGAACTCTCAACGGTTTCTCCAGTGTTGCAAGGTTTAGTAGGATGGGCAACTGCACTTCATGCAGCAATTATTTAGGGTTTCTCGCCCTCCTTTAAGCTTTTGGTTCAACCGGGAAGGAGGATTGTCGATGGGTGAGGGAAGGAGGATTGAGTCAGCCAGGCAGATCCCCCATGAGTAAACCTGAACCTTCAAAGCCATTAACGAGTCACAGATGGAGTGATCACAGTGGAGGCATGCAGCAAGAAGAGTTGCGATCATGGTGGCCGGTCGGTCGCAATCGAGGTGGCCGGGGGCATTCCAAGTGGCGCATCCCATATGGTGGCATCATTTTATGCTATGGATGCAAGCATGCATGCCCCATCTGATGCCTCGTCCTCACCTTTATGAGGATAACATGAGCCTTCCACATCTGTACATTGAAAACACCACGACGGTGGCATTTGAGATGCAGCATTGCAGAGGCACACGCTCCAATATAGGACAGATACTGAGCATGAACACAGCAACGCTGCTCCACTGTTTGCTAGCTCCATTCCTCAGAGATTTATATATTATACATAAAGGTTGTGCTCTGATCCGTACAAGCATGGCGGGTCTCCATCTTTGGCAGTGCAAGTTCTTCTTCTTCTTCTTCTTCCTCTTCTTGTTGAAGTTTGACGTTCAAGCTCATCATCATATTGCAGCTGAGGAGAACCACGCAGCGAGTAAAGGTAACAATTCCTTTGAGCTTTCTGCATGGAAATAGAAATCTCTTGTTCTATTCATTGCTAAAAAGTGACCATTTTGCGCGCAATCTCATACTAAATGTCTCTTAGACTCAGAGGCAACATAAATTATACTCATGATCGGAGTTCAAGCAACATTTTGTTCACGAGGAGAAGATTGGTATCGACTTTGTTAGAACAAAAGAAGAGCAACTTGACATGCAAGACCTTAAATAGGAACATATTATGCACGAATAGGATTAGGAGGTTTTGGATGAAAGCAAAGTGCAGTCATCTCAGAGTTTCCTCATCACTTGCAGGTAACTGATGAAAGAGAACTCCTTGTGTTCATATTTTTGGTTGTTCTAGTTCCTTTTTTTCCTGTTTTTCTCTTTACAATATGCCATGAATGACCATGACAAGCAACTCTTTTTAGCCATTTGTTTACAGCAAATCATGAATCTACCATGAGCAAGTCTTGGAATCATCTGCAACTCATAATGAGTTATATAAAGCTTCAGCATTTTTTTTTTCCATGTGCTGTTAGCTAATTTATCAGCTCTTTTCTTGCTGCACTTTGATATCTGACACCAGCAGTGTAGTCTGATTTGGAAGCTCTTTAAGAAATAGTTTTTATTCTTAAAAAAGCAATTTTGGTGAAAATTCAATTACCAAAAGAAATCATTGAATTTAGTTAAGCTTCCTTCACACCTCTTCTTCATGATACATATGCCAACCATCTGTGCCCACAAGAAAGAAACAATTTATTGGCTTGTTTGATTTTTATGACTCCAATCCTAATTACCCATGTTGATGTACTGACATCGAGAATTCAGACTTGATCACTGCATTGAGATCGACATGTAAGATAGAATGGGCTTCTGCAAAGAAGCATCCAATAATGAACATAAAATATAGCACAATGTCTGAACACTCTCTGTCACAAAGCCTGAGTGTGTTTTTGAAGTGTGATTGGCTATTTTGTGAAGATGATGGACCCAATTCACCTGAGGTGTTCCTACTTCTGCTGAATGGATGCCATGTGTTACGAGCATAGATGACATGTGAGCATGATGAGGATGACAACTCTAGCCTATTAGTGTATTCTTACATGAGTCTTCATGAATGCTCTAGATTGTGCCAAGACATTGATCAAATTGGTAGGGAACTCCTGGAGCACATATTCTTATGTTTGAAATAGATGTTGAATGAGTTGATCTGGTGTGGCTATTGTTGCACCATCCCATCATCAAATGGTGATCTACTACTGCAAGATATGGCACACCCAGAGGACCTGATAGCTCTACAGTATCTAACCATGACAAGTGACTTGTTGAATGCCATGAAAGCAAAACATTTCTAAATGGACAAAATCTTTATTTCTCTCTCTCTCTCTGTCTCTCTCTTCATCATCATCTTCTTCTTCTCCTCCTTCTGAATCACAATGGCAGATCAGGCACAGGGTAAATAATTCTGCAACTGGATGTATGGGAGCCAGTCTCAGAGGTTTTTACATGGATAAATCCCCCATATGATGCAAAAGGACAAGCTCACATGACCTCAACCAGATAGCTCATATGGTCCCTCCCCCTCAACCCCCCCTCTATTCCTTTATAGACCTGCTACTTACATCTCCCCTTTCATTTCTCTCGAGTAGCTATCAGAGTTGCGCTTCTTCATCAATCCTGTCCTCATCTGCAGCTCTTCTTCTTCTTCTTCTTCTCTGCGACCGAAGCTAAAGGTACCCAATTAATTCTTTGTCATTGATTCCTCCTCTTGAGGCCGTCCATGCACATCGGAATCAGAAGATAAAACTACGAACTAACAGTTTCTGAGACTTCCATCCATCAGATGGAATTCAAGCTTGGGAGATCGGATAAGCTTCGCATGAGTGAGCAGGAAGAAGAGCAGCTCGAGGTCCCCGAACACCATCCTTTTGTTCCTTCCTGCCCTTCTCCGTCGTCGTCGTCGGCTGGCTTTGGGTGGCATGATGGTTCATCGGGTGGCGGCAGCGGCGCCGTTGGATCTTTCGTGGAGAAGGAGCACATGTTCGACAAGGTCGTGACGCCGAGCGACGTCGGCAAGCTGAACCGGCTGGTGATCCCCAAGCAGCACGCGGAGAAGTACTTCCCGCTGGACACGTTGGCCGACGAGAGGGGCCGGCTGCTGTGCTTCGAGGACAGGACGGGGAAGCCGTGGCACTTCCGCTACTCCTACTGGAACAGCAGCCAGAGCTACGTCATTACCAGGGGGTGGAGCCGCTTCGTCAAGGAGAAGGGCCTCGACGCCGGGGACATCGTCTCCTTCTGCCGCGGCGTCGGCGAGGCCGGGCGCCACCGCCTTTACATCGACAGTCAGCGGCGACCTCCAAACCGAGACCCACCCTTGATTCCACTTCCTGACCTATCCTATACGCGGCTCTTCGCCTTACCGGTGGCGAGCTTGGGTACTAACGGTGGCCAGCTTATGTACTACGGATGGCCAGCCGCGAGTCCGCCTCAGATGGAAGTGCGGCAAGTAGGCAGCGGCCGGGTGCCGATGGTTCTCGGGTCAGTGCCCCTCGTGCGCGACCAGGCTGCCGTAAAGCGAGTTAGGCTCTTCGGAGTGAACCTGAATTGTCCTGAATCCAGAGACGAAGTCAGTCATCACCACAGCGATACTCTCTCCGTGTCTCTGCCGCAGTTGCATCCCAGGACTGCGTTTCCGCTCCTCAAACCGCCGCATGCGAGCGGTGACACACCGCCAGATTCATCGTCGTCGTCGATCTGCAAGGGGAAGAATACACCACTAAACTTGTATCTTTGAAGAAGGATACGATCACAGAGGAAGAGCGGACATCTTGACCATCATCCTTCTCAGCAATTGGAACGCACACTGAACTGGATGTAAGATTCTTTGATAGCGGGGGTCGGAAAATAATAGACTGTTGTCTGCAAATCATTTTCATATACTCATTATGTTCTTTTCTTACGATTGTAACTGATGATTGCATGGTACAGAGATCTCCTTCCTATAAGCCCTACATGTATTAAAAAGTGCAGCATCAGAATTTGTTTGACTATTTGTTTCTTTTCTTCAGTTCCCCCTTAAATATTTTGTCTTGACTAATCTATGTTGCATATATCATGGTGAACTCAGATGCTCATATTCTCCAGGCCAAGTTTGATTTCCAGCTTCATCTTCTATCAGCAGTTGAGATGCCCTAAAACGGAGAGGATGCAGTCATCGATTCATCCAGGTCAGATCTAAAGCCGGCTTTATCCATTCCTCTTTCTTGTTTGCCTGCCATCTGTGAATTTTCTGCATCTTTCGAGGAAAGACAAATCTAACTTGCACTACATGATGTGGTGGGGAATGAGAAGACAAGTTCATCAAGATCATCAGATGCAAGACATGCTTTGCTTCTGCTGCAATACTAATTCGTTTCAATTATACCTAGCAAGATGTAGAAGCAGGTGGCATGCACTTTGTGGGATCGTCACAATCATGTCGTCCGAAGGATATATTGCTCGATTAAAGGTTCACTAACCAAACATAAAATCAACAAATTAGAGGAAGAAAAAGGAGGAAGACAAGACAACAATCCTGAAAAAGAAAGAAAGAAAGAAAGTCTTTGCATCAAACTTTCTCCTCAGCATTAGATGTATTCATACTTCTGCTCTTTTTGATCATGTCACTGCTTGGTTTTGTCTCTTTCACTTAGTTCTGGAAGAAATTGTTCTGACTTTTTTTTGTTTTCAGTTCATAAATTTGCCTATAATTAAGGGCACAATAAATTGCAGAAAGTTTATGTAGTTGCTAAATTCCTGTTGCATATGTACCTTGTGAATCCTCACTTCCACCAAAAAACCTGTGCCACCAAAAGCTAAATTAAGTCAACTCTTAAGCAGATACCTGCGCATTAGAAGCACTGATACTGCCACTAAAGCATGGTTACTTCTCTTTGGTTCCTGCTCATTGCTTCACTTCATTTCTTGAAACAAATAAATTGTGCTTTGGAGAAAATGCCAATGTTTTCTCTTTCTTTTTTCCTCTTTAGAACTCTTTCAGTTTCCTTTCAGGTTCAATCAATTGTGCATCATAATAGTAGAGTTCAACCAGTCGATCCTTGCATTGATTAACCCCATCCATTTGTTTACTGAGCTAACATATATCCCTCGATGATGTGGAGTAAATGTGTTTGACTTCTTTGGATTTGTTCATATCCATTGTGTGGCAATAAGCCGATTGTATTGAACAATTAGTTGCAATCTTTTCTTGTTGTTTCACTTGGAAAAAATGAATTCATGGAGTGCTTAAAGCAGTGTTTACTTCTTAACTGTGGGCTGCTAACATGAGATTATGTCCAAAGAAATAGATTAATCTGGTCTTATAGTGCTGACAGAGAAGTTACATGTACTAAATTCACTAAACCATTCAGATACTATCTCCTCCAACAATGCCAATATTCCATCTGATCTTAGAGACTGGGAAAGCTTGAGGATTGCACTCAAAATGAAGTTTGAATTCTACTGAGCTAGATGCTCTTAACTATTTAGAAGCATATTTGTAAATATGCATGCATACATTCAAATCATGTTGGTACATTTAAGTATTAGTTGCATAAAACAATGAACCTGGGGAGTTCTGGATTCCAAGTGAACTGATATTAGAGACTAAGATCTTACTTGAGCCAAAATATCATACTGTGGGCATGAATTGAGCACAAATATGTTAATGTATTATGCGTCTTGATGATGATGTAGACATCATGAAAGATTGTTTTTGGCATATGTGGAAATAATTAAGTTCAAGAACTTATGCATTAGTCTAACAAATGAATCTTGCTGATGATGCTTTATCATTGTTGTGGCTTCTTTTATTGTTTATGATTCTGCATTTAACTTTCTGTTCTTGATAAACTTCATCGACCGGTGCGTAGGAGGATGACACTGCTCGTCAAAAGCTCAAGAGATCACAGCAAGTTCTCTTCTGCATGCTCAAAGAGGTATGTTTGATCATGATCATATAATGAACTCGACAGTATTTGTGAAAGGAAGAAGGAGATGAAAGGCCAATGTTAAGTGAAGATGGTAGAAACTTACATCTTTAGGAAGCTTTATGTGGTATAGATAATGTGATCGCTTGGAAATTACAATCTGAACTGATGGTCTTTTTCTTTTCCTTTACATTTCGGAATGCTGTCTTATTAGAACACTATACCTTGTATTGCTTTAGAATCATATAGTTTGCTCCCAGAGATCAAGTTTCTGCTACATATGCACTGGATATGTGCACAGCTGGCCTTGGATCAGAACGGAAGTAGCTTCCAATGGGAGAAAAGATCAGTCTGTCCCCATCTTCAATCATGGACCAAATGATAAAGCTTGGTGGAAGGTTACTGTACATGAGGTCTTTGGCCTCTATTTTCTCTAGTTCTTCCTTTAGCTGATCAATTCCACCACCACCTCCTCCTCCTCCACCAGGTCCACCACCATCCCCATCGTATAGAGATGGCCTTTCTTTCTCTGCAATGGTGGGGACTTTTGGACTCAGAATCTCCAAACTTAGCATGTGATGAGGCTCCTTTCTGAGCTTTCTCCCACTCATCTCATGCAGATACTTTTGCTGTACATGCTCATATATCAATATTGCTGAGAGAGAGAGAGAGAGAGAGAGAGAGAGAGAGAGAGAGAGAGAGAGAGAGAGAGAGAGAGAGAGAGATGTGGGTTTTATGTTTTATCTCAAAGACATAAAGACGGTAAAGAGAAGGATGCAAAGGGGGCATGCAAAGGTTGGGAGTCGTGTGCTGGTCCACAGAAGGACTCGAGGCTTGCAAGGGACCGCGCTGTACGTAATTGCCTTTCTTTAGCATGCAGTGGAAGCACACTTCTCCATGGCGTGCTTTATTCCACTGCCTCAGCTGGACAAAGCTCTCAATAATGCATCTATCTCAGTTTCTAGTACGGTAGTGGAGACTTGCGAATGGAATCTAAGAAGAAGAAGAAGAAGAAGAAGATACTTGGTGATATGGACGAGGCCAAAAGCAGTGACACGTCCACAGTGATGCAGCAAGATTGAGAGGGAACTTCCAGTGCTGTTTGAGTCGAGTGCATGAGCAAAAACAGAACGAGCTCTGATCCGAAGCCTAGTGATCATGAGAACCTTTCCATCATTATCTACCAAAGTTCATGAGATGGGAGATGAACAGTCCGTCATCTTTTCAAGCTGCTTGTTTCTATTTTTGCCCACATACGAAGAAAGAAAGATAGAAGGTTCCATCAACACAGTTTCCGGCACTTCTCCAAGTGCCTTCAGCAGTGAGTATATATTCTTGTCATGCAGTCAAAAAGGAAAGAAGCATCGAAGGACTTCGTGAATGCTGACTTCACAACATCCATGGCTTTGGGAACTCTCGACACTCCATATTTCTGCCAAACAAGTCTGGCATATTTGGCTCTGCTATCCCTGCTTGGTTGAAGGGATTTCTTCTTCCTCCTTCCCTTGTCATTCTAGCAACTCTATGATTGAAATTAACAGGAAAGAGACGCCATGCGGGAAGAGAAATTATCCGCGAATTAGTCTTTGACGACCTGCTTAGGCTTCGACAAGTAATTATGATCTCCTGATCATTCTGAAGTCGGACTAAGAAGACAAGGGGGGTCCTGCATCAAAAATGGCGGAATATAGAATCCAACGGCCGTGATTGATCCATAGTGCGCGCGTCAACGACGAGTTCCTTTTCTTTCCGTTTACGGATTACCCGCCTCGTTCACCTTTCCACTGGTTGGGGTGGCATCATGTGGAGCCCAACTTTGCGTCTTGGGCTCCACACGATCGGAGGAGCCACGGAAGATCGCAGCCGTTGGGTCCAACTAGAGACGAAGCGCGGAGGCTTAACGGAGGGGCGTCACTCGCTTGTTTTCTTCGAGCCAGGGAACAGGTTTTACATCTCGCGTGGGACCACCATAGATGAAGGGTTTCCGTGGTGATGTCCGATTGTTTCTGGGGTTTATTCGCGTTTCCTGTCTGAGGAGATACAGTTAAGCTCTCATGGGAACTTAAAACGCGAAGGTTGGGGATTGGGGCCCACGCGTCCACGTTTGCCCTTCGCGGCCTCGCCCGCTCTTTAAACGCCCAAAAGCCTCTCCTTTCCCTCTCGCTTCTTCTTCTCCTCGAGGTGAGACCAGCGGGCAAAAGGAGACCCGTGCGCGGTCTCTGGGCCCGAGGATCGGGTGGGGGCGAGCGGTGCGCGACCACATCCTGGGTCCGGGTCCTTCGCGGTGGTGTGGCGGGCACGCAGCGGCAGCTCGGGCGCGAGGTGGCCGTGAAAGAGATCGATCTGAAGCAGGTCGACAGCAAGGTCCGCGACGGCCTCCTCAAGGAGAGCCACATCTCTCACCCCGACATCGCCCGCCTCTGTCAGGCCATCCAGGTTGGCTCTTGTTTCTCCTTAGACGGCTGAAGGATTGTAAATCCTCCGCGAAATCAATCTGATTCACTGGGACCTGAAACCTCAGGAGGTGGGTTGCTTCACCTTGATTGTTACCTTTCTTTTCCGTTGGTTTGATTATATTGCTTCCGATATACAAATAGCTTGACATATTCACTTAGTTATATTTGTTGGGGGGTAAAAACTCAACAATAGATCTGATTAATAAAAATAAAAAGAACAAGATTTATAAATCACTCGGAATTGCTATCAACTGTTCTAAGGAATGATTCTACCCCTTCGTGGAGGTTTATATTTGAATTCATTCCCCAGGGTTAAAGCAAGTATTCCTCCTGCATACCTCCATTGCCGGCATGATCATGGAGAGGTTGACGTAGTGTTACAAGCAAAAAGAGCAACATTAAAGAAGAATATATGAAGTTTGTATGAAAAATCTTAAAAAAGATTTTCTCATAGAGAACAATCTTAAAAGCGATGAGAATATTAAAAGAGATGGTAAAACCAAGCAGTAGCTATTCTTTATACAGAAGAGGTGGTCTGTAATTACTACGAGAAATAATAATCCAATGGCTATCTGTAATCATAGTCAATAAATCCAATTAAAGTGTGTAAATTAATCAAAAAAAGCAATGGACACAAAGTATGGAAACAATTAAATAAATAAAATAAAATAAATTTTGAGGATTGTATTTCTAAAATAAAATCGCTAACAATCCATCGTGAAGCTCAAAATTTTTTAATAAACAAAATTATTAAGACACAAAACATTTATTAAAATAAGTTGTTTGGTGCTCATACGTGTCATTAAAGACTTAAACTTCATTTTTAAAACTTCACTTAGTGTGATAGTTTTTATTTGAAGAAAATTAAGTGAATTAGGACTTGAACCAGTGATTTAAAAAGTGCCAGGCGCCAAGGTCTAAAATCGCTCGAGGCGCTAGGTGCTCGCCCAGGCGCTAGCCCGAACGCAGCAATATGCTAAAATATATAAATATATAAATATAATTTAAAAAATATAATTATTTAAATAAAAATATACTATTAAATTAATAAAATCTAAGGTAAGAATATTTATTAATTTAATAAATAAATATACTGTTAACAATAATTTCAAATAAATAAAAATTAATAATATTAAAATCAAAACAATATATTATTAATTTAATAAATAAAAAAATTCTGTTAATAGTATACTGTTAACACTATACTATTAAATAAAAAAATTCTTTAATAAATAAAGAAGGAAGACCGAGCCTGTCGACAGCGGCAGCAGGTGAGAGCGGTGGAAGCGAAGCGGCGGCGGCGGCATGGAGATGGCGATATAGCTGGAGCGGGTGCGGCGCGGCGATGCGTGGGAGGGTGCGGCGGCGGCACGGGCGTGGGAGCGGCGAGCGACGGCGAGAGCGGAAGCGGCGAGTGACGGCAAGAGCAGAAAGTGGCATTGGTAGCGGGAGCAACGAGCGGCAGCGACAGCGACAGCAGAGGACAATCGTGGGGTTAGGGTTGCGGAAGAGGTTGTTATCGGTGATTTAGTTGGTACAATCGAACCAACTAAATCACCAGAGACCGAACCAAAACTAAAATTCTGGTTCGGTCGCCCGGTTTAACTCGGGCACTCGCTCAAGCGCCGACGCTGGGCTCGAGGCGGCGCCAGCGTCGCCTCTTTGAAGCGCGCCGCTGGAAGTCAAGCGAGGCGCTCGGGCCTCGCCTCGAGAGCGCCGAGCGCCTTTTTAAATCACTGACCTGAACTTCGTTCATCCGATGCAAACTTCAACTAACACACATGATATGATATCTGCATCGTGGTGTTATGCGTTATTAGTCATGTGCTATGCCTTGATTATTCATAAGAGTTTATAAGGATTGTCTATGTCCCTAGCCATGGCCATTTACGTTCATTGTCATATATGAGTCCTAATAGGGATGTGTGCCAAATCACATCTCAGGAAAATTTTTCAGATTTATACAATTCGTATACCTCTACTTGGAGCAATAAATAATACTTTTGTTGGAGATGCACATTTTGAGCTATCCCTATGAAAGAATGAAATATCACATTTGCATCACTATTGTGTCATTGGGTTTCCCTTTTTGATCTTGGATTTGAAACTTAACCTAATTAGACTGCTTTTGTACCTACTGTACATGGCTAACATGCTTCAAGGATTACAATAATTATTGGCCAGATGCATAATTTTTGAACTAGAGCATACTTATGCTTTATAAAAGCACATAGCCTAGCTGTTATCTTTTGCTGTTTATGAAAGGCCTTGATGAAATAGTTCATGATATTATATTCAGGCATAAAAGGTAGTGTTTTTTCTATATTGATCTGATTATTTCAGTTATCACCTGTGTTTCCTGTAATGCACTATCATGTAATTAAAATATTTGGGTGGATATATCCTGTTAGTATTTTCTTATGCTGCTTTAGTTAAAGATTTTACTGTTCATTGGACCTTCCCAAACCCACATCAGTAGATTCTCATGCTCCTGGACCCTCTTTTTTAAATTGCTTTTCAGGTTGGTTCTTTTCTAAGATACTATCTTTTTGTCGACAAAAATTATGAAACAATACGTTACTTTATGTTCAAACCTTTTTCTTAAGATTTTTTTCCATATCAGGTTTGACCAATGAATCCAGTCATCCATTTACCTACAAGAAGCCAGGTCTTTTTTCCATTTCTTTTGTTATCCAAGTTTGGAAGAACTTTTCATTCTTTTTACTGCCCACATGAGTCTATATAATCAGTATATATGGTTGAACTTTAGCTGCTATTCTTTTTATAAAGATTTGCCTCATCCTTGGCTTTTGTACATTTTATTTTTTTAATCTGACTGTGATGTTAGTTACTGTCTCAATCTGTGTGGCACAAATGTCTCCAAGCTGGTCCACTTTGTCTGTTCTTTTATGACCCATTTGGTATGGACATCTCATAAAGATTTCCTATAAAAACCTTAGATTTTAAACACATACCCTTAATATCTCACCAAAGAATTTCCACACTAAATTTACCATAATAATAGTAGCAGTACCCAATCCCACCTTCCAAGTTCTCCTCCAATTCCAGTTTGATATAGGAATTGATTGGAATTTATGTCAAACACGTCAAAAACCAATCTAAATCTCGCCCTTCAATGAAATCCTGTTACTTTAACATATTAACTTTAAGATCTCACCCAAGATTTCTACCCTCAAGTTCTGATTATAATGTACCATTATCCAATCTCACCTTCCAACCCCTAGCACTCCAATTGTAGTACCCCCTATGGTATAACTTTATCCTGTTGCAGACTCATTTGAATTCATTGAACAAGACTATGTTCCTGTTCATGCTAATTTCATGTCTATGGAGACTTGGTTGTCTTCTTTGGAGCCTTGTATGATAATTCTACAACTAGGACTCCAAATTGCAATGTGAGGATGATCAAAAAGGGTTGAGTCCAGTTAAATCAAGGGACCCAGTTGTGAGTCCAATAAAAAAGGGACCAGTTAAATCAACGGTGCAGAGTATGGGCAGTCATGTTCCTGCACTTTTGTCAATATCACAAGCTTATCCATCAGATGATTTGCAGGGGACATCATTATTGCATCCTTCCTGTAGGATTCAACTTCTTGCCCAATATATTAGTGCTCTAACAGAATTAGCTCAAGAAAAGGTATGAAAGTTTTGATTGGAACTTCATCATCAAAACTCTCAGGTACTGCTTTTAAAAGTGCCTGGGACCATTATTGATGGATCTTCATATGCTTGTGGTACCATTTTATTTTACAAAGTACTTCCAACAGGAGGTATCATGTGAGATTAGGAGCATAAACTCATGATGTCAGACTAGGCACATATTTTGTGATTCCTTAGGGCACAACAGTCTTGATGCGAATAGTGCACCAACATGCTGCAAAAGAACAAAATTCTTTCATTGTTTGTGGCTTTGTGCACTTGAGGTTTACCCAACTGAAATCTAGTCAATATAAAAAGGTTTGAGTTCGGTTGCCACTGGTTGATAATATAAGAAACTCAAACAAAATAATCTTGTAATTCTTGCATCTTCAAGGGGGCAAAACCTGATAGTCATGGCTGAGAAAGGATACTACGTTGAAGAGTGAACACCCCAAAGGTGCACCTCATGTGCAGTTTTCGTAGTGGTCAACAAGTATCAATTGCACATTTGAAATGGCTTCCTGTGGTTTGATGTACATGTCGCCAATCTTATCCTGTAGTAGCTGTGTACAAATTTATTACTCACAAGAATGATGAATTATAAGAGCTGCAGAAGTGACAAAGAATATTTAGCTTTGAAGCTGATAAACAGGATGAGTAACGAAAGAGACAAAAAATGAGATGCAATGCTTCAAGAAACATCATGAATTATAAACCTTAAGAAAGAAGCTTGCATATGGCAATGTTTGTGTTTGCTATTTTTCCTATGGCTGAAGTAAAAAAGCTCAAACACATGAAAAATATTTGTATCTGACAAGCATGACATGTATCAAATAGTGGGTCAAGTCAATTTGTGTTTTGTAGCTATTAGCGTGAAGGTATGAGTTTTTAATCCTTGTGTTGCAGCAAGACTTCGGTAGCATTTATATCATAATAGAACATGAAAAGTCACCTTTCTTTTAACTGATCCTTTTTTTAGGGTATCATGTGCATGTGGCAGGAACTCTTCCCATCCGAGCCATCAACGCTAACAAGTGAATAGAGATGGATAACCGGAGTCTGATTAACCAATGGCTGCCCCCAGTGGTATTTCGGTACAAGTTACTTTGGTTTCACATAGCATTCAAAGCGAAGAAGCTCACATCACAATACTTGACCTCATGATTTATCATGTTTCCAAATTTTTCAGGGGAAGATCGCTGTATTTATCATGTCCAACGCTCGAGCATTCCATTGGAAACTATAATATCATATTACTGTAAAATGAGACACTTTGTGAAATATTTTTTGTCGTAGCAGGTTTTGAAGTGCATTCTTCTCTGCTGCGATGCAAAATGATCAACGGTGGTAAACTTCTTTAATTTCTTCAGATTGTTTTTGGAGTCTCACGATTTCATCGGCCAGGCTGGAACTCCATGATCAACGCATGCAGGAAGCCCTCTGTCTTGAGATGAACAGGCATTTTGCATGAGATGTAAAGCTACAGATTAGTATTTTGGTTCCTGACGTTTGTGGTGTGGCATCTGTTGGCCATTGTGTTACAGTGACATAGATTTGCAGTGTGATCAATTTTTCAGACATTTATGCCATTTTTTTAATAAGTATCGAAATCTTGATCCAGTATCAGTTTCAATAATCTACTGTATTGGTGCACTACCAGTATACCGAGCAGTATGTCAAATTATATCGTTTGATATAAAAAATACAATTGAATGGCATTTTACCCATATCCAACAGAATGTTTTGATATTAGTTTTTGAAGGGACTCATCATGTTACTGGCTTGTACCGAACAGTATGATCGAGCTTCAATACTTTGATTTGGGAATAACTCATCTGATTGGATCAGAACATCTTTTGCTGTGAACGAAAACAAACCAAAGAAAAAAGTAATGAACTAGTTCATGGTCATAATGTGGTATGAGCAGTGAACTAATCACTTGATTTTTGTGGGACTAATCGAGAAGATCTCTCTCATCATTCCATTTTCCCACTATTACCTAGTAAATAACAGTACCAATTCCAGAGAAGTATTTCAATGCTGAATCTTTTCGTCGCATCAATCTCTTAGTAAATAACAGTATCAAATCCAGAGAGGTTTATATTGGAACTCAGATCCACAACATGAAAAAGCTTCCGCTAACTCTGTCCTGTGCCGTGGGCAATGTCATGAATTTTACATAACCACAATCAGCAGGAGATGCAGGATGGAAATTGAATCTTAAAATTGAATAGGATGTCCAAAACAAAACTGAAATTTCGATCTGCCGATGCAGATTGTGAAAGAATACTAGAAATGTTAGACAACTGCCTTCTTCTTGGGCTCCAGGACTGGTGGATCGATGACGATGCCCATATTAGCTGCAGTGCCTGTGATGACTCTCATGGCAGACTCGATACTGGTGCAGTTCAGGTCTGGTAATTTCTCTGTTGCTATTGCGCGCAGCTGCTCAATGGTTACCTTCCCCACCTTCTCCTGTTTCGGTTCTTTGGAACCTTTCTCAACTCCTGTGCATTAAAAAAGATGACACGGATTAGAAATCCCCTCCAAAAATAACAGGCATGTCTTCCATATCAACTGCAAACTGCGATCAAGCACTCGATTAGAATCTCTGTTGTTCATGCATGCATGCCATACCGCGTGATAGTTCCTATGTGGGTTTCCTAAACAAACCATACCTATTGCTGCTGATAAATTCATGATCCACTGAATATGTTTGAGTGTTGACCATGTGGTTTTCCTTGGTCCTTGATTTGTTAATACCCACCATACTGGCATGACAGCTGTTAAGGTCCACAGCAACGGAGCTTAGCGGCATAATTCAATTCCTCCTCATTCCAAACTTCATCCTTGTGGATGACCAAGGGAGAAAAGTTGCTGTTGATATGTGAATACGGACTAAGTCATTCCTACCTTATTAACCCATTTGTTCTAAACTTCTAATTCTTGTGCATCTTCCCTTTCCTGCTAGTTTTAACTTGACATATAGTTTCTCCTTTTTCATAATTCCAGTACTAAAAGACCTCCAGCCAGACAACAAAACAGACTGAAAGTGTACTTTCCTAGATAAATCCAGTTCAAGTGTTTGTAGCTAATACCCAAAGATAATTCTCAAACTCCAGAACCTAATTGAACTCCATACAGCTTACCATATAATTGGCAAATACAGCCTTTTCATGTTCTGTTAATGGATTTTGATATTGTTGCAGGCATGGTTTAAAATACTAGTTGGATGGTTATATGCCGAACAATATTTGCTGTCCAACCAAGCAAACGCGACGGACCTTGCAAATGGTATTGCTCGATGTACCATTCATTTTATTATTATTTTTTTAGTGATAAAGAGGTCGGTATACTGCTCAATATCTTAGCACCTTGCTAGTTCAAACAGGGGCAGTTTGATAAGTTTTAAAAACTGGTATCAGACCTGTTCTTAAAAGATTGCTCGATGTAACCATTCATTTTCTTAATTTTTTTTTCAGTGATAGAAGAGGTCGGTATACTGCTCAATATCTTAGCACCACACTAGTTCAAACAGGGGCAGTTTGATAAGTTTTCAAAACTGGAATCAGACCTGTTCTTAAAAGATTGCTCGATGTACCATTCATTTTCTTATTGTTTTTTTCAGTGATAAAAGAGGTTGGTATACTGCTCAATATCTTAGCACCATGGTAGTTCAAAAGGTGCAGTTTGGTAAGTTCTCAAAACTGGAATCAGACCAGTACTTAAAAGCAAGGTCTGCAATTTCGTACTGTACCGGAGTTTTGATAATTTTCTAATACGATACAGTACGGTATATCGAACGGTACGTTTTGGTATACCGTTCGGGGTCACGTTAAAAAAAAGAAAAGGAAAAAATGACATCACCGGTGCGACGCCGCCTCCCTTCTCGAGCGACGTCACCCGTGCGACGCGACGTCGCCTCGAGAAGCAAGGCGACATTGCTGGAGCAAAAAAAAATGATTTTTTTCTATTAAAGAGCCTAGACGACGTCACTCGAGCCTCGGCGACGTCGCCCGAGCAAAAAAAATATATATGTTTTCTATTAAAGAGCCTCGGCGACGTCGCTAGAGGAAAAAAATGATTTTTTTATTAAAAAATAAAAAATATGATATCGAGCAATAACGGGTGGTCCACGTACTGGTACGTACTGCCCGTACTGGGCGGCACGATTCGAAATTACATACCTTGCTTAAAAGATTGCTTTTCAAGTGACTAGATTAATAAACAGTGAATACCCAGTGCACGAGGCTCCCGCATTGTCTGGGGTGGGTCAATGTGCACAGCTTTACCTTTAAATATTTAAAGAGGCTATTTCTGTGACTCAAATCCTGATCTCCTAGGTCACAAAGGAGCAATCTTACCATTGTGCCAAGGCCCATCTCAAGTGACTAGATTAACACAAAACAAAATAAGAAAAATTTACATTAGTAATAGAGTAGTATTTGACTAGTGTTTTAAAAGGCACCTTCAATATGTGGTCTAGCTATAGGTCCGCAGAACAGTTTATTCAATCAGAAGTTGAAGATAGGGGTGGGAATAATTTACCCAATCCTATTGGATCAACCCAACCACATGTCTTATTTGAGATGACCCATTGAGTTCATGAGTTGGGTCTACGTCAAGAGTTCTTGAATCGCTAGTAGGTTGGATTAGGTTCCGATCAAGCATATCATTTCCTGATGTATGAATTAATGTGACCTAGCACAACCCAGTTCTTTTGCAAAAGAAAAAGGTAAAACATGCCTTGGCCCACTGGTCCAACTCAACTTAACTCATATTGACCCATTCAGCCTGATCCACTAGTTGTATAGTTGGGTCCGGTCAAAAAATCTCGACCTAAGAACAGGTTGGGTAAAGTTTAAGTTAAGCGTGTGTTCTTGTTAATCCCATCTCAATTTAACCCAAACAATTCCAAGGTTTAGCTATTACTTAACACAAATTGTAACATAGTACTGATCAGATAGTATGATTATCAATACGAAGAACATCACAATATGTGCAAAAAATCAGATTATTACAAGATCATAGAATGAAGTATAAAAACATAAATCTTAGAGCTACAGCTATGTAGCATTATTAATATAGTGCCAAAATTTCCCCTAAGAATAATGTGGCAATATCAACAGATTAATAGAGAAAGCAGGAGCATCAAACAACTAATAAAAAGCCATAGGATCAGAAGTAGGAAGAGTAACTAATCATTGTGTCCTAAGGCTGATAAAACCAATATTACACATCATAATCAAAATAAAAATCACATCAGGGCACTGGTGAATTTAGCATATGCGACCAATTTACTGAAGCTACCCTGCGTACCATGCTACTCAAGTAACTTAGATTGTCAAAGCTTGTACTTAATAGATTGTATAATAGCCGGGCTGTAAACAAGCATTTGCTTTCTAAACATGTCTTAATATGAACTAGAGATCAGAATTGCACAAGATAAAGAGGAGGAAACCTTGGTGTGGTTGGCATCATTCACTTTCTTTGGATAACTAGCAAAACTGAAGATTTTACTCATTGACACTGATCCAATGAAGTGATTAGAAAATTTAACTAAGGAACAAGCACTGAAGCTGAAAATTAATCAGAAAACTTCGTCACCTGCAGCCTTGAGAAGCAGAACTGATGCCGGTGGAGTCTTCAACATAAAGGTAAAGCTCTTATCCTGTCAACAGAGATATCAGAGATTTGTTCCATTCAATCAACCAATCTAGCAGAGCAAGATCGATCTTTGATCATATCCAAACGAATAAAACGGACGCAATAATCAACCAATTAAGGTTCACATCACCAGCAAAAGCTAAACCGGGAAGAACATAATGTGGGGAGAGCTCACGTCGAAGACGGTGATTTCAACGGGGATCACGTAGCCGGCCTTGTCGGCGGTCCTGGCGTTGTACTCCTTACAGAAGGCCATGATGTTGACGCCCTTGGAACCCAGGGCGGGCCCCACCGGCGGCGCGGGCGTCGCCTTGCCCGCCTCCAACGCC
Source organism: Musa beccarii (assembly GCA_024322285.1). Classification (NCBI taxonomy): domain Eukaryota; kingdom Viridiplantae; phylum Streptophyta; class Magnoliopsida; order Zingiberales; family Musaceae; genus Musa; species Musa beccarii. Next base: position 2,130,788 of record CM044399.1, read on the forward strand.
AGCTTCACGATGCCCACCACTGCAAGAAAGCCGAGACGAAGGTCAATAGCACAAATATTTATCTTGCAAACGAGGTGTCATCGCCCGAAGCAACGCGCACCCTTCTTGGTTTTCCCCGACGGCTTGGGGGGCGCCATGGCCCGCACGGCAGGGAGCGGACGCCGGGAGCAGAGGGACGGGCGGGGAGAGTGGGAGGGAGAAGGGAAGCGAGGGAGGAAAGAGGAGCACAGGCGGCGAGGGGAACGGGCAGGAGGAGGCGGAGCGAGCGGAGCGAGGGAGAGAGAGGCCGTCGCCATGGTGGCGTGAGAGAGCGCCCGCCGGGAGGGAGGAAGAGATGGCGGTGGGTGGAGGCGGATCTCTTCCCATCTGATCTCTAAACGCCTCGCTGACGTGGCTGGGGCTCACAAGACCGCAACGGAGATTGATCGGCCCATTTTGGCCCAATAAGTCAATATAATAATTTGATTAGCACAGTTTAAAATAACCTGCGAAATATTTTAGAATCTCGTAGAATTATTTCACCGATTTATTATTCCCTTACAATGTTTATTGAAGTCAAAATACGGTCAATAGCACAAATATTTATCTTACATCACAGAAAAGTCATAATAACACAATGATTGCCGAAAGGCCACCGAGACAGGTCATGAAATCATCCCACTTCTGACCAATCCGAGATGTCCACATCAGCAAGGTTCCGACGTATAGCAGTCATCCGGTTCCATGCCACGGGCAGCAGCATTGGGCATTAGCTTCTGAAGAGCTGCAAGCAATGCTCGTCATCCAGGTTTCTGCTCCAGAACTTCTTGTAGTACTCGCCGTAGGTGTAGCTCCTGTACATGGCCGGAGATCCGTCGGCGACGAGCTTCTCCGGAGTGCTGATGACGGCACTGTTGCAGGGGCAAAGGAACGACGCCACCGATATCCTCTCTCTGTCCGCGTTGACCACAGCTCGATGCCAAACGCTCCTGTATCTTCCGTTGCTCAGTGCCTGCATGCATCGACGTTATCCGTGTCGACCATGTTTCATCAGGTTTTCGGGAAGGCGAGACTTGATGATCGCATAACCTATGCAAACAACTCCAGAAACTATCAGCAGCAGAAGTATATGCCGATACCTGAAGCTGGTCACCGATGTTGACGACGAATGCGTTGGGTTGGGGATTGACAGCGATCCAGTTGCCGTCCTTACGAACCTGAAGCCCGGCCACGTCTGGGTCCTGAAGAAGGAGAGTGAGGGCGTTCGGGTCGGTGTGCGCCTGCAAACCGTACGTGAGCTCCGGCGCCGGGCACTTTGGGTAGTAGTTTACGGCCATATGCTGCTCTTGCTCGCCGAGCACCGTCGCCATGTAGTCCTCCTCCAGTCCCAGGCCGATCGATATTAGTCCGAGGAGTCGAAACCCCAGTTGACGGACTTCCCTGCAGTAACTGCTGACCACTTCCCTGACAACAATACAGTACAAAATGAACACTGTGTTGCTTCGGGTGAAGTCATATTATCTGGTTGATCATTGTTGGCACTTTCTTTTCTTTTTCTCCTTAAGAGAGTTGAAATTTCTTCCACTTTTTTCTATGCTTCTGAGCTCATCACATCAAAAAAAAATTGCATTCTGTCAAAATCTCAGGAGGTTTTGGTGGCGGCTGACATGTCAAGATTCCTATTCCTTATGTCGATCGGCAAAAAGAATCAGGTCTCCAGGATTGTTTTATCCTTTCCTTGTTGTTGATGAATCTTATGCCACAGATGTGGAGCTGGAATTAACCCCTTGGAGACGCAAGGAGAAGAAGAAGAGGAAGAGGAATATGTATTTGTATGATATGTATGTTCTTGGACTTTCCTGAAGAGAAAAAAATTGGGAAAAGACTTACTTAAATGAAGAGGGATTGGAAGGCCAACCGGGCACGAACTCCTCGAGAGGATAGCAATGGAGCCGGAGATAGTCCCTCCAGTTGCGCACCTTCTCCTTCCGGATGTTGAAGCTCGTCGACAGCCTCATCTTCTTGGCAGGGTCATCGGAGTAGAGCTTCGCCTTCTCTTCGGAAGGAAGGCGAAAGAACTCCGAAGCCACCGCCATCATCTTCAGCATCGACTCGATCGGCACTCCATGGTTCACTATCTGCACACACACGTATACAGCAAGGAACAATTGAAGCACGCGGCAGGAGGTCTGTCCCAGGTCGCAGAAGATGGACATGTACCTGAAAGAAGCCGTAGGTGCTGCAGGCGTCGGCGACTTGCGCGACGGTCTGCGACAAGTCCGGTGAGCCGAGATCGATGGTGGGGACGTCGACGTCGCGGAGGACTTCGTTTAGGCGGGGCCTTTGCGACTCCGGACGGACGTAGGCCTCCGGCAGGGAGCCGTGGTGGGTTACGGTGGAGAGAAGCTGGTCTGCCATGGACGAAGCACGACGGAGACCATAGGAGAGACATGAGGACTGCGTGGGGCTTAGATTAGTAGACAGGTAGGGCGAAGTGGACAACCATTCGGTTCGACTGACTCACGCATGACAAATCCAGGGGCGATGTGGTCGATGATGTGGGTGATGAGTGGACTCATGGACGTGAGAGGTGACATCATACCTGCTGATTTCACGGGTGACTGCGTCGCCCTGGAATCCGCGGGCGAGCTTTCCACGAGGAGGACGGCATGTTTCGAAGAGAAACACGACAAGCCTTCCCCCATAGTTTATCGTGCTGACGCAGCGGCTGATGTCAGCGAATGAGGTGGGATGTCGCCAATAAATATATTTCCTCGTCGTCTACCTGCAAAAAAGAAAAAAAAAAGGTTAAAAAATCGACATATCAAATTCATGAAATCGTGCTAATGATAACAACGATGCATGCACTAACCATGCGGCGTGTAGTGTTTTGCTCGTCCTACACAAGGGATTAGTTTAAGACGAGGTAAGTTTGGTCAACAATAGGATTAAATCTCCGTGGATAAAGATTATACTTACACGTCATCATGTGATAATTATCAGGAGATGCACGTTTGAGCTATCGAGTTGTAGTTGACCTAAAGGCATCATCGAAATGCTCATTTGGACCATGCGCTATGCATCACCAAAATGCACATTTGGTTTGTGGATTGTATATCATCGAAGTACACACTTGGCCCGTGGGTTATACGTCATTGTTTGATTGGTCGAGATATAGATCGTGTGGTCATGTGTTTGGCCATGCAATCAGGCATTCAACTAATCGGGAGCACGAGCCATGTGATCAGACAGTCAATCATCGGGTTGGGTCGAGATGCCTAGCACTTGGTCGCTTAGTTCTCGACTCAAGGCTTGATGTAAGTGTTAAAACCCTTGGCGGACTCATCACCATCTTAAGTCATAGGATTGTGATATGTAAGCTTGTATGCATCGACCCTATCTCGATCCTTGGTAGATGTGTTAGTTTGATTGCCTAACAAAACTGGTCGGATCTGTCACTTCGATTGTCACACCGCCTACATGGTGTCCGCATGAGTGTCTATGTAAGAGTTGCATGTATCATCGGGGATTTGAAGGATTGTGATAATTTCTACTAATCGTCCCTGGCTAATAACATAGTGTCGCATCTCCTATCAATCGAAACATTAACTAATGGGACAATCAGGTGAAAGGTCACTTTGGTACTATAAATAGCCCCTTAGGACATTAGCACCCTTCATGACTTCAAACATTAGAGCCCTTTGACCTTTGAACTTGATCAAAGTTTTACATCTTCCTTCGCTTATGGACTACTCATCTCAAAGTATTAACGGGTCTGAACGACATCCTCATCGGGCTCATCTCCAATGTCTGATTGCAAGTTGGACAGTTCTCCGATCTTATCGCTGCCTTTGGTGTCTAACTTCTATTTCTTCCTTCTCTAGTGAAGGGGTTAGAGTCATTGCATCGAGGGACGTTGCCTCGTCGGAGGCAAGACTCTTAGGCAATCGAACCTCATAAATCATGACGAGGTCATATGACTTTGATTCTTAGATTTTTGAGGTTAGCCTGATACACATTATGGAGGCTTTTAACATTCCCTCTGAGTTTAAGCTCGTTACTTCTTGCCCTAGTGATCGATCATATGAGTCACACCATTTATTCTATACATCCCTTGACACCTCAGAGGCAAGGCTCAGATTCCTCCTTTATTCCTTTTTCACCAGATCAAATGGTCGGGCGTTCGACCACATGCGATCTTTTGAGGCTATGTATCCTAGATCCGACCACCACTTGTCAATCGGGCACGACTAATAGGTGGCTAGGATGATCGATGTGTCAACCACTATTGAACTTATGTGTCTGTCATGTCAATTTTTTCTATTAATTTTATATAATGTTAAATAAATTCAAAAGAGAAAAATATGTCTATTTAATCATTTTGAATCAATAACTTTGACTTAATAATGAATTATAATGATATCAAATTGAATACATTAAGAGGTATAGGAGAAGGTTCGACTGAATTATTGGATACGTGGCCCAGGGTGGATATTAATTTTAGCATGATTTGTATATTTTTTTTATTTGAAATGCTATATTTATGGTAATAAAGGTGACAAGGACTTGCCAGAATATGAATAAAGTGATAAGGAATTGGCACAATTTGACATTTTTTTATACCAATTATGCTTGACCACTCTGCCAACTTTAACTTATTCCCAAACGCCGCCGCCTCGATAACATATTTTCCATGCTTTGCATGAGAAATCATACAAAAACTGAGTTTACGTAAGCGACTCGCCAAGGAAGCTTCTTCTCTTTTCGTCCTTCTGATGTGGCAAATTACGTGCAGTCTTGGAGAAATGTATTGATTCATATAATTCATCTTTTTCTTATCGAAAAACACTAGGTTGGATGATTTTTTTTTTATATAGTTTATCTAGTCATGTAAGTGAGATTTTATCGATTAAATACAAATTATTATCAGGTCTAATACTGACTGATTGAGAAAATTAAGACAAATTAAGCAAGTAGACTGTGTATAACTCTGAATCAGTCAACGCCTTAACTAGCTTTACTTCCACACTAAATCACAAAAGATTATTACATGGTCTATCAGAATCAGGGAAGGTTTAAAAAATAATAATAATTAGAGCTGGACTAATAAATAGTTTATTTTCTATTTTGTAAGATTTACTAGTATTATTATTATTCCTATTAAGCTTAAGCCATTAGATGTGATACAATATTTAGATGGACTGATCCAAACCTAATTCATGAAATGGCAGAAATTGGAAAAGAAGAGGAACAGGCAACCCTGAAACAAATACATAGTAGTTGAAAGCAGGCATTCAGTGCAAGCTACATCCACAAGCACAGGTTTCTTAGGCGGTCACATCAAATGCAAGAGCAATTCACAGAGACAAGAAGCAATAGCAGTACATTATATGCGTGGAGATTATAGGAAGCACATCCATCATGGAACCCAGTTCAGCATCAAGCTACTCTCCCCGGCTTCAGGAGGAACAAACTGTTGATACCTGTAGGAGGTGTTTGGATGTAGGAGGAGTGAGGTTGATTAGTAATGTTGCTCATGTACCCTAAAGCTGCATCAAACCGAGAGGAGGAAGAAGTCTACCCGATGTGAAGCGCGGGTCCGTCGTCTGTGCCATGGAAGTGTGATGGTTGTAGATGAAAGGGGTTGCTGCTTACAGCTGCGTTATCAGAACACCATGAACCTTGAAGGGCTCTCAAGGCGGCACCTTCTGCCTCGAGCTGTGTCAACACAGGATGATGATGATGATGATGTGTTCATATGTTGGGATCACTGGCATTGGCTCAGAAGAATACCTGGTCTTTAAGCTGCTTGTTTATCTCTCCAAGATGTCTCTCCTGCAGCACAAAAATAATGAGACTTCATACCATGGCCATTTACCTTTGGCATTTGGAATCATGCTGTATGTGTTGTTTATGCTATTACTTGTAATGATTTTTGTCTGGTGGAAGAAGATTGAGTTGAATTCTAATATTATACACTGAACAATTAGGGCAAGATGAAGGAAACCTGCTTGCCAAGCTGAAGCAGATGGTTGGCACAAGGACACACCAAAGGATGTGAATGAATAAACAAATGAATATATAATGATAATTACTGAAAAGAAAAATTGATGAAAAGTTTCAAGGCTCAGCTACAAAGAATTATAAGTTTGTACTGTTCTCTCCATTTCTCTTGTGACAAATCCAACTTTAACTAAGTGGACATCTTTGTTTTACTATTTATTACATGAAATCTAATTAACCTAAGATGGTGATCTGTGACCCCCAGTTAGCACTACATCAAGATGGCTGTTGTTGCAGTTTGCTTTTATTTCATCTTTTCACCTCATCATAATTCTCTATGTAAAATCTGAAAATAAATATGTGATATTGCATCCCACATCTGAGATAATAATGCCTTCTTTTAGCACTTAGATAATGGCTCAGAAAATAAATGATAAGTGATGACACTTTGTGCATAGCAAACATGACACTACATCCTTCATCATAGATCTTGAGAGTTATAGATATCAACATTCTCAAAGACCAATGCATACTAAACAAGTTCTTTTAGATAAGAGGCACAGAGAGAGAGAGAGAGAGAGGCAGGTGTTGAAGTATGATGGACATTCAAAGATCAGAACTATGTTAAAATACATATCTATATTCTTTATATCATATAGTTTTTGACAAGAGTATTGCTGCCCACTAAACATGGGATTGCTAGATAATTGAACTGTAGCACTATTTGCAGATAGCAAAGAGGTCATGATGTTTTCCTTTGATATTTTTGTTTAAGATATCAGAGGGTAGGAACTGTAGCCAATTCCCACAAAGTGCAGCTAGTCTTTGTTTGAAAGATGAAGAAAAAGAACGTTTGATGGATGAAAGAAATGTTTAATGGGTTGACAAGTGTTGCTTACCTTCTTCCGAAGTTCTTCCATCTTGTCCATCATTAACTGAGTCTGCACTTGAAGAGTAATCAAGTAAGCATGCATTTTAACTATCTAAGAATAGTCCAAATCCAAAACGAAGATAAAACCCAGAGACTTTGTATGGCACCACTAGCTTCTTTCTCTCGCTATCTCTCTCTCTCTCTCAAGAAGAAACTATTTGTAGAGCTACTTTCTGATGCTTCTTTCATCAAATAGCCAGAAATCTCAACTACGGCCAACTCAAACACAAAAAAAAAAGAAAGAAGATAATTGAAACGACCAGAATCATCTTGAATCCGAGAAAGAAAAGTCTAGTATGTATATATATACATGAGAATAGAAATTGATCTTTGCAACTGTGAGTGTTTGTATTCATGCAGAACATCACTAGATCGGAATCAAGAAAGAGATCTGGCGAAGCCTGAGTCTTAACGTCACCTTTCTTTGCCTGGCCTGTGACAGTGCAGACTCGAGTTGTCTCTCCAATTGCTGCAGTTCTTTCACACTCAGCGGACCGAGGTCCTCACCCAGCAAGTGCCTTCACATGACATGCAATTACCGTCTCGAGTGTGGCATGTTAAGGAGACACAGATGATAAATGATTGATTATGAAGGCTCTTTCCAGCTGAAAACAGAGGAAATTGTGCAGGTGTTCTAAGACTGCTAACATTGTAGAGAAGAAGAATAACCTCTGGGAACGTTGGAGAGACTCGAACTTGACCTTCAACTTGGACATCTCTTGGTACCAGCTCTGCAATGTGATACAATTACAAGATAAACTTCAGAATTCAAGATCATTTCTCAAGAGACTTACCAGAATGAACTTGCGAATTGTGATCGACTGATACCCTAAATAGCTCTCTACATACGAGAGGAGATCTGTAGGGTAGTAACTTAGTTGACACATTTGAGGAGTATACTAATTTTCCTCACAAACAACTCATTCAAGTGACTGTAATGCAAGAGTAAACATATTGAGGGTCATGCAAGATTAGACATCTCATTACAAGAAAAAGGAGAAAGGGATGTTGACTAAACAAGCAACAGCTCCACATCCATAGCCATGGCCATAGTATTTTTCTAGTGTAATCATTATATTTGGATGGAATTCCAGCTGCATAAGATTAAGTTTTTGTTAGATGTCATAATAAAGATGTTTCCTTTTTCTTCCTTAGCAATGGACAAAAATGTTGTTCATGTATATATTAAGGAAAAATTAGTCTTAGCATCCTACACAGTGAATGCAATGTGAGCTATATGATACTGTATTTACGAGAATTTACAAAGAACAGACGTCTAATAGATTCAAGGAAAAAAAAAATCAAATAGTTCAATTAGAATCCAGTGGTATTCTTAGAAGATTTCTGTGTGGTTCGAGTTTGACAACTGATCCACTTGCTTTTTTCATGTTAGATCAAGATACTACTAATATGAATAATGAAAATGCGGTAGACAATGGTAGATCGAGGAAGAAGAAAAGAACATATAACTTCTGCCTCAAGCGAAGGTTTATTTTTCATACTGAAGAGCCCCGAGGAATCCAATTTTTTCAAATGATCATTCTTTAAATCTTAGTCCAACTATCAGCCCTAATTTTGCTATAATCTAAAATTGATGTAGTGAAATCGAAAACGCCGAAAGAACACAAACCTGCGCCTCGCCATTAGCAACATTAGGATCTTGGGGTGTATAACAACAACTTTGATATCGCTCCAACGTTTTGCTTGTTCTACAAGAGAGAATTAGAGTGATCCATTCATTTCTTCTCGACATACAACATAGAAAGCAATGCACTTTTATTGATGAAACACAACGCAAATGTACATTAGAGTGTCAAGTATATTTAAGAATGTTTTGAATTGGCAAGCTGGAGGATAACAAAAGAAAATTATTTTAGAATGTTTGAAGCCCAACAAAAATTAGCTGTACTATGACTACTCTGGTAATTGCATCAATCTTCTTCCTTTTGATTTTGAGCATATATACACATCTTTATGCAGTAGGAATGAATGTGGTTGTGTTTGAAAAGTCATGTGATACTAAACAAAGGCAAAGAATTATCTTTAGCAATCATTTCTTGATGATAGTATCACCAGTATAAATAATGTACATTTAAAAAAAGATTCTGAGCTATCAGTTTCATTATATCCCTTCTTTAATGAAAAATCAAGTGTTGCTGTTGAAGCTATCATATTATTCTTTGGTGTTAGAAGAGTAGTAGTAAATGATAGTGATTTCCATCATTGCAATGGACAGTAATATCTTTAGAATCATGAATAGTACTAGTAATGCGTATAGTAATCTTCCAGTGCCATTCATAGGTGAGATCGGTCTGGTTCTATCAGATCATTCATTGTTGGAATTGTGAAGTTCTACATGACCAATAGTTAGTATGTTATCCATCACAGTACCAAAACAGATGATATGGACAAGTCATTGCAACTTGTAGAACACGGAATAATATTTATGGCTTAGTAGAGTTTCCAGTGAGACCAAAGATCTGGGAAAGAAAATGGATGATGGACACCCTCTCTCTCTCTCCTTCAAGATTGGGAGGGTTTCTTTTGAGATCTGAACTTGCCTGAATGCAAAATCAAGCATCCAAGATGCACAGCAATCTGCAGTAAGAGTGCTTGAATCCCTTCTATTCCTCTTTCTTTTTGTGGAGAAAAGAGGCAGGCCAGACACTGTACATGGTTCGTGACAAGGGAGAGAGAGAACCAGGCTTTCCAAGAAAGTCAAGAGATTTTTGAGATCAAAATCCATGACACAACATGTGAACAAATTAAGATTCGCCACCAAGCATGTCTGGCAAAGACAGATCCGTGGAGAGGAAAAACCAGCAGGGTTAAATGGTCAGAAAGTCGACAGAAAAAGATAGAAAGAGCCAGTTCTTTCTCCTGTGATCTTGTTTTGGAGCCCATCTTTGTCATGATCTACGGGAGTAGCTTTAGGTTTAGGGTTTCGGGAGATCCATGATCTCCACGACAGGTAACCATAAATGATGCCATAAACAACAGGAACGAAGGGTTAAGGAGATTTGATCATGGCAAACGACATGAAGCAGGAAGCGAGGGGCACTGCTTTGTTATCTTCCTCCTCCTCCTCCTTAGCATAGAAATGGCAAAGCATCTAATGAGGTAGAAAAGCTCAACGCAGCACAGATCCGGCGTAGATCTATGTATGACTCCATACATACGAACATGTAACTATGCTTGTGGGTTTACCCAGCGCTGCCGAACTCATGGAGCTTGCCGCGGCTGGAGAAGATTATGAGCGCCACCTCGGCGTCGCAGAGGACGGAGAGCTCGTAAGCCTTCTTGAGCAGCCCGTTCCTCCGCTTGGAGAAGGTCACCTGCCGGTTGATCTTGTTCTCGATCCTCTTCAGCTCCACCCGTCCTCTCCCCATCTCCTTCCCCTACTACTACCACCAGCTGCTCTCTCTCTCTCTCTCTCCCCCTGGTTTCTGGCGTGGCGGAGAGAATATGATAATGGTGAAGGAATTCTGCGGATGACAGGGAAAGGGCACAAGCGCTGTTGCCTATCGCTTTCCCTCTTTTTACTTTTCCTTCTGATCTAAGTACATGACCATGAGCTCCTTCCTTGAGCTATTGCCTTCTCAGATAAACTTAGAGCTGCTAGCATAGTTACAGTTGTTATTGCTACCTCAAGCTCTCTATCTGTGTTTTACTTTGGATCTGAAGATGTTTAGAGTGAGAAAGAGATCAGTCAGTCTTGTTCTTCTGCTGATCTGATCTTGTCCTCTGGAAGAAGAGGGAATAAAGGAGCCGGGGATGCTGCTACGTGTCGTGTGATACGACCACCACACCACAGCTTGTCAAGATAGCAGCTCATGCGTCGCGTAGGTTGCGGCGCCAACCTTAACGCCGTCCGTCACTCTTGTCCTCGCATGAGCTCAGAGTTACGCCCACCTTACGATCTAGCAACATCATCCTTGTCCGAATCATGATGTGGCAAGATTCACGCAGATCTATCTGCCATCTGCCTCCGAGACGCGAAGCATTTACCGTCGAGCGAGCTGCCGCTACGAGTAGTCCCCTGGCACCGCGCCACCTACGAGCTCGGGGTCGCAGCATCCTACCCTGCTTTGTTCGTTCCTCATGACAAACCTTGCCTTTCCTTTGCTTCCCTTTTAGCAGGTGCTCTCCGCTATGGAATTTCCCACATCCAAGAAAGATGGATTCATAGGGGGTAAGGTTGGGGGAATGTGTGGGTCTTTAATTCCCAACCACCAAAGCTGCCTGCATGGTAGAGAAGATGAGATCTCAGGGCTTAGAGTGGCTTCCTGGGTGTGAGGGCGACCCCTCTCTCTCTCTCTCTCTCTCTCTCTCTCTCTCTCTCTCTCTCTCTCTCTCTCTCTCTCTCTCTCTCTCTCTCTCTCTCTCTCTCAGGTATGTATGGTAAGGTCACTTTCCAACTTTTCTCCCTGGGCCACTCTGAAATATCTCCATAGGCAAGCATGAATCTGAAGATGTTTAACATGGTGTGCAGTAGAAGAAAGAGCTTGAGAGCATTGTAGGCATACGAGGCCTACAAATTACTGCTGCTGCGGCAATTCTCGTACGACAGAGACACGGCTTATGTATGTAGTCGATCACATTAGCTGCCCGATGTGCATCATTACAAACTGGTTGCTACACATAGCCTGTCACTATAGATCGCTCTTTGGCACTGGAGAGAGCCGAGATGCCGAGTTAAGCGTAAAAAAATTATAATCATGTTTTTGTTAACACAGAAAAATATTATATATCGATTTTACGATGAATATCGTTTAATATTATCTGAAAAGAAAAAAAACAATTTTATATATATATCTGTGTATCTAAACATATCTCAATATCATTGTCAATCTGCAAAAATAACTAGTGAAAATTAACTACCATGGACATCAGAATTATTGAGCATTTAGTCCTCGTGGTTTCTGCATTCTCATTGGTTCTAAGCGTAGGCCAACCGTTGGAATTATTGTGGGACCCGGATATGTTGACCACTGGGAAAGCGCTTAAATGTGTTCTGTGGATCGATCGAGATAGTTGATCTGGAATCAAGAAACACCCGCTCGCTATGGTACGCCTCCCGAGCACAACCATATAACCTGCGCCCCGTCGAAGAAAGAAAAGCCCCAATTTGTCGTCTTCCTCATGTTCAAACCCGAGAGGGAAGGAGGGAGATCGAGCCATGTACCGCCAAGCCCAGCGCGTCCTGATCCGAGCTCTCGGGCGGCCGCTACTCCGCCGTGATGTTCCTGGATGCCTGGCGGAAGGTGGTGGCCCCCATCATCTACCCGCCCAAGACCCCGCTCGGTTTCATGAAGCCCCGCCCTCCCACGCCCTTCCTCCATCCCCTCCAAGCTCACCGTCAACTTCGTCCTCCCCTACCGATCCGAGATCTCCAACAAGGAGGTTTGCTTGCTCCTCCGCTCTCCCGCTGATCCATCTAAATCTTGTCTAGGGTTTCGTTCTGACGCTGCGCCTGGCCTTGGGTCATCTGATCTGTATATTTTTCGGACATGAATTCTTCTCCACAAAGAGGTTTTTTAGTTGAATCGATGAAATTTCTGGAAGTGCATATGCATTACAATTGCGGAATGCCATCGTATGCTCTCCTTTTGGTTGCTGGGTTTTGACATACAAAAGATAGTTTGAGAATAGATGAGAAGAAAGGTCTATTATTTATATAATTGATAGAAATATTTTTTATTAGTATTATGGCATACTTGATGCAAAACAAACAACAAATTTGTTTTAAATTCAATTAAATTGCTGGTTTTTTTCTACAACATATTTACTTTTGCATAGGGTTTTATACTGCTTTGGTTCATTTTCTTGGTGAGCCTTTTGTCGTGCATCATATCTTCGATTCCCAAGCTGAGCAATCTGTTAGTAATCATTTGAAACATAGTCTGAGGAAGGATATCAAAGAAGAGATGTTTTCTAAGTATTAATTAAAATGGCTATGTAGGCAATGGATCTGGCAATGCCATCTCACTTTTAGGCTAATACCCACGTTAAAAGGCTTCTTTAGCCTACCAATTCATGCAGTTCAGAATGTACATAATCTCACACAGTCACAGTACTTGGCACATCAGCATGAGAAGAACATCACCATTTTTTTTCCAAATTTCTGTAAGTCATGGTGACATTACCAAAAATTCAAGGCCAAAATACTGCTTGAATGTCCAAGCAGCCTTGTAGTTTATCTATTTGATCTCATGTATATCTGTCAGTTTAAGAAATCTGTATCATATCCATTTGTATCATATCTGTCAGTTCACATGTGTCTTAGTGAAATATATTTTTCTAGGCTTACCAATTGACCACTAGCTTTATTCCCATATCCTTCACTTTTTTGATTTTTTTGCATTTACTTTCAGGTTGATATGGTCATTGTACCAGCAACTACAGGGCAACCGGGTGTTTTGCCTGGACATGTTGCCACCATTGCAGAGGCTTAAGCCAGGGGTTCTTTCTGTACACGAAGGGAATGAAGTTACCAAGTACTTTGTTAGCAGTGGTTTTGCCTTCATACATGCTAACTCAGTTACGGATATAGTTGCTGTTGAGGCTGTTCCTGTTGACCATATTGATCCAAGCCTGGTCCAGAAGGGACTTGCTGATTACACCCAGAAGCTAAACTCAGCCGCAACGGACTTGGAAAAGGCTGAAGCACAGATTGGCATTGATGTTCATGGTGCCCTAAATGCTGCACTATCTGGCTGAGTGATGGTATGTATCCTTGTGATGTTACCCTCTTGATTTCATTTATCGAACAAGATAATTGACCAACTTGCTATGTGAAAGAAGAGAGGCAAAAGTAATAAATCTTTGGTTCAGTTGAACAGGCATTTCAATACTGTTACTTTACAACTCTGGATGTTTAAATTTTTTGCTTTTTAATTTGGTAAAACCCCATAATCTTCTGCAGCTTTTGTTATAACCTTGTAGTGTATTTGTTGGATTGGCGTACTAACATACTTTCCTTCCTACCTGTCTCAATGGCATGAATGTGAAATGTTTTACTTGACTTTGATGGTTGATGAATTGTTATTATGTGGAGTACCTATTGTTATGCTGATGTATGAGTTTTCTTCAGTCAATATTTTAATGAGTCACATCTGAGCTCCAATTTCTGCTTCATTGGCATGTATCAATCATGCTACATTTAAAATAGATTAGACTTGGGAATTTATGTTATAAACCAACCATTCTTAGCCTTTGTGGCGGCCTGAAGCAAAGACTTCATTGTTTCAGCTTCAAGATGCAAGTAGTATCATAAATCATAAGGCCTTGGGAAGGTTTCTACATTGTTTTCTGAATCCAAATCTGAAGTCAGAATGCGAAAATGATTCTTGTCTTCACAGGACCATAGGAAAAGAGGTGACTTTGTTTTTTCTTATATAAATCCAACATCGAGTTAGTCACCTCCAAAGAGTCAAGCACAAGTACCTGATTGGATTGAGACAAGTCATGTTCCCGGCAGCATTTCTTGGGTGCTGGAATCTCTTCTGCTCCCTGATATGTGTTGTTTCAATCCTGTAGACATATGAGATCAGAGAGGTGAGTTTAAGGTGGATGCCTCAGTCCTACTCTTACATTGAACTGTGGAGAATATCTACCTTCTTGAGAATAATATGATAAATTTTTTTTGCATGCAGTGAATCAGTCCTTGGAAACCAAAATCTTCTGATTTAATTCAGATTCAAATGGTAAAAAGTTCCTTTGCATTAAATCCTCTTCTGTTTCATGTGTTTTTAATTTTTGTGCCAGTCTTACTTGAATTAAGCCAATAATTCTTGGAAGAAAAAAAAAAAGTTGGCAACTGAAACAATAATAGGCTGCTGAGAGAAAAAAATAATATTTCTGGAACAAGGCATACTTCACTTGCCATGGTTGTTTGGGTTAGATAAAGCTGGCAACCGAAGCATGTCTAAATAACTGCAATTCAACTGCATTGTTACCCTATTCAATCATTTACTGACTATGGAATTCTGAATCAGGTGGTAGATCTCATGATCACCAAAATTATGTGACAATGTTACAGACCACAGCTTGCTGGTTGCTACATTTCCCCTTCACTTTTCACCAACTTTTTCCTTTGCTCAGGTACTTCAGCAGAGAGGTCATCACATTCCAATGCTGACACATTCTGTGGCCAGCATCCATCTCCTATTCCTCTCACCAGGAGCTCAGGTACTCTGGAACCATGTGACAGCTTCAATTCCCAAAATATTTCCAATTTCTTGATTGACAGAGAAGCTGCTGATAAGCCCCACCTTCTGTATCTTCAATCACGGTCTTCGAGGAAGAAGAAGAAGATGCCCATCAGATCTCATCAAAAAAAGTTTGGTTATTTAACTATAGACTTAAAATTGATGTTCATGAGTTCGATTTTTAATCATGTACCCTACAGATAGCTAATGTAAATCCTATCATATGCACACAATACAAAATTGATTCTTGATAATTGTGATATACCGTGACCAAACTATAGAGTACTATTTTTCTGTATGCATTATAGAACAGATTGGACAGAAATGAAAGCATAAATGTGTGCATTCTTGCTCCTTTCTCTGCTTTCCTTTTGAATAATACCCAACAACAACTCAATGAGCATCTCTCAAGTATTGCCAACTCCTTTTACTTATCCTATGTGAAAACCATCGAGTGCCACATGCACTGGTGGCTACTCCATGAGGAGATGAATTAGATGCGGGTGGGATGGATGTGGCCACGACAACCACCTCCTCCCAAGTCTCCCCATGTCGGAAGACCGATTCAAATCTGATGCTATGTGCCACCTCACACTTGCTTCCATCTCACATAAATATATTCTTGCACTGCAACCTCTATAGACTTCTCTACAAAGCAATCAACTTCTACCGAGCGATCTAACAAAAAAACTTATCTCTCTCTGCTTTTTTGATTTCTTCCCTCCTCGGGACTCGAAAGATGAGAGATACATCAGCAAAACCTGTATCAACATGCCTAAACTAATCGAGAGAGAGAATTCCTAAGAAGAAGAAGAAGCTAATATGAGATGGTGGGTGTTCAACCTCCAGTTCTTGATCTTGCACGGCTGAGAGAAGGAAACAACAACCAGACATGGAAATCTAAGCAGCATCAACACCACCCACATGCATACAAACCCAACAAAAAAGCAATAATGCCTACAAGTTCTCAACGCAAAATGAGACCCTGCAGCCGAGCAAAGTGGATCCACTCAAACCCAGAGAGAGAGAGAGAGAGAGACACGGCTATCTGCCGCTGCGGCACAACTCACCGTCTCATCTTTCCCCGCTGGTGTCTTCATTTGTGTGCACTTGTGCCTCGAGGCGGGTGAGGTGAAGAACGAGAGCAGCGCGGCTGCAGCAGCCAAGGATTTTGCATTTACTTCCCACCGTTTCTTCCGCCTTTACTCCCTCTCTCTCTCTCTCTCTCTCTCTCTCTCTCTCTCTCTGTGTGTGTGTGTTCCGTGATGGCAACTCAATCCCGACGCCGCTGCAGATTTCTGCTCCCGAGTAGGTAATTAATTCCTCATTCGATCAAGTTCCAATCTTGATCATGTTGGTCTCGGATTGGTTTCTTCGTGAAGGTCGAATCTTGATCAGTTTCTTGGGTGAATTTTCATTCTGGATTGACGCAGAAGCCAGGGGACAGGGAAAGAGATGGACTTCCCCCAAGCTGCGCCTGGTGCCGTCGATTCGGCTCCCGCGTTGTTCGCCGATGGAGGTGAGAGAAAGTTGCCTCCTTTTTGGTGCTTCTTGAGCGGTATGTGGTGGATTCTTTTTCCCGTTCGTCGCCTGAGGTGAGATGGGTTTCGTGCAACAGCGGCGCCGCATCCAAGGAAGAGAGGAAGAGATGCTATCGGCGTCCCGGTGGCGGCGGTGCCACAGCAGCAGAGCCACCCTGCTAACCTCTTCTCACTGCAACCTGAGCCCTGTTCGGGCGCGCTTCCGCCTCCGACGCTCGTGAGCCTCGCCCAGCTCCGAAGCCGCCCGCCTCCCATCGTCTCCACCGGCCTCCACCTCTCCTTCGAAGAACAACACCAACAGCAGAACCAGAAGCAGTCCGACCCCCTGCCCTCTTCTTCTTCCTGCTCTATCCTCCCTTCTTCCCTTCTCCCCGAAGAAATCGCCCCCTACATCAACCAACAGAAGGACGAAATCGGAAAGCTCCTTTACGCGCAGGTAGCGTCCTGTCGATCGCTCCGTCTCCTTTGCTTCTTCCGACGAACAAAATATTAGCTGAATAAAAATTGGATCTTTCTTCCTCCATGGCAGGGAGAACAACTGCGGCAAGCCTTCGCGGAGAAGTGGCGGAGGCACCGCCGTTCTTTATTAGGGGTGGCAAAGGAGTGGGCGGCGGCGTGGCTACGGGAGAAGGAGGCGGACGTGGAGCTGGCGATGCGGCGGAGCGCCGAGCTGGAGGACAGCCTCAGCCGCCTGCGAACCGAGTCGATGGCGTGGCAAGCCAAGGCCATAGCTAACCAGGCGACGGCAGCTGCCCTCCACGCCCGGCTCCAACAGGCCGCCGCAGCACCGACTCCGGCGAAGAAGGGACGCGAGTCCGCCGAGGATGCGGAGTCGGCCTTCGTCGACGCTGACCGAGTCGAGCCGGAGCGCGCGGCGTGCCGCGTGTGCCGGGGGCGGCCGGCCTCGGTGGTGCTCCTCCCCTGTCGCCACCTCTGCCTCTGCGACGCCTGCGACGACAATGGCGGCGGCGGCGGAGGAGGAGGAGGCGCGGCCGAGTCGTGCCCGGTTTGCCGCTGTGTCACGACCGCAAGCGTGCGAGTCTTCCTCGCTTGAGACTTCCCCCGATCTCAGCCGTCCGACATTTCCATCGGAGAGGAACTCAATGCAAATAAATAAGAGACCTCAAAATAACAAAGAAAAAAAGACGATTGCCATCATCGCCCGTTCGTTTCGCTTCTTCGTCTTATTGCGGGTGCCCCTCTGCCGTGTGATTGTGATCACACGGCCATGGAGTCTTCTGAGAAGGCCCAAGCATTCAACCGCGCGACCCGCCATATAATTATGTTCTTGGCCCCTCGCCTCATCATGTGTTTCATGATCACCAGCCCAAGTGGGCTGTGATGTATGCATGTTTCACCGATTCTTATAGCCCCTAAAATAAAATAAAAATTCTACATCTCTTGATCTATAATTTGCAACACTCGTCTTTTCTTTTCTGCTCACTTGTCTGCGCTTTGAGCTTTTTCTTTGCGGTCTACCGATCCATGCAACTAAAATTCTTGTTCTAAGATAAAACAAAGAATTGACCTGTGTCTTTGGGAATTTAGTAGAGAACTACCACCATCCATAGTTTCTTCAAGAAAATACTAGGAGGGCTCCATCATATCAAAACCCAACAATCCAAGAAAAGTAATTAATGACAACAACAAAAAACCCTGGAGTTAATTGATGAAAACCACGCTAAAACTAGAAGTATGATGATTTCAGGACAAATCTACCTGTGACAAAAACACAATGATATTGTGCCACATATAGATGAACAATGAATTACCCTACTTGATTAATCAAGACAGAATTGTTGTACCATCAGCAATGCTATTGTGCCACCAAATGGATCTGAAATTTTCTACTGCTCAATTGGCCAACAACACAAAATTTGAGAATTCGGCATGGACATGACTGACAAAAATGATAGGTGATAGAAGAAAGATTGAAAAAAAAAAAATGGTAACACTTATTGGAACCTAGAAAAAAACATTAGCTTCCCTCCACCTTATTGAAACAAACCCTAGAATTAAATTTCGGCCACAGGAAATATGGACCCGATCTTGTTCTTTCCCAGCCTATAGCACTTTATGTTGACAGAATATGGACCTAGACAAACATGATTGTCTTCTTCACCCACAAAAAAACATAGAGTATACAGTGCGATTTCAAATTCTGGGCTCACTCCAATTAAAGTACTTGAGACAGATTTCAGAACACCATTCCATTCAAACTGAATAGTTAGCAGCTGGGTTTCAGAGTCTGGCTGCAAGTTCAATCACAAAAATAGGAACTTTCAATTACTATAAAAACAACACAATGAAGCAATGCAAACAGTAAACAAACCGCGACGCAATAAAGATTACGGTGAATCACAATTATGTTTGATGGTAAGAAATAGATGAAAAATCGACAACATTCACGAAAGGTTTCTAGTGTACTTACGCTCTCTCCACGCTTCTTTGGGAATATGTAACCTTGGTAGTCTACTCTCTCTTCCCATTCTTCTAGATAGAACTGCAAAAGAGAAGTCACAGATGATAAATTATGTACTAGATAACGGGAATCAACAGATACGACATCATCAGGTCATCATGATAAATAAGCACTTGCTTTACGGTAGCATGGAACTTTGTAGTTCTTCCCAAAATAGGCACTTTGTACAGTAAAACAAAGCTGTACAGCAAAACAAAGCATGGTCAAATTGTGCCAGAACAGTCACAGAAGCAAGCTTTCCATAAATAAGCCTCTTATACCAACAACTTGCTTTGATGACAAAGTCTCTCGGTCTAAGAACTGGATACACTAAAATCAGACAGTGCATGGTCAACTGATGCCAGAACAGTCACAGAAGTGAGCTTGCCATAAATATCCTGTTAAACCAATAAATTGCTTTCGCGACAAACTCTCTGTGTCTAATAACTAGATAAACTAAAAGTAGACAATGCCCTTGGATGATCTTATCTTTCTAGGCTGGACTGGGATCCTTTATTGTTATGATTAGTCTGAAAAGCTATTGTGTTATTTCTGCAGCAAGCTCAGTGAAGTGGTGACTGATTTACATAAAATGAATTAACTCAACAACTTGCCTGAATCCAGTTATGGAAACCAGAGACCTCATATTTTTCACGCCCTTTAATTTCTCCAACAAATACATGTTCAAAAGCTGAAGAGCAACTGGAATGACCACCTCGACCATATAGATTAAACCATAGATCTGACATCATTCTCTTGAACTCTTCATAATCATTGGATATTATGTCCTTGGCAACTAAATAGTGGTAAAGATACTTAATTGGAGCAGTCCTGCTTATTTCCTCAATAAATGCAGCTTGTTCGTGTTTCTCCTCAGAGGTTATGACTTCTTTACACCCCACATTTGGGTTGTAATTGTCTAGAAGAGAGCAAAAACGAGAGTATGTAGGCCGCATAAGTATGTCTTCGCTTATCCAGGAAAACAAGCTTTTTGATGCCATATCTCCTTTCTGATAAACCTTCTTTCCTTGACCACAGTCAATATCATAGTCCTTGCCAGGCACCAAACGATTAAGATCAAGTTCCCATAACCTGCTGCAGGCTTTTGACAAATTGTCAAGCTCCTCTCTGATCGGTTCCAAACCCATACCATTATTAGCTTCGTTGATGTATTCCTGCTCATTAGGGGGCCGCTTATACACACCCCAGAATTTCATTACTGCCTGCAGTTAAAACGACAATGTCATATGATTTATCAAAATTATTTGAACATCAGCAATTTGCTTCAATCAGAATAAGCATCCAAAAGCAAAAAAAAAAAAGGCACCAAAGATAAGATGATTAGCATCTTTTGGTTAATCAAGTAGAACTTGTTGTTTCATAGTCAAATCTTGATAGTTTGTTTGGACAATTGGCAGTCACAATACAGAAGCATTATTTACCCTTTTGTCTATCTTATTATGTTATGTCAATTCCTGTGCCTCTAAAGAACCTTTAAAGAAAGAGTGATTTATAGTTGATAGAGAAATAAAATGCAGGTAGCCACAAATGTAATTAAGTTTCACTCAAATTAAAAGATCATAGATCAAAATATTACCAGCAACTTAGCCTGAGCAAGGCCGAGCTGAACCGTAATAGAATAATAAACAGGGAAATGAAGATACTTGGTGTATAATATAGACATTTTACCAGCAACCAAGGAAATAAAAGCAAATATTCAATTGTCAAAAAATGTTCCCATTTTTCCTTGAAAAGACCAAACCTTGTGTGGCCTTCTGGGTGTAGTCTGCTGATGCTTCTTGTTCTTGACGCCAACGACCATCCAGTCTCCATCATTCTGCATTTCACTCTCATCCTACACAAGTAGCCAAAACACACAAATCAATCATTGTAAATCCCACTCATCACTCTTACTGACCAGTTGTCTTGTGTCATTGTGTGGTAATCATGTTTTCAAGAAGTTGAAACGGAATCCAACAATAAGGAAGCCCAATTAAATTACTTAGATGGTTTCTTTCTGGTGGGTTCTTGAAAAATCTTTTGTTACATTGTTAAGGGTATTTGACCGGAAGATTCAACAGGATTGCAACTTTTGCCATCCATGTCATCTTCCTCTTCCTGGAAGATCAGGAGGTCCAATCCACAGTTTCTAATAAAGTCTTGTATTCCGTTTTCTATCTTGAGATTCTACAAAAAAAAACACGCCAACTTTGCACAGCAATCATACAGACAAAACACAGGGATTGAGAAGACAACTCACCTTTCTTGCGATCCTTTGGTTTCGACCGTAACCACAATCGCTCTCCGGGACCCGCTCATGTTCCTCCGCGTGTCCCGAGGAAACCACCTGCCGCACACACATCCAGCAATCGCCATTACGAATCACGAAACAGAAACAACAACGAAGGAGGAGAAAAAGAAGACGTGTAAAACGAGATGCGACCTCCGCCCAGGTGGATCTGGATCGCTCCTCGGCAGGAGAGGACTGTATGCTAGCGGCGGCGGCGGCGGCGGCGTGTTCGTCTTCGTCGCCGGCGACGGCGTCTAGGGCTGCGTTCATCAAACCCTTGACGAGTCCTTCCATCTGCAGCCCTCCCTTCGCGTCTCGCTTCTCCTCTGCACCTTTCTTCTCCGTTTCGATCGGTGGACGGAAACGGCAGGGAGTTATACGGGCGAATAGAAAATTGGTTTATTTCGACTTAAAGGAAATAAGAAATTATACTCTTCATTAAATATCTATTAAATTGCGTGGGAATGCAAACTGGCGGTTTATATTAAAATATTTAAGTTGGAGCTGTAATTAACTAACAATTTATTTCATTAATTTTTTCTATCCGATACAGTAATTAGAGCCGTAAAAAATAAGACTGCACCCGACTTATTCTCTGTTTTATATATATATATATATATATATATATATATATATATATATATATATATATATATATATGTATATATATATATATATATGTATGTATATATATATATGTATATATATGTGTATATATATAAAGTGATGGATGCAGCTTACAAGCAACAGGAGGCATGTGGCATGCAGAGAGAGATTTGCTCAACTTCTTCCGGATACTATGAATTGCCAAAATATTTCCTGTGGAGACTAAGCATTGATTAATTTCCATCCCAGATCAAACCCTTTTTGTTAATACATTAATTATTACTGTTAATCTTATTTATAATGAAATGCATATTTGTAGTGGCATGTATCCTGCCTGATCACGTAGTTTGTGTGTGTTTTTTTATATTGTAGTAAAAATGAAGCCAAATCCAAATTGATACTAATTAATAGCTGCTGCACTCCTTTATGTATCTAACCTCGATGAGTTACTGCTTGGTGACCTGTGGATAGAATTTAACCTGATCATGCATTGACGAGAATTAAAATTGAATCCCATATTAATCGGAACCCTTTATGTAAAATGGCAATTAAAATGCAAAATCTAAAGCTAGCATTCACAGCTCGAGACCCAAACATTGTGGTGGAGGATCTGTGAAGAAAACTAACATTGTCTCCATCTTCCAACAAGAACATATTTGGAGGATTTTATTTCTGTAAGCTAACATGATGTGACTCTGTCCCTTCTTATATAACATCAGGATGTCATCAACTAAATCTATGCTTCTATCCCCTTATGATGATATGTAGCATAAAGGATTTGATAATTACAACCAAAGAAAGAGAGCCATCAACATTTCCAAGGATGAGACCTAATTATACCTCCCAAAGTATGAGAAAATATTCCGACCAAATTATACATCCCAAAATATGAGAAACAGATTAGGTAACTACGTTTCCACATCAAAAGCATTTTTGAAGAGATGCGTTAGGCAAATGTCTATAAAAGCAAAGGAAATTGTTGCAGGCTAGAATTTAAGCTTGCATCACATTACCACATAACAATCAATTGCAGCAGTACAACCTTCAAGTGAGATTGCTCCAAGGAAAAAAGCATACATCTATACCCACAGTGATTAATCTATGCCATTGATATTATTGTCAGTGTCTGGTATCATGGAAGTGATCCATCTAGATAGTTAAGCTTGCATTTATTGGCGAAGAGATAAATGGTAAAAAAAACCAAAAAGGTAATGCAAGGGTGACTAACCTGGCAGATTGTAGCATGGAAGTTAATAATCAACCATAAAAAGTTACAGTTGCTCAGTAATTCAAAGATTACGATAAAACAACGTGAACAATGGGACAGCCCATCATAGATATTTTCTAAACAATTAGGATATGGTGACACTTGCTGCATTCTGAAACTCTTCCAAACACAATGGAATTCTGTTCATCTGGCAGCTCAGCTCCATTGTCATGGTTTGTGAAGTTTAAAGCCAAATACCCTAGGAACATACCGTTGTGACGGCTTTTGTGGCTTGAGGTGCCCATAAGTCATGAGAAACAGGTGAGGAAATGTTGTGCCGAAGTAGGCTCCGTCAATATCTAAGCAACGTCAAGTGAATTTAAACAGATATATCATTAAGGACAAAAACACACACAATAACTACTGTAGCAGCACCTATATACGCTGGACTAGTGCTGTTGCAGAATTATATCTCATGCATGTTTATACTAGATAGTATTTTGAAATAATAGTGTTCAAGGATGAGGACCAAAAATAAATAATGTAACAGTTGAAATTGCAGATAAGCATGGATCATATTAGCATAGCAGCTTATCAGAATGCACCCACTATTTGAAGGATTTTGCCAAAATCTGACTATGAGAAAAATTTGCTAGTGGGAAAAAGGATACTGCCTTGGTACTTCGATCTTGGATAGTATATATCTTCACATTTGGGACAATATATTTTCACAGTACTTGATCGAGGAATGTCTGATTGCCCAACAGGAAGACAGGGCTGACCGCAACAATAAACTCGAGGACACCTTCCAAAATCATAGTTCTTGAACTTCTCAAGCTATGGAATTGTCACTAACAAATGTCATTGATGACCAACACGTAAATAAATAAAACACAGAGGCCAAACATAAGATTTTACCATTGCTGCCATTCCTTTACTGGTTAATATATATCGAACGTGAATCAAACCATAAAGCATCTCTGCTGCTGATTCAACTAACTCATTTTGTTCCTCGGTGAACATGTCCCCTGCCCAGATGACAAATACATTGAGATTTCCTGACTTTAATTTGTGATAAAAGAAACATAATAAAGTATTCAGGTAATCAGCCAGCAAAGGTAGCAGCGATAAACATCTAAAGAAATATCGAGGTATAAATTGCAAGATGTTCAATCTAAACAGAAAGGTATAAAAATTTCACCCATGTAAATTACTTTTGGCACCACTCGTTTACAGTTTTTCTTTTTTATGCAACACATTTTTTTCTGTGTATGTGTTGGAGGAGAACTTGTCAGGGGAGAAGAGAAGATATCAGCATTGGAGGAGAAATGCTCATTCGAAATGCCAACTATGACAAACCAAATTGCAATTAATTAACAAAGCACACCACTCCTTAGTCTATCTAGTTTCAATTTCACATTGAAAAGCGAAAAATGCATTCTTTCTTCTCTTGCATATATCTGTCTAGTAAGGAAGTGGAAAAAGTTTGTGGCGCATAATTTCATAAACAAATGCAAAAGACAATCCAACAAATTAATGTTCAACAATAGTGAAGTTACCAAAGAAGCATACACAGTGCAATATAAAGATTTGATCACCACATACATATACCATATTTTATCAAAATGGTTCAAAAGGTTATCCTACTATCAAATATAAATCATGTGTAAATCAATGTTCAACATTTATTTTTCAGTGCTTGATCAGTCCAAAGCTTAAATAATATTAATTAGGTTCCAATAGAGGCCAACAAGGCAAGTTTAAATGTTTATTATATTAGTTTATGACAATTAATTAAGATATATTACCCAATAAGGATTTCATGTGACAAATACAATCATATAAAACAAACATAAAAGTAATGCCAAATTTCTTAATCATGTGGTTAATCATTTTACCCAGCAGATCTCAAGAACATGAAAACTTCAATGCCATTTATAATCAAGTGAGCATTTGTTTTAGCTAAGATTTTAGTGCACATCCATCAGCCACACAAATAAAATAATTGAAGAAAGCAATGACAAGTTGAAAATAACTTGATCCCAACAGGAAGTCCTCTAAAAGATATGATCCACCTCTCATGGTTTCCAAATTGGCCATTCTAGCAGTGTATTCACTACTTGGCCCCTCCACGTCTTTGTAACCGTTATAGCACTTGATCAACCCCATCAAATGCAACACTCGTCAAAGCTCCCTTACAAAAAGAATTACAGCTAATAAGACATGCGTCTACCAAAAAAGAGAGATTGGGTAGATCCTCTTACTAGAAAAATGAAACATTATCAAAAATCTGTAAAGAATACAGAAGTACCTACACTAAATTTCGAAAAATAAGAAAAGGATAAGGAAACATCTAAAAACAAAAGTTCAATATTTTATTTAAACATAATGCAGGCTAAATATTGGAAACTACAGAAGATGACAATGATTACTTTCAAAGAATATTACTGGTAATGTTTTTCCAAGTTCTTTAACTGAGTTATATTGAGTTCGTTGACTTTAATATTTCCATTATACGTTGCTGCCCCTCCATAGTTTCCTATCTATAGTGCTCTTTCATGGCTTCATCACCTCTCAAATTCTCAAGAGCTACTTCAACTAGAATTTCAATGTCATGCTAACGGTCATTGGCTTGTAAAACCCAAATGTTTTAGCTCTTAAATTGCAGCCTCAGTAATTGCACCCTGTTAGAGACATTTTGGTCATGGTACAAGTTATTGCTGCAACAACCATTTTAACAGTAACATTACATAGCCGCGAGTTTCACAAATTGGAAAAAATAAAATAAAAAGCTTTTGCATTCATTGCCTAAAAAATCTGAAAAGCAATTTAGTCTCAATGCCACTTGCATATATTTGCCCTATCTGTTATGTTTCTTACCAGAACTTTTTGATAGCATGGGTATCTTACGAAATGCATAGTTCATTTCATTCTATGGATGTTTCTCCATCAAGGGCTTATCACCCTTCTTTGAATTGCAACTAGTTTTATATAAAATAGAAACAACTACGACAGCAAAAGTAAAGGTAGTTGCTGTCTTTAAAAGAAAAAAATCACTGGTGCAAGCACACTTGTTCATAACATAATGGTGCTCCTTGCAAAAAAGAAAGAAACATCCCAGTATAAAAAGATAATGTTTTTAGACAGAATGAAAACATTGTCAGCAAACATACTATTACATAATTTTGGAAAAAAGAAAGAAACAACCTAGGAAAGCCAGCCTTAGAATGTTTATTGCTTCTTTGCTAGCTGGGGCTTTATGTTAAAAAAGACGTGTCAGCAATCAAGAATTCGAAATTAGAGAAATCAATACTTATACTTCAGCTAAAGGCATGGAATTTCCTTCCTAATCTTTTTTTTCTAAAATGCTATGCTAAAGCTCCAAAAGTAAAGGAACTATGATATGATTTCTTAACAAACCAAACAAAATAAGAAACAAAACTTGGCCTTAAACCTGGCTAACAATGCTCGAGATTGAGGGAAATTATGACCAACCTAAATATTGTAATCACCTCAACATAGCTATCAACGAATGACAAATTATTAGGATCCAAAAGCTTGGGATCATCAATAATGCGTGACCATTTGCGACAGGAGTGAAACAAAATGGTGCACTGTTAGGCAAGTCTGTATGAATAAAAGGCAATCAAGCTTACCATGAGAAGACTCTATATCCAAGATCAGATCTAGAGCATAATCATAATATGGAACTTGACTGCTTAGCCCACATAGGTTGAAATCATCTTGTATGTACTCATCATCAACTTCGCAGAAAAACTCATTCCCTCTTAGATTACAGAACCAAGAAATCCAAGATGTGTCTTCCATGTCAGAACCACTAACATCCGACTCTTCACTATCTGTTTCTGATTCCTCTGTGGCACCAGATATAGCAAAAGTTGAAACACTTATCAGCAACACTATGGCAAGATTCAGACAAGAATATTAACAATGAGTATTATAGAGAAAAAGAAGAAGAAGTCTTCAAAATTTAACTAAATATATAAACAAAAACCAGTACATATTATAAAAAAAAAAGGAGCTTTACATACAATATTTGGATATTACAATATAAGTTTTTGTGCATATTCACATACAATAAAACAATCATCATAATCAAATTCGAGCTAGTTAAGTCTCTTAGAGAAGTCCAAAGAAACGATGCAGATATCCAAGAAAGTGCAATGCTTGCTGTTTCTAAGAATTAATGTCGCACGTGTCACTAACTCTAGTTCGGAAAGTACAAGGAAATAATAAAAAACTACAATAAAATCTTAAGCTCATTAGCTGTGCCATGCATGAGGATAAAGCATGTATTGATCTTAGAGCTGCAAAGAAGGTCTGATAACAAACTTAAATCAGGAATTTTGGATCCTGGAATACAATATTACCTCAATTATTCTAAGTTTCTACTTCTGCGTCACTTGTTCATGGAGTAAAACCATGAGCAGACTTCTTAGGAAAGTCTACTCAATGTATTAATAGCTAATTGTCTCCTTTTCATCGAGAATGGATGACTAGATTATGTTTTCACCTGATATATATGCCGCAATTTACTTTTGTTCCAAACAGAAACATATGCAGTTGAATCACAAACCTAAATAGATATTGAGAATAAAAAAAAAAAAAATCAAGCATGAACGCATCTCCAAAACCATTTTCAAAATGGAAAGAACACAATAAAACAAAGATAGGAACGACATTTTACCATCTGAGCACTTGCTTTTCAACAAGGACCGGGGCTCCGGCTGCTTTCCGGAAGACGTGGATGGCACCAACATCCTATCCTTCTCCTTGCTGTTCAAACCCCTCGAAGCGGACGGAGGGGACTTCTCCAGATGCTTGTCGAGGACATCGTTGATCCGCTTCCGATCCACGGCTCCAATCTCCGCCTTCGACCCGCTCCCTCCCCTCTCCCTATACATATCTCTCTCCTCCCCAATTCACTCGACCCTCTCCCCTCAAACTCACCTCGAAACCGATTCACCGCACCATTTCGCAAACAAACAAAACGGAGAACCTGAAATCCAGAAGAATCGCCAAATCTGACGCCAAGAACCCTCGATTTCGAAAAGAACGGCAAAGTATTTGACGCAGGAACATGCAATTTCAAGAAAGGAAGGAAAGGAACCACTGTTCCCTGTTCCTCTCCAAGGAGAGAGAGAGAGAGAGAGAGAGAGAGAGAGAGAGAGAAAGAGCTCGCCTATTTGGGATCGAAGTGCAAGAGGGGAACAAGGATGAGAGAGAGAGAGAGCGAGAAGGGTAAAAAGGTAATTTAGACGGAGACATTGGTGATTAGGATTCACGAACTCGAGTGATAGCATCTCGGCCGTTCGTCTGAGAGAGAGCAGCAGAAGAGATACTTACGAGGAAACGTCGGCAGTTAAGATTCGGAAACGCGATTGATTGCATCTTGGCCGCTCGCCTGAGTGGAGGGTAGAAAATTAATTAAGAGGCACACGTTAGCGGTTAGGTTCGTGTACTCGATTGATTGCATCTGGACCGTTCGCTGGGTTGGCCAATATATATATATATATATATATATATATATATATATATATATATATATATATATATATATATATATATATATATATATATATATATATATATATATATATATATATATATATATATATATATATATAATCTTCATATGTGAATTGATAATACAAAATGATTCTTTGGGGATACAATCATGTTTATTTAAGTCATGTAAGATCTCCTCCCATACACGATTAGTAAATAATAAATTCCACATACGGATTTAAGTGGGTGTATGGAGATTAATTTGGATCCTAATGATCAACAAATTTGAATGGAATTCCCTAAATCCTCCCTTGGAAATTTTGAAAATAGTATATTAGCTTTTACTTTTTGATACATCATTAATATGCATGTAAATACCAAGATCCTTCACATGCAATCATTTCCTTAATATTCATTCAGAATATTCTAAGTTATCCAATTCTAGTAATAATTGATCTTGCCTTATTTATTTTAACAATATTAAAAACACATAACATTTTTAAAAAAAAAATAATATCAGGTAAGAGTTCCCATTGATAGTCAAAGAAACCATAAAAATTAGCCACAAATACATATATGCAAGTTTCTAGGTTTAATATACTACAATTACATTTACGGATTAACAACACAAACACACTTTACAATGAGATACATTATTTTTTTATTAAAACTTATGGTAAGTCAGTTCTTTAGTCATAAGACCAAAGCTATACAAATTTCATGAGATATCTTTTTCCATCTGTATTCACTGCACTGAGGAAGATGGCAACTCGTGGACTCCATCTATAGCAATGAGTGATCAGATTAGAACTACTTATTTCACTAAATCAGAATGGCAGATGACACATAATTTGACACCATGTTCTTCAAATTCAGAAACACACGAGATCCTTGCAACACCCTGCTTCTGCTTTGAAGGCACTCCTAGATGAAGTAAATGGCAAGGCAAGATTACTGAGAACAGATACATTGGCTCTCTGGCCAGGCACCATGATGGAATTCCAGAACACAAAACTTAGGCAGATCATTTTATATGGAAAATGACGCTTTTCACACGGACTATCAAATGTCCATTCGGGGCATCTTTAATAGCATCGCAATCTCACTGCTGGTGCGAGCTGACAGTTTGCTCCGTTCTGCACGCGATAGCCGATGGTCAGTCACTTGTAATCTCCTTGAAAGAAAGAAATAAGGCAACGTACCTCATGAAGCAATGTCGTCAACTTTTGAGTTAAATACAAAACTCGGAAATGTTGTTGTTATGTCCCTGCATTTTTTGACATCAAGACAGCCATTTGAGATACATCAGATAGCAATGGAGCAACCATGCCAGATGAGCACTCATGCAGTCCAAAACAATCTAAGTCCTGTTAATTCTTTGTTAATATCTATCATGCACACCAAAGAGTATTGGCGTTGATTGTTTCCATCAAAGAAATCAATATTTGCAAGTCGATGAAAGATTTGCAAATATTAACAAAGATTTGCAAATATGTACATGAAAGATTTGAAAGACAAATTTCATAGTGGAGTTTGCAGGTTAAAACTCTCACTACTTTTAATGCCCTTATGTACCTCCATCTTGATCCAGCATCTCAGGAAGAGTAATAGCAAGAGATGCTCCTAGTTTCTCCTCAATATCCAAGTCCACGATATTGAAGTTTAGGTTTGGCTAGTGAGACAATCAAGAATTGGTAATGTCGTGAATAATTTTTAATGATCGAGTGTTTAGGGCAACACGTCAAATCTTCTATACGGATTAATGCTCCTAATTGACACGCAGATAAAACAGTAAACTGACATACCATAACAAAGCATTGAAGCCCAACTTTTGGTACATGGCAGATAGGTTCCTTTCTTTCATTTAGCAATTCTAACATGCTTCCTTAGTCCAAGAGTTCAATGTTTTTTCTAACGTCTCCTCTGATCCTCTCAGTAAGTGCCCCAAGCTCAAATCAACTAGCTATTTTGTACTTATGGGACACTGCTCCTCTCCCCAAGGTCACATCACCATCTATATAGTGCGTGTTTAACATCTTTTTACACTCATTCTCTAAAAGGAAAAAACCTATAAACTGAAGAAAACAAGTTTGACATTTGTGCTTATGAATCATAATATTCACTCATTATGATGCTCCATTCAACAGCTGACCAATTGCTGGTTAAATTTCTAGACTTTTAAGCATAAGGTCAAATCCAAAATAAGTTCTTCATGTATGAACCTTTGAGATGTCCAATTATTTCTTTAAGAAAAGAGGCTCAGCATTTTTTAAGAGCTATAAAGGAGTGAAAAAAAAATATGTCCATGGTGTCACACTGAAGCGGTTCTCTGTTGATCTTACCGAGGCCAAATGCATGAGCTATGAATTAGTATGTTTTTTCTATAATATCATGGAACACAAAGGGAGCAAGCAAGAAAAATATAAAGCAGCCTGTAATATGCAACATTAAAGATTCTGGTCTTATTTAGAAGTAGTTACCTAAGATAAGGAAGGGTCATAATCTTCATCAATGATCGATTGTGAGAAACAAAATTTCCCCATTCTGTTTTATCTATTCTTCCATCCTGATTAGCATCAGCTTCTTGAAATGTCTGTTAGAAAAGAAGAAAAAAGGTAAGAAGCACAACAGTTGAAGCTAGCTTATAGTGTTCCGTAATCAGATTGTAAACCTTATCTAGGATTATCTCCATGGTCTCATCAGACAATCTCATTTCTGATTCAGATAGCAGAGCAGTCAACATCTGCTTGACCTGTAAATTCAGATTAAATTTGCAAGGACCACAATATGCCAACATTGTAATAAACTAACAATTAGTGTAAGGATGTTAATGCATTGTTCAATCAGCTCCAATAAAAAATACAAGTGAATAAATTTAGTTTCTGTTATATCTATTCGACTCCTATTTATTGTGTTTTCATATATGCCATGAAGTCAATAGAGCAGATTCACTAACCAAAAAAGAAAAAGCAAAAGAAAATTCTTTTGGTTGTCCACAAAGTGTGTATGTTGCCGATAGTTCATTGGTTTTGATGTGGAACAGTGATCTATGCCCTGTAAGGAAAGGCAAAGAAGCTGTTCTCGAAAAACTTTATACCAAATGACCTGTTTTGTAGAACTACCATCTTCGATAAATTTCAGTTGATGATACAAACAAACAACCACCAATAACAAGCAGAAATGTCTGAACTATAAATTTGCAAAAGATGATATGAAAGAATAACCATGCCGATAGTACTACAGGGACTTGTTCCTGCTAAAAGTTAAAGCATTTATTTTCTTTAGAGAAAAGTGTAGGTACTACTAGTCCTAAATATCTTACAATTCACAACGTTCACCAGTTAGTGCGATTTCATCCTCTTCAATTATCACCTTATGTTAAGAATTTCACTATATACCATATGTGTGTTCATCTTGTGTTAATTGATAACTCTTTTCACTAGCCCAACATTGCCTCATGTAAAAAGTGAAATAAGCATATTGTATCAATTACTTGGACAAATTTGCTATAATTAATCGTGAGTGTACCCCTAGGGAAGTTTTTGCAAAATATAAGTGGAAGAGAAATCATTGTTCAAAAGTAAAAAAGTTGACATTTAAGGCCTACTATGACTGCATAATTGCAAAGGAGATGCATTTACCAAGGAGAAGTCTTGTAATGGATTTATAATTTATACAATCCATTAGCATATTAACCATTCAAAATATATCAAGTTACCTCTTTCCGTTCAATAAAGCCTGCACCCTCCAGATCATAAATCTTAAAGGAAACTGTCAAATCAAGTAAAATTTTAGAAAATGGTTCTACGAATTAGTCAAAACTGACAAAATAAAATAAAAACTTACAATCTACTTTGTCTTGTTGTGGAGCATTTGGATGAAAGACACTGAGACCTCGAACAAAATCCCCAAAATCAATAACTCCCTTTTGTTTGACATCAAATAGATCAAAGATCTGCATTTCTTCAGTAGTAAAGAGTCAATGAGAATACAAAGAGCAACTATCACCAGTAAAGGATCCAGCATGTTTTAACCATCTGGTTACACTAGTTATGCTGACTGAAACAAATAAAGTAATTGCACTAGATTCTTTACCAGATACAATTACCACATAACTTTAACATTAAGTGCAACACTTAATGCAAATAGTTAAATAAAATATTTATAAAAAAAAACAGAATACCATGATATTATGTTAGGAAAACCCCTGAGCTAATTCAACATGCAAATGTCAAGTAACAGGACACAATGAATATTGTTTAAAAGGCATGACAAGACAAACAAAATAGGCATGTTATGACCCTTCTCAAGCCATGTATCCTTTTGATTCAAGGAACTTAGGTGAAGCTAGAAGCTACAAATAAAATCTATCTTGGCATTCATCAGGATCACTGTTTGAAGCATGTCTTCTTGTGCAAGCTAATTATCTGATCCTTTTGTCTTATGAAAGCCACATCTACAAATTGGTAAATTGAAAAAGGTGTGAACTGATACCACATTATTGGACCATCCAGATAGGAGAAATATTAACTTTGCAAAGACTTTCCGATGATCCACAGCATCAGTTGAGATATCTCAGTGGCTGGGAACTATTGCATAATTTTTTTACATAATCCCATCGTTATAAAATTTACTAATTATTTAATAAAGTTGAAAATTCTTGGCATGAACCACCAATTCATCATGGATATTATGCATATTTGACAGGTTACGTTGACCTTTTATAGAGTATTAGCCTTGGTGCCAGGGATATTATGTTGGGGCTCTACAACTAACAGGAGCCTTGTGCACTAGACCCTCCTTTTTCTTTTTAAAATATCTTCCATAGGTTTTGGCCACAGATAAATTCAATCCAGTATGGCAACCAAGAAGATGAGTTGGCACTTCAATATGTTTTTTCAGCTCTATAAAGACTAGGACAGCAAACAAGGAAATTTGATAGTTTGAAAATAAATTCCAGCTTGCAAGATGGACCTTTCTTGATCTAATAAAGTAGGAAGATGGAGTCCTACATGCACAACGAGCAGCAGTCTTATATCAAAGAGTAAAGAGGCCCTGATAAGATGGAAAAAGTCCTTATCCTACAAAAAAATAAGGGATGGGCAGCCCCATTAGAGGGCCAAAATCCACCGTTCCTAAGGATTGCACGGTCCATTTGTTCAGTTGGTACAGATAGGATGATGCAAGTTTGTGGGGACTAACAGGGTTCAACAAGCCTTAGGCATCAAGGAACAGCTGCAGCAATTAACAACAACAGATCATGTATAGTGATCTATTTGCTAATTTTCAGCATATATTTTATGTGGATTAAGAAATTTGGACACTAATGGGCCTATACGTAACATGTTTGTAAAACTTCAAAATCTGCTTGCATTATTATCACCCTTTTCATGCAATCTTTATTCAGTTTTTTTTATTAGTCTTTTAGTTCTCAAGTAGTTAGCTTAATAAGCTTCTTCTCCTCCACAAATTGGAGCAGCAACACATTAGAGGTGACACTATTTGGGCATTTTAGGTTCATTGATAGTCAGAGGGAAAAAAATAGTTATGAGAACAAGTTCATAATCACAACAGAAAATTAGAATTAGTATTCAGCAACTATCAAGAAAGACAAATTCAAGACATACAATGGGTACTTAATATATGCATATTAAAGCAGAGATATAAATAAGGATCTATTGATAAAGTACCCTGTTTGCAAAGAGATTTTCCTTTTTTCTACACTTAAATAGTGCAAGCTGAAATTCTTCCTGCAAAAGTAGAAGATATGAAGTTAAAGCCATTGAATTCCAATGCTTTTCAAGCTGATTTATACTGAATTTACATCAGCAATCAGCATATATTAATCAACTGGTGAAAACAATCTACACTCACTACCAGGTTGTTGCATGCATTTAATAGTATAGTTAGAACAGCAGTATCTGTAATTGACAAATAACCAGGATTCTCTAATCCTATCATTGGAAAGAAACTAAAACGAAGTTTCTTAAAGAAGAGATGCCAAGGAATTCACCAAAAACCAATAGAAAGCAGAAATGACTCAGACTGCACCCTACCTTGTTGATCAATCCATCATCAATCACTGAACTGCTAATGCTCTTGAACAATTCAAACAGTGCTTCAACTTCACTGACGGTGACTGCAGAAATATCGTATAGATAAATTATGGCAGAATTTATTTTCTAGAAAAAAAAAAAAGGAATAATTCCATTGGACCCATCATTGTTTTGTTCTTACAATAGGTGGGGAAACCAAATAAAAAGATTATTTCTTAATCAGTATTTCTTAATTAGTATAATATTAATTTGTTGAATGGCCTTAACTATATCCGTTGATTATCTGATAGTACCATTTTTATTTCAAACTAAGGGAAACCAAGACTATGAAACTAGAAGACATGAAAGAGTACACCTACTACAGTCAGAACAAACAAATTTCCTGAGGCTGTTACTCAATTTAAAAGCTAGGCGTAAAGCTAATAAATCATTGATCAACAGAGCTTATTGACTCCTTGTCACATGAAGGATGCTTCCAAGGAAACAAAGGCAGATGATAACGTACTAAATTGATAGCATGGTGATCACTGCGATATCTAAAAAACATGAAAGGTAAAGAATGAAAATTGTAGAGTTCTGATTAGAAAATAAAAGAAACGCCTGACATACAAGCAGTCTGAGAAGCAAGAAGCACAGGGTCCTCATATCCTGGGAAATGCCTTCGACCCTTCGACTGAAAACAGCCCATTTACAGCAGCTCCCTCACAGCCCGGGCCTTAGTCACATCTCACAAGCAACTCCATCTTCCACCCTATTCATCTACAAGTAGAAAAGAACAAAGAAGGAATTACAATCCACTAATTCCACAAAAAAGGAAACTTTAGCAGGTAATCCAAATCATATATGGAACGAAACAGCAAACGAAAACCCTTAAAAGGAAGAAAACAAATCTCTTTCGCAAAGAAAGAATCTAGATATAAGAAAGGAGGGGCAAGATTGGAGCTTTATTTTCGAGATTCCAACACAGTGCGAAAGAAACTCCACTGAAAATAAATCCTTTCAAAACCACCAATTCCATGTGCGAAGTCTACAAATTACCGGCTCGACGAGGCTTCCAATTTTAAAAGATGATTCTTGAGCGAGAAATCCTTGACAAATGGAAAAGCGAAGGGGCTAATTCCTAAATGACACAAACGCCGACTGAGATACTAGTAAATCCATTCAAAGAAAGGGAAAAACAGAAATTGAGACCAAAAGCTAGACCTAATCATCGGAAAGGCAGAGAAGGGCACCCACCGGCCGCAATTCAAGGATCTTGCGGAGCACAAAGAGAGAGATGCGGAACGGACGCGGTGGCGGTGATTGGGAGCGCACGAATCGGCCGGCCGTTGTACCTTATGGTGATTCTTTTCACGGGTTTTGCTTTCTTTAGAGACGGCCGGCGGAGGCGTGCCGCCAGGGACCCGCGGTTAACGGGTGCAACAGCGAACTTCGTGTCGATGGCCCGACACCAAAGCTGCGCCGACCTCCGTCGTTCGCCACGTGGCGGAATCTCCTGATACGACGAGGTATTGGTGGCAGCGGGGAGTTAGACCGACAACGACCTCACCAACGTACCCAACGTTGTCCCGAATGGACCGGTGACCTGACCAAGCGTGGGTCCCGCTTGGAGAAGGTATTGCCCGGAGAGGATGGGCAACGGGTAGGAGACAACAAGACTGACCCGCTTCCGCTTCAACCAAATCGGGTTGATGCGGATTACCGATCAAACCCGACCCGCAACGAGGTATTGAGGGCCTTCGTGGCCACGGATCCCCAACTAACTGCAATCTCGGTGGAGACAGGGAACGCCGGATCGCCTCCCCACAGGAGTACCCCACGTGGCCCGCTGAATCCCAATCTTCGCAAGTGCTTCCTGCGTCCTCTTCTCCATTCTCCCTGCATAATTTCATGGGTTTGTTGTTTTTGATTTGCTCCGCAGTCAGTCGATCCTAATGATGCAGCTCCGAGAACCCTTACGATGACCCCGACGATGGCAGCCAACGTTTTCTCCTCGAGTTGGAGTTCGCCGCCGCGCCATCCCGACTTGCATCCACCGTGAGTTGTCTTGCTTCTTGTCCCCCGTCACTGATGTTTTCATCTTTGCTTCTTTCCTACCTTTTCAGTATCCCTCGCTGCGATTTAGTATCGAAATTGCATTTTAATATTTAATCTAACGAGCAAAAATATATTTTTTATCATTGGATATTAGAAAATGATAGTTAATTTAAACTCTGGATGTATGCCAGTCGTGAAATTTATAGTCATGAGCACTGTGTTCTGTGCCTAACCTTAACAGCATATGTGGCTTGTGCTTCACAATGCTCCTGGAGTCTTTTAACCATTTCTTTTTGTACAAATTGTTGTTGGTAAGTCATCCCCTTGTAATGCCTCCCTTCCTGAAATTTAGAGAACCAATATTGATGTCTGAAGCCTTATTAATCTTTGCAGACCATAGGATTTGTTCTTGAAAACTCATGTCAAAAGGAAGAGTTCGATGAATACCATAAAGACAAGACACTGGTCATAATTGATAAGATAAGCTTTTCTTATTAGGATTGTTAATGCTTGTCCAAGAAGTCTTTTTTTAATTTCCTATGAAAACATAGTTGTATCATTTTCTTTGATGGATTGTTATTGGGTTTCTCTGGTTAACTGGGTTGACTTGGTACACTTGTGGAAGTTGGTTAGATTTGGGTATGGGATGCGAGCTTTAGTTTTAATCCACCTGCAGATTGAGTTCATTGCTCTGATCTATGTGCAGTTTGTATTAATATAATCAATTATACCTTTAGCATGATACTGTCATTCACTCTCTTTTTTTTCTGTATCTTATAAGATCACACATTGACACAACCAAGAATCAAACCAAATTAGACTATTTTTTCTTACAATTGCTGAAATATATTCTGTTGCATCACTTTTTTTTCGAGCTACTAGCAGACATGTTCTTTCTCGGTTGCATGATTTGGAAACATAGAGCTAACAATGGTCAAACTTGTTTCAGTTAGACATCATTCTGTTTTCTTCATTTCATTTGCATCAATACGAGATTAGCTGGAGCCTCGTGCACTGGGTTCGCGACTTCATTCAGGTTAGTTCTAGTGTCTCTCTTTCTATTTGGTTTTGTTTGATAGAGAAACTACGAACAGAGTATCGAGCGTAACCCATATAGCAATATTATCATCGTGAGGACATCCCTTGCCCGCAATTCATTCCCTCTTCGATCATCTTGTGCTCATGAATTTTACGATCCGTGAAATTTGTACTCTCAGACCTCTCCATCAATGCTAAAGGCGTATCCTATGTCTTCGGTCTCGATGTTTTGGTAGCATACCGGCACAGGGTCTGTGCCAATGCTTGCTGAGTGATTGAAGCTCACTGACTCCTAGATACTTGCATTTCAGTTT
Organism: Musa beccarii; assembly: GCA_024322285.1. Taxonomy (NCBI): domain Eukaryota; kingdom Viridiplantae; phylum Streptophyta; class Magnoliopsida; order Zingiberales; family Musaceae; genus Musa; species Musa beccarii. The sequence continues at coordinate 2,168,990 of CM044399.1, forward strand.
GGATCATACTAGTTGAAGATTTTGGTAGCAACCATGGCATGCTTGCATTGTTAGAAACATGTCCCGACTTCAAATACTTCTTGCAATTAGAGCAATCTAAGATACATGCAAGTTGTATCTTTGCTCAGGAAATAGATGTAGCCTCGCCTTGATGGCATTGAAGTCTCAGGTTGTTCTTGGGATATAACCATTGTCTTAACTTCTGACTTCAAATTCTATACACTGAAGTAGTCTCTTTTGCTCAAGAAACAGATGTAGCATTGGCCTTGTTGGAATCTAATTCTCTAGCTGTTGTAGGGATAAACATTATCTTATCTCAGCTACATTCAAGTCATATCTTTGCTCAAGAAATGATGTAGCATTGGCCTTGGTGGTGTCTGATTCTCAAATTGATGTTGGGATGAACATTATCTTATCTGAAACTTCATGCAAACTACAATTGCTCATTGTCAAGTTGTACTGTCATTTTTTTTTCTAGCCAAGTTGATGTTCTATGATTGATATGGTAGCATGATATGGTATGATGTTCCTTTCTCTCCCAGCAAACACAAAAGCTGTATTTAGGCTGTTATTTACTACCCACCACCCTCCTTTGCAAGGTTTTCTATAAGCTTTATGTGGGACTTAATTTTGATTAACTCCAAGTTATGAGACTACCTTTTAGCAACCTACATTTGATGACAATGAATTGTTGACTGTTCCAAGTATTTACTAGCAAAGCAAAACTGTTCTTGAATTCCCATGCCTTCAATTTTTCATTGACTGGACTTGCCATTGAGAACTGTGAGATGAAGACATGTTCATGTTCCATGCACAAGCAACTGATCTACAATGTTTCCTATGAGAAAATTCAAAACCATCAACGGATGAACTCATGCAAATCAAGCACATAATTTCCTCAAAATTTATGCTTCAAAGGAAGAAAGAAACAAAATGTTGTAGGAGTTGAACATAAATGTTTTACATGAAGCAAACCCCTTTTGTTCTGCAAGGTAATGCTGCCAGCAAATGAAGCCTCGACAGTGGCGATTGGCTTTGTTGCCTCATCGAACACTTGGCTTTCGTTTGGAAGGTCGGCCACGGCGGCGCTTGGCCACTTAGGAGCCATGGTTGCCGGTCTCTTCATTTGGCAATCTTATTGCCTCTGCTTCGTCCTCGGCCACCGTTGACGGAGCCATCGATGGAGGATCTTCATCGTCATCGGCCCTCGATGGCCCTGCGCATGGCAGCGCGAGCACGGTCTCCATTCCGTCGACGACGATGTTTGGTTCAGGTGGCAGAGCCTCGGCGTGCGTTGGCTGCAACGATGGTGGTGCTTCTGCGAGATCCGAGGAGCCGGCATCGCTGCAGTTGTAACCGTCGTCCTGTGAGACATCAGCCTCAATTCTCTTCTGAGGCTGCCGCCCTCGGCGTCTACGCACCACGGAACCACCATCTTCTGGTCCGTGTTGGCTGCTAGGGCCATCTCTTCTCCTCCTCTTCGGCGGCCGTCCTCGGCGCCTGCGCACCGGGAAGCCGTCTCCACCAGCATCAGCCGCGTGGCTCCTGGCCTCGTCGGCGGCAACTGGCTCCAATGAACACCCTACGGAGCATGGTTCTGGAGCAGGTGCAGGCTTCGACGTCCCAGGCGCGTCACCAGGCGGCCCGTCGTCGTAGACCGCCACGTACCGGCCTGGCGAGCCGACGACAAACTCTCCCTGTTCGGTGAGCTTGTTGAGGTAGTAGGGGAGGAGCCTGTCGTGCCCCCATGGGATGTCGTCGTAGTTGGCACGGATGTACTCGGATATCGCCGCCTCCGACGAGCCTCCCTCCTCGGCCAAGCATCGGATTGCGGCGGCAATCATCTGCAAGACCCCGGTAACCGTAAGCACCACCAAATCAAAGATCAATGGACGTGCAACTGCTTGGTTTTGCACCGGGCGGCGAACATACCACGGCGTAGGGAGGATGAGTTGGGGTCTGCCTCTCGGGTGCTCCTCCAAAGGTCATATTGGATTGGAGACCGGGGGAGGAAAGAGATGAGCGATGGGAAACAAGGGGAAGGAACGAGATGGTGGTTTTTGTGACCCCCATAAGATTGCATGCATCCCCTCTTTCTCTCTCTCTCTCTCTCTTAAATCTTGCAAAGAATCCTTTGCGGATTGCCAAATGACAGTTTCCGAGAATGACTGTTTTGTTTTAACAATTAAAAACATATATAAATCTTGAACGTAAAATATTGATTCTTTAATTAGCAAATTTCAACACCATCGTAAAGTCAACATTAACATTTTGACTTTGTGATGATGAAATGCTTATGCAATAAATAAACAGAAAAAGGAGAAAATAAATAAATAAACCACAATATAAAAAAACAACTAAAAATGCATCCATTTCTTTTCTCTCATGGACATTTACTTCCAACACAAAGGATAAAACTACTTCATCAAGTATCTTTTTCACTTCTGCTTTCGGTCCATCCACATTCACTAATGGAATGTAGAGTGTACAGGTCAAATCCATGCGGTGCAAGCTTGATGCACATTAAACAATGTTACATTCATTCATTGGTTTTAGAAAAATACGACGACGTGCTGTTAACAGTAGGAAAGAAAAGGGGAGAAGCCAGTGAGAGGTCATAGTGTCCTGGAGATTCCTGCATGGAGAAAGATGGAAGAGGATTACAAGACATTAATGGATTCCACTCTAAGTTGATTCAATAAGTCAGCCGAGGCGAGGGTCTAACAAGTCAACTGCCCAAGTCATGACTATTTGACACATCAGATCAGCACTGATGACATGAACCGAGTCGGACCTCGTTACTTGATATACATGACACATCAGCATCCAAGATCACGCTGGACTGCTCATGTAGAAAATTTCAATAAATATGCATTTGCATGACAAAAGAAACATCTACTATATAGGTTTCTGCTTGAATAGATTTTGATTACGATTTTGCCCCATGCCAGCTCATCTGTCACGGAAGGCAACACTTAAGCAGGGTTTCAAGTCACTAACCCCAAAATAACATTATAGTGCATCCAGATGTGCCCCGCATTAATGATTAACAATAACCACACTATCTTATCAAGATCAGATATTAAAATGATCAAGTGATTAACCTGATCTTATCCCAGGCCAGCTAGTAAGAAGGCCCAGGAATCAGGTATAAAAAGGAATCCATCAGCTCATGTTGATGGAGGCTCTCAACACACTAACTCAGTCATACAGCTTACACTATTGTCTTCTCCTTTTTACTAACTTAAGTATCGAAGGAACCATGCTGGGCAACCCCTAGCATCGATCGACCTGTCATGTTGGATCATCGATCGCCCGAAGACACCCAGACAACTCAACCCTTAGGGAGGAACCTTGCAACCAGGAAGATCCTATTCCACCTACTCAACCATCTCGAACTGGATCATCACCAACAAAACAGCTTATGTGGTCTGACCTCACCAAGTCTCTCACGTAAGCCAAGAAGAGGCACTTGGATGAGCCCGCACCTTCGATAGTGAACCAATCGGGTCGACTCATCAGTCAGCAATACTCATGACACCATCGTTCTAGAGCTAAAAGGAGGGTCAAATGTCGCAAGTGCACCCTTCTATTGCTCTTCCTAGTGAACGTCCAAAGCAAAGGGCAGAGGCGAGCCCCTCGCTTACCTTGTCAAAAGCACTCCTCAACCTCAACGTTAGGGGGCTAAGCATCTATGGTTCCGCACTCTTGCCGCATCTTTGGCAATGCCGCCACTTGACCCCTTCAAGCCAATGCCTAGCCTCTCTCGCTTGTGGGAGAGCCAGAGTCAGACCCTCGACTACTTCCCAGGGGATGATCTAATGGCAGTCGAGACTTAGGGGCTCTTGCCCCACAAAGCAGTAAGGTGAAGTGAGGGAAAAAGCTTCCAAACATTCTCGACACCTGCTCAAGAATCATTCCAAAGGCAAACAATACATTCTGAAGAGGTTTTCATTAAATTGGACAAAACAAATTACAAAAGCGGATGTCATCCCAAAGGGGAGGCTAATAAAAACAAAAAGAATGATCACCAAGACCTAAGGAAGCTCCGCATCTGGTTCGTCGCCGACCGAGGAGGTCACCTTGAAGCGACCGTGGGAGCAGGGATGCCAAGCAATCATCAAAGGAACCTTCTCTCCGCCGGGGAATTTTCTCCTACTCCCAGGCCTAACGTCTAATGGGAAGCTCATTAGAGTTTTTCAACAATATGAGTCCTCGATGGTCGACCTCGGCAAGTATCTATCAATTCACGATGTAGGATTTACCTCACCTTGAAGTGACTCTCACGACCTCATCTTCAGCAACAATCGCAACGTCTTGTGCCTCCTCCATCCGTGCCTTAGCTTCCTCGGCATGCCGAAGGGCTAGGCCTATATCCAAGGCCAGCTTAGAGGTCTCGACCTCTGCCCTCTTGCGTACCCTCGCAAGGCACTGCTCCACCTCCTTAGCTTGGAAGAGGGCCTAAGTCAACTACGAGGATATTGACCTGGGCCTTTTGTTATTATACATGGGAGCATACATGTTTATCTATACAGTGTTTTTTATCGTTCAGTTTAAATGTTTCTTGGGTACATATCAAGCATTATTTTTTGATGTCTGGTGCTTTTAATTGGTCAAGCTGATATCAAGTCTATCATGACTTCATGTTCTGTACATAAAACATCCTCCGCATGGAATGATTTAGCGTAGGTCATATCATCTCTTTCGTCAATTATTAAACAAATGATCGCTTATCTCATGCAAATGTTGTCCCATGCACCTGCTTGCATCGGAATTTTATCGGCTTCCGAAGCACAACAGATGAGCCAGGAGGGCATGCAGGTGATGGAAGGACTCGTATAAACCATCGATGAAAGTCTAAGAAATTCCATGCCATTTTAAAAATATTATGAATTGAGGTTTTGACGTCGGTGACAACTGAACCAATCCAAGCTGACTCCTTATGAAAGGTATAAAAACCACCCCTAAGTAGTTCAATCCCATATATTTTATGATATGAGTAGAATATTCTTTTGATATTTCATATTTAATTGATTTCTACGTGACTCAACTATTGGCCCCATCCTTAGTCACATCGATTTGACTTAGTTGTCGATCTTAATTGGACTAATATTTCTCCTATTAATGTAACATCATCATTTTATTCATACGGAAAGTGAAAGTGATACCAACCGAGTTGGTACAAGTTTGGATCGAAGTTATATTGACAAAGTAAGCAGGACATCGTCAGCTTAGCAAGTGAGACATGTACAACGACTATATATCGATTCATTAGTAATATAAGAAAAGTCAGGTGACTAAGCCAATTCCACGAGAAACCCATAAGTCAACCCCCGTCCCTTGCAACACGTAAGAAAGTTGTACAAGCAACGATCCGTTGAAGTAAACGAGGAGGACAGGCCATGCCATGATTCAGTAAATTGCCGAACCATGATGCATGGGAGATGTGATCATCAAACCTCTTTTTTCTCTCTCGTAAAGTCCCGACCATCATTTCAACAAATTGCATTGTTCTCGAAGAACACGTCAATTGTAACATAGGAATTGTTATTTAAGAGAGAAAGAGAGAGAGAGAGAGAGAGAGAGAGAGAGAGAGAGAGAGAGAGAGAGAGAGAGAGCCATCAATGTCGTCTGAAACGTCATCGCTTACGTTCCAATCTCCCAGTCCTAGAATAAGACAACCACCAGAGTCGTCGAGGGCTCGTTCTCAGGCCTCGGCTGCTGTCGAACATTCCATCCTCCATGGAGTCGGATTCCTGCGGGCACCACTCGACAAGCAGGACGTTGGTTCGGACAGCTCAGTTTTGGACGCATGCCATTGGTGCATCCAAGTTGCACGTCAGAGATGCATTTTTCCAAATAATTATAGGGGAAGCCACGACACGTCAGCGATGACTTGGTCCACCTAAACGACTTTGACGACTCATCAATTAGGAAGGGAGAATAGGTCCATGAAGAGGAAGCTTCAGGTTATAAAAAAAGGCTTGGAGCAGTGGTCGGAGCGCTCATGCTGAAAGCATCTGTGGCTTTCTAGAGCAGAGACTCAAATGGAGGCTGTGCTGGTTTACGGGCTCTTCCGGCTTCTGCTGCTTCTGACAGAAGCTGCTTCTGCGGAGTCACTGCGAGACGGCTGTCCGACGACGTGCGGGAATGTTGACATCCCCTACCCGTTCGGCATCGGCCCCGACTGCTTCAGGGAGGGCTTCGAGCTGTTCTGCAACCAGACTGAAGCCGGCGTCGAGAAACCTTTCGTGTTCAACGTCGAGGTCATCGACATCTCGGTGCCGCTGGGCCAAGCACGCTTGCTCAGTCCGGTGTCGTGGCAGTGTTACAACACAAGCACCAATTCCAGTTACTATTACCAATGGGAAATGGATTTTGACGACACCCCGTACAGATTCTCCGATGTCCACAACAAGTTCACTGCCATTGGTTGCAAGACCCTTGCCTACATAGCAAGCCCTCGGGACAACAACAGCTACGAGAGTGGTTGTGTGTCCGTGTGCCACAACGAGGACAGCCTGGTCGACGATTCGTGCTCCGGCGTCGGCTGCTGCCAAACCTCCATCCCGGAGAACCTCACATTCTACAACATCCAGTTCGACGCAAACTTCAACAGCTCAAGCATCTGGGAGTTCAGCCCTTGCAGCTATGCCATGCTGCTGGAGGCCAGCTGGTTCGAGTTCCACGGGTCTTACATCACCACCAACCAATTGCAGAACAAGACGGATGGCTGGGGGCCGGTGGTGGTGGACTGGGCGATCAGAAACGAGACGTGCGAGGCGGCAATGCTCGACCAAAACTCTTACGCCTGCGTCAGCGCAAACAGTGTGTGCTCGAGCCCCACCAATGGTCCTGGATATCTCTGCAATTGCTCGAGTGGCTACCGAGGCAACCCCTACATCCACAATGGATGCCAAGGTCTCTTCTCTTTCTAAGTTCCATTTGGCTTTCCATGATTTGATCCGACACCGCCGACTATGTTTCATTTGCAGACATCGATGAATGCGACTATAACGATAAATATCCCTGCCATGGCATCTGCACCAACACACCCGGCGGCTATTACTGTTCCTGTCCGCGAGGCACACACGGCAACGCTTCGATTGCAGAGTGCACCCCAGACCAGAAACTTCCCTCGGCAGTGAAGGTGGCTATAGGTAAGAAGAGTCTCTTCCACCGTCACTCCAGTTTGTCTTGTGTTTTCTAATAACCATTGAACCAAGAGGTTATTTTTTGGAAGAAGAAGAAAAAATAATAATTATCATTTCTCTTTGCAGGTACCTCCGGCGGTCTAGCCTTTCTATTGCTATGTAGCATGTGCATCTACATGGTTTGTGTAAGAAGAAGATTTGCCAAGGTTAAAGAAAGATATTTTAAAGAACACGGAGGCCGGGTGTTGCTGGAAGAGATCAAGGGAAAACAAGGCGTTGCGTTCAGGATATTCACAGTCCGAGAACTAGAAGAGGCGACCGATGGGTTCGATGATGACCGGGTGCTCGGTCGAGGAGGGCACGGAACGGTTTATAAAGGAGTTGTGGAGGACAACCTAATCGTTGCCATCAAGAAACCTAAGATGATCGACGAGAGCAGCAAGAATGAATTTGGAAAGGAGATGTTCATTCTGTCGCAGATCAACCACAAGAACATAGTTAAGCTCCTGGGTTGCTGCCTGGAAGTGGAGGTTCCGATGTTGGTCTACGAGTTCGTCCCCAACGGGACCCTGTTTCATCTCGTCCACGAACGCAACAGGACGTCTCCCATCCCCTTGGGCACCCGCCTGAGGATCGCTTACGAGTCTGCCGAGGCTCTGGCTTACTTGCACTCATCGGCCTCACCTCCGATCATTCACGGAGACGTGAAGCCCTCCAACATACTCTTGGATGAGAACTACATGGCAAAAGTTTCGGATTTCGGGGCTTCGAAGCTGGTACCCAAGGATGAAGACCAGTTCGCCACCTTGGTGCAAGGGACCTGCGGCTACCTGGATCCCGAGTACCTCCAAACATGCCAATTGACGGACAAAAGTGATGTTTACAGCTTCGGCGTAGTTCTTCTGGAGCTACTGACGGGTAAAAAGGCACTTTGTTTTGAAGGGTCCGAAGAAGAGAGGAGCCTCGCATCAAATTTCATTTCGGCCATGAAGGAGGATCGACTTCTTGAGATCTTGGACGGCCAGGTAAAAAGCGAAGGGGATACGGAGCTAATACAAGAAATCAGCGAGCTTGCAAAACGATGCGTGAGCGTTAGGGGAGAAGAAAGGCCGACGATGAAGGAAGTGGCAGCGGAGCTCGACCAGTTGAGACAGTCTAAGCTGCATCCATGGATACCGCACGATGCCGAGGAGGCCGAGAGCTTGCTCGGTGAAGCATCAAACGACCATGGATTAAATTACAATGGGATAGATCCGACCACCAGGTACGCTACCGAGAAAAGATTGGCATTCGATATCGAATATGGAAGGTAAATTTACAGCGCCCAAGAACATCATCGATCACTTTCTGTGGTGCTTAAAATGCATGCATCTCGAATGAACACTTTTTTTGTCTCGAGTGTACTCGTGATTAGTATGCCAGAGTAATAAAATTCTTCTATCTATTTCCCCCGATCTCAACCATGATGCAGTGTTCACGAAGAATCAATGAATTCGATCCAAAAAAAACCAAAACCCTACGCATTGTTGAGTTTCTATTGCTATCACCGACGCACATTGAGATTAAATCACAGCAACCGAGAGCAAAAATGGACAAAAATAGTGTTAGCATAAAAATCTATAATCATGCTATCTATAATACAAAGAAAAAAAATTTTAATGTCAAAATCTGAAATCAAATAGTAATGGATCTAAATAATATTATCAATCTAGAAAAATAATTTTTATCGATATAAAATCATCGATTTGAAATAACGAGCAAAGAACTAGGCTCGCCTTCTCCTCTTTTTCAATCCTTTCACATGACCACTTAGATTGATGGTTAGGGAGATTGAGAGAGAAACTGTAATCTCTTAACTCTCTTATTTCTTCTTCTCATATTCTTGTATGTTCCTCTTCTCATGTTTTCATCCTAGAGATTTAAACGGACTAGGATAAGATATTATGATATTTTCTCCCATCAATGACATCCCCTAAGGAATCCTATTTTAACTGGACTTCCTTTCTATTAGTCAATAACCATAATCAGAATTCAATTATGTCCTTAATACATCTTATCTAATTAAATAGGACCACATAATCTAACATTTTGAACTAATGCAAAACACACAAGGTATGTCTGAGAATGAAAAACTTTTCTGTTTTCTCGACGGAAACCAAAGGCTCGATAGAAGTTGCGATGACTCAAATTTATCTAAAAAGATGATGAGAAAAAGGACTCTCCGAAAGAATGCAAGTGCTCCTACATGACATATAGATCGAGAAGGAACAACCCGAAATCCGACAAATATGTTTTTGGCAATGAACGACTTTCGATGATGGAGTTGTCCGCGGAGAAATTAAGCCTTCCATGCCCCTTCGTTGGGATGGTGCAATTGCTCGATACAACTTCAATCTCTGAGACTCCCAAGTTGCATGAAGCAGAGTCATTTACTTGTGGAGCCAACATCCATATCTTTCAACGGAGTGAGAACACCACCCTCTGACACAAAGACACTGGCCACATCATTGAGATTAAACAAGATGAGACTTTGGCCATGCAAGTTGTGAAACACCAATATTAAACAGTTTGTTAGAAAATAACAAGCACATCATTGAGATTAAAGCACTGAAATAAACGTATACGGCCATATCAAAAGATACAATGAGAAATACTATTAGCAATATTTGAGGAAGCAACTTTTTGAGGTAAGGTACCACCATGAATATGCTCAGACTCCATAAAAGGCCTATATTACAAAATTGGAGCAAATAATGTAAAAAGTCATTGTTTCCACAATTTTTTCCCAAAATATATCTAGTGAGACATTCTCTTACACGTTACAGATGTAAAGCACAAAAAAGATTTATCGATGATAAAACAACGGAAAGCAATTTGCTTTTCTTTAAAAAAAAACACATGCCAACTACTAATTATTACCTTCAATCTCCAAGATTTTTATTTTCTATTCTTCCATTGTGCATGTGATGCTCACTCAACCCCTCCAACACCGCACCAGTGATTACATGCTCTTAGTGTGCACTCGGTGTGGAAGGGCTACACCTAAGTTGAGCTTACATGCTCTCTAACTATGCACTCTGCATTAAGACCCAAGTGTTGCAACTAGGCCGAGCTTATATATTCTCTAGCCGTGCACTTGGCGTGAAGACCAAAGGGCTACACCTAGGTCGAGCTTACATACTTTCTAGTTGGGCGCTCGGCATGAAGGCATGAGGGATACACCTAGGCCGAGCTTATACACTTCCTATCCATGCTCTTGGCTTGAAGACCCGAGGATAGTACCTCGGATGATTTCCGACACAACCCCTCCATTGATTAAGTTAGTAAGTGAAAGCGTGTTCCAATCGATCCCGTGATCGTGTAGGCGATTGACCCGTTTGTCCCTCACGGTGTGGGTCAACCCGTCCAAGTTCCTATGGCATAGTGCTGACTCATACAATCCCGTGCGACATGAATTATAAGTAGCTGTCACATACACCATCACATGGAAGTTTCAAAGATCAACTACACTTGGGTATAAAAAAAAAACAATTGCAAGGAGTGACGTCACGATAAACGAGTACATTTGGAATCTTGCCCCATGTTCCCTCGTACCTCTCCGGTGAGGGAAATGAAAGCAATTACGACCGCTCTATATCAATTAATAACATCATATCAGTCTATTATATTTATTAATTTAAGATTAAGCATATGAAAGCGATAATTTAGACTCATCAAATACACGAGTTTTCCTATCGATTCGGACCATACCATCGTTTATTCACCCATTGCATCGTTCTCTCAAATCGCTCATTTATACGGCTATTTGGTCAAATCCACTTGACCATCCAACATCAAACTCCCGTACAAACCCAGTCACGACGCGACAAGCATTGAATCCCGGGAGGTTGCCGACAACCACAACCCCCCCGCGGCGGAGTTCGCCTGTGAAGTCCGAGACACAGTTCGCCTTCGCGCAAATGTGGCTCCCATTACGTCACCACAGTCGTTGTCAGTCGAATCGGATAAAGACTGTTTCCTGTCTCGACCGTGACGCGGCCGCCTCACCAAACTCGTTCCCTTCGCCCCTCTCTTTATAAACACAAAATCACATATATGCCCCTCTAACATTCTTGATTTACGTATTTACATATATCATAAATCATTTTAAATAGTTTATAATTAACCTTCTAGATTTTGATCTCATTTCATAATGCATCTTATTTAGCCTAAGCTCTATTCTTAATCACACTTAAAAAAAGATTCAATTTCTCGTCGATCTATTTCCAATAAAATGAAAGAAAATAAAAAGAAAAAATTATTATGATGAGAGATTAAAAAAAAATTATATAGTACTCAATGATATATATATATATTGAAAAATCCTAATATAATTTGGGGTTGTCTTGGGGTTTAATTATAAAGAAGAAAAAGTGAGGAGCTATTTGTATGTATGAAAGGTGAGGGGGGTTGGATGCAAAGATCCATTCCATTAATCGGAAGCTTCAAGCGACAGAAGCTGGACCATCTTCCCCTCCCCTTCCGTCGATGCCGACGTGCTCCTCTTCGCGATAAGGGAAAAGGATAACCCTAAATCCCGCCGACCCCGGCTCTTTCTCTGACGGATTCCTCGTCGGATTCTCGAACGCGACGTCGAATCGAGGCGTGGGTTCGATGCGGGATTGGGGATTCTAGGGTTGCTCCGCTTTCGTTGCGCCCCCGGCCGAGTCGGACTAACATGCGCTCGATTCTGTCGAGATGTTCGTCCGTGAAGGGGCTGAGCGGGAGGAACGGCGACGGGAACGGCAGGACGCGGCTCTACCTGAATGTTTATGACTTGACGCCGGTGAATAACTACCTGTACTGGTTCGGGATCGGCGTCTTCCATTCTGGGATCGAAGGTATGCCGTGCCTGGTCGGAGATTTAGGATCTGGGAGCTTCTTTGTGCAATATTTCCTCTCATACGATTGCTGTTTTGTCGTAATTAGTGATGCTAAAAAATTCCATCTTTCTGGATCTGTGCTTTTGTTGGAAGCATTTCGTGGTGATAGAGTTTGTTGAATTGCTGAAGATTTTGTGGCAAACAGATCTGCCCGATGACTGTTGAAAGGGCGCAGTATTATTCCCTATAGACAATTTCCTAATCGGTCTGTGGTTTACTACTGTAAGATTCTTCGGTCACTGCATAAGCTTTGTATTAGTTCGATTCAGGTAGCACATTGCTCTGCAAGCCTAACAATAAACTGTCACTAAGGAATTAGCAAACATAAACTGTCACTGAGAAAATGTTGCAGCACCATGAATCTTTTAGTTCTCAGCCTCGTCTTTTACTGTGTTGAGTAGGTAATTGTGAATCTTAGTGAGTCTACTTTAGTGCTGCGGTTGTTCATTCTCTCAACGTGTCATTTTAGAAAGCGACCTTATTGATTCTGTAGTGTTGTCTTGTTTTAGACTTGACTTTGAAGGGAGACAATTCTGGCTATTTATTTTCTGACCTACCAGTCTTCATCCTGTTAACTTGTGACTGTGGAGGGTAGAGGAAGTGGAAGGTTAGCTGTTGCAGTTTTGACTCTTTTTTGTATTGGTGAAACTTGCACAATAAACAACTTTGTTCGCCCATATTTCCTGCTTTACATTGATCTCATAGCTGCTTGTTTGTATGCTGTCATCTGTTTAGAGAGCCTTCGACAACTTGTATGCTTTTGTCACAAATATGATTGCCTTTTGCTTATAGTTCATGGCATGGAGTATGGATTCGGAGCACACGATTACTCATCTAGTGGAGTATTTGAGGTGGAACCGAAAAGCTGTCCTGGTTTCATCTTCCGACGGTCTGTGTGGTTGGGTACCACTGATATGTCTCGTTCGGAATTCCGTGTGTTTATCGAAGACCTAGCTGGAAAATATCATGGTGACACCTACCACTTGATCATCAAGAACTGCAATCATTTCACTGATGAAGTTTGCATGCGTTTGACAGGCAAGCCTATTCCAGGATGGGTAAATAGACTTGCCAGATTAGGTTATTATCTATCTTGAAACATGTTCTCTCTTCTCAGGGGTTTTTTTTTTTTTTTTTTTCAAAAGTAGTACTAATTTGTGTGATGATTGGGAAATTTCAGGGTCATTCTGCAACTGTATTCTCCCGGAGAATATTCAGGTTACAGCAGTCGGACAATTACCTGCTAATCCAGCTTATTCTGGTGAGTTTGTATAACCTTTGCCAGTTTTGTGGTTTGGTTTTCCTGCTACTGCAACCATTGCTAGAAGTCTTTGACTAGTAGAGTGCTATAGCAATATCAATATACAAGAATAACATCAAAAAAATAGCTGAATCCTAGACATATTGTATGATAAGTCAATTCAGGGTATTCTACATGGGTCTGATTTCCATCGTTCAGCTCGATTGAGTTGATTTGAAGCCTATGGTCAGCCATGTCTATTATTGTTTCAAGTCAAGGTCATCTTCGCTTGTCTTCTTGTTGTTTGTCTTCCCCTCGTGGCTCTTTACCACTTGAATTTGCTCATTTCACTTGGTGCATCATAGAAGTATGCATGGATCAGCTACCCAAGTTTCCCCTTTCTATGCTCACTAATACTACCTTAAATCTTCGCTAGAGTTCGATAAAGTGTTTGTTATATGTTTCTTTTTCAGTGTCACATAAGTAACTATCAAATTTCTTTGTTTACATGTTTTGTTTCAGAAGATGGTTCAGATTCATACGCTTCATCATTGATGGATGAAAGCGATGAAGAAGATGCAGATCACCACCTTCTAAAGAAACCAAACGGTGATTTTGTGCATTCAAATGATGTGCCATTAATGATTGGTAGAGATGACATCTGACTTCTTTGTGTGCTTTCTTATCTTTGTCTCTGTTTCTAATGTAACCACTAAAGTTACTGTACAATATCCTTTTCCTATTAATCTTCCTGGTGGCTAATGTTGCAAAGTTTTCACAGACTGTGTTATGGGACTAGTGTGTTGTGTTCCAATATATGAAGCTTGGAGCCTGGTCTGGTTTTCTGCAGGTCTCTGCATGCATAGTGCTGGCTGGGCCTTTTAAGTCTCTGAATGGTAATTACCCTACTGCATCTGTTTATAACTACCTTGATCTAAAAGATGCAAATTACAGTAGTAAATATTCTTCATCTGTGCCTTGATATAACAGTGATAATAAAGGTCATCTACATTCTGGTTTACAAACTGCATGATGGATGGTGAACAAACACTGGTTATGGATGGGAACTCATCGTGAGAAGCACATGTTTTCCGGTAAATGATCATACAAATTTGGCTATCAAGCTTTAATTCCTAAATATATGCAGCAGCCAAAATCACGCACCAGAGAATCAAAGTGAAGTTAACTGCTAACGAAGAAGAAGCACATTCTAATGGATGGGATGTGTGACAACATATACAAATTTGGCTATCAAGAATTAGTAGAGAATCAAAGTGAATCCCACGAGAGAAGCACTACTTATGGGATGTGTGACAACATATTCATGGCGCATATGTAAATACATTTATCACATCACGCATACTATGATGATTAATAATTGGTTCTTTCGTATTAAGCAAGGGGATTGAGCCAACTATGACCTCACCCTAGCAAGTCGTTCCCTTATCTCATCTAGGTCTTCATCCTCTGCACCACCGTCGGCAACAGCTTCACGCTGAAAATATTAGCGGCACAATAGTTTCAGCTCTTGTGAATGTCACTAAGAAACTGCTTGGTCCATGCATACCTCTTCAACAGCTGTGCTCACAGAAGGTTGCTTTATCTTCTCCTTCCTAACAGCATCTGGTAGCTGTGACGCGGTTTCACCTGCTATTGCAGCAAGCACTTTGTCCACTTCCTCTTCTATTTCCTCCTCTATGTCCTCAGAGTCCAAAGCTGTATCAACAGCATCATTCACCATTTCCTCCATCACCCCAGCCTAAACACAAAAAACATGTAGAATGAGAACGAAGCAGCTAGACAATATCTGCAGTGCACCAATTGCTACTGAAGAGCAGAATGTTAGGCCACACATGAATAAGTAGAAATCATTAGCAACTTTTTGATGCCATGCAATTCGTATATTAGTTGTAAAGCCAACATACGAAACTTATTAAGAAGCATATCTGGTGTGGTCAGCATAACTATCTTTACAATTGTACTAAGGTAAAGGATATGGCTTTAATATGTAAAACAGAGTTGCATGACATCAGAAATCTCTACGATCAGCAGCCAAGCAAGTGCCCTAATATCAAGGAATGCGACCAAACCTAATGCGGTTTATTTCAGTACCGATACACAGTTCAGAATTTCATTGCAGTATATACAACATAAGCGGTAGTCTAATAGATACTTCTTGGAGAAGGGGAAAAAAATTTCCGGAGGACTACCAAGCACAATTTTAGGATATGTAAAGGCAGCCATTGTCTCTCCAGAACCAAATATGAGAAAGCTTCATTAGATGGAAAACTAGAAAGTATCAAATTTAGTTTCATTATAATTGTGATCACTGTAAAGATTTCTCCTCAAATGTAAAGAATTAACATTTCTCATAATGGCGAGTAATCATGATTGCTCAGGTTCCATCCCAATGAGACTTTCTTATTCTACACAAATGGATATGTTAAATTTAAACAAAAAAAGTTAAAAAAAATAATAGCACAAAATTCAATATATTAAAGATTACCAGAAATATACTGATGATGCAGTAAGAAAGCAACAAAGTGAGCTATGTTCAGTGCAGGTGCTGACAAGATCCTTAGACAAATGCAAAAAATAAACTAATCAGAAATGAAATAACAATGTAAATATAAAGGCTCTCTAGCGTCAAGCAGTAATCAATATACAATGAATATTCAATGCTGCAAACTCAACTACATAATAGTTAGCAATAATAAAGAGCAACTCATCAAGCATATTTCAAGCAAGAATTTTAATTTCGAATAATACCGCCCATATCGGGCGGTGCCGTCGATTGGGGCTGTTTCTGCGGTGATGGTCGATTTTGACCGTCGCCACCCACTACCGAGGGGTATTAGTCGAGGGAGAAAAAAGAAAAGATAGAAGAAAAGGGAGAACCTGGAGATCCAACGCCGCTCTCCCTTGACGATCCAGATCCGTCGCATCCCTTCCTCGCTGGATGTTGCAGATGATGTCGCCTCCTCGTCTGAGGCAACGATGCCTCGGCGTTGTCGACGACTTCACCTCATCCGCGCAAGGAGAAAGAACCGAGCATCGTTGAGGCGACGTTTCTTCTCCCCACACAGACAGAAGAAACGAGGCGACGAGGCGGCACCTCATCACCCTTTTTTGCGTGAGGAGAAGGAAACCTCAGTTTCTTCTCCCCATGCAGGCAGAAAAAACGAGGCGACGCCGACGTCGTCCTTTTTTTTTAGTTTTATACATATATGTATATGTATATATATATATATATATATATATATATATATATATATATATATATATATATATATATATATATATACATATCGAATGCTACACCGACACATACCACTCGGTATACTCATACCATACTGTACCGAACTGAGCTCGAAGCTCCCAGTACGAAATTACGATCCTTGATTTCAAGTAGAATTATCCAAACCTTTACACTATATCATGCATACCATTTAATTTGGACTATTGCATTTCTTAATTTAGTTAGGAAAGGAAGAAGAAGAACTCAAAATGAATACCTTAGTCATTTCTTTGCTAAATTCTTGCATTGTGGCAGCCACCTCAGGAGCTTTCATAAGATTATTAACAAGTTTCATAACCTCAGCACTCTTTGATAGATGGCCTACTGTCCTAGCCGTTGCTGAAAATAGAACCAACAACAGACAATATTTAAAGTAAGAAATACAAGCATTGTTAGCTTGTTATATATGGAAGAACAGAAAGTTAAAATATCCAGAAAAATAAAATTTCTTATCATTGGTTGCATAAACGGCCTTCCATCAATTCTAATAATTAATTTGCATAAACAATATTTCCTTGCTGTTGAACAATTTTTTACAAGCTTCATATCTAGAAAAACAAGTACATCATCTAGGTGCCTAACAAACAAATGCTCTAGAAAAGTCCAGTAGAATCCCATACAAGAAGGCAATGCATACTAATGCATTTTTTATATGTCTACTCTAGTGCCAATCAACCTAGAAGTAGTAAAACTATTCCCTTCTATTTACCAAAGTATTGCATAGTGCAATAATATTTCCTCGAGTTGATTTTAGATAAGCTACATCACATGAGAATATTCTTAAGCAAAGAATATTAGTCCCTAACATTTCTATTTAGACTCTTTTCCTATCATTTGATTATAAAAATAAAGAATGGAAAAGAGGTAATTTCCTGGGAATTGAATTATCCAAGGAGAGAAAAACTTTGCATACTAGATCATTATTATACTCCTAGAAGTTCTCTTTGTATGTTTATTATACTTACTTTCCCTTTATAATATGTTAAAAATGCTATATGGATGTTTTGACCAAATGACAATAAGACAGGAAAAGTGCCTTTGGATGCAATAAACAATCATCAATGGTTCAATCTCATCTAGTCGACTGTATGAGTGGGAGCTGTACAAAAATTCTTTTACTGAGATAGTATAATAGCCTACATACCTCAAATTGGTTAATGAAGGTCGTGTAGGCCTCTGGATTTTATACAGGAAACTTGAATACATGAAGATAAGCATAATGGATGAAATAATCTTCCCAAAAGATACATGTCTTCAAAGAATATAGGAAACTTTTACAAATGCTAGAAGGGTGTTATGAGAATTAACAATATTATATGAACACAAACATTTATATTCCACTGCTGTAATAGAAAGAAGCTACACAAATACAGACAGAACTACTGTAATTTGTGATTAATACAGAAGCTAGGCCCCACAGTATTGTGCCATATCATTAGCTCATATTAAATTCTAAAGTGGAAACAGGCAAGTAATAGGACAAGTTTTTTCCCAGCCCTAGTTCTGATGATCTGATGAAATGATTCTCTTTCTCTGGCTGTAGGGTATCAAACAAAGTTTCGTAATGGAACTCTTATCCATCGGACTTCTCTGTGATCATAAGTCCCTATACATGTTTCACATAAGAAATGTCATTGAACATAAGAACCATATCTATTTTGTGGTTAGGAAGGAAGCTACAAAGTAAGCCATGTTTAATATTAGTGTATTGCTTATCAATTTCAAATGAAAATTTTCATCCAAAAATGCATCAAGAGGTTACTGTTCTATAGTCCATACCAACAAGTTCACCAAGGTGCATGGAGACCGAATTCAATTGTGCCTTATTTTCATAAAGATGGTTCACAGCTCGCCTTGATCTCACAATTTCTTTAGCAAGAGCCTGCATCACAAGGCAATGGTAATCAACAGTGTCAAAATAACTCAGCTTCCAATATACATATATATATATATATATATATATATATATATATATATATATATATATATATATGTATTCATATATATTATTGACGCTCTGAAACATGTATCTTAGTATGCATGTCTTCTTTGCAGATAGTGGTCTTATTATAAGAAACTTGGATCTTTATTGTATATCACAGCCTGGTATTTACGAGAAACTCCTAGGTTGTTGTCTTAGCATATTCTTAACTAATATTTGATGGCTACCCTTTAATCAATTATATCGGAGCATACTATGTTAGGAAAACATAGATAAAATATTTGAGTGGCCTGCTAGTCATGACAAAATAACTTATGATATTTGCAACCAAAGCACAACAGAATTAGTAAGTCCCTGATGAACACAGTATATATTGCACACAACAACTAAGTACTTCATGGCAAGTCTACAATGACAGACATGTATAAAATAAAAGACATAAAATTTAGCCACATTCAGGTTCCCAATCAATTACTTCCTCAAGAATTTATGAAAAAGTCCAATTTGTGCATATTCTTCCCACCAGTAATGCAGAAATCTCTGCAGAACTGACACATGCAAAACTGAGAACGAGTACGCAAAGAGATATATGGCATATTTCTCGAGAGGGGATGAGAAATATGATCAGCATAATTAGATCGAACGATCGAAGCAACGATCATAGATACTAAAAACTCTCACTATCAGTTAGGAACCAATTCATCAAACTAATCCAAAAAACTACATTAGGAGAGAGGAGGAGGAAGAGATCGGAGTTGATCCGACCTTTGCCGAAGCCATGTCGTTCCTTTTCGCGGCATCCTTGATTGCCTTCTGCACGTTCTTCTCCTCCCTCTGCACATCTGCAAGACCAATCAACTCTTTTAAGAAATCGAAACTAATTGATCAAGAGAACAAGGGGATGTACGTTCCTCGGATCTGGCGCTCGATGTTGCGGCACTCTTGGCGGAGCCGGCGCTGCCATTCGCGGAGCTGCTGTTGGGGATTGGGCTTCGGCCGCAGCAGATTCTTCACCTTCTCCATCTCCTTCCCCCGCCGCTCCTCCTCCTCCTCCTCCTCCTCCTCTCGGTGATCTTTTCTCACTGACAACTCCGGAGAAGAGCGATCGATTCAGGCTGAGATCGAATCGCTTCTGTTCCGTTTCTAGGTCTTCTTTGTCAGCGTCCCGATTGGTTTTCTAGGCGCGAGAAAAAGCAATAAGAAGAAGGGAAAAAAAAAAACCCCCCGTTTCTATGATATCCAAATAATTAAACCATAATGCTACCATCTTATTTACCTGCCTATTTTTGGATTAAGCCGATGGAATCCACCAATCACGAAACAGGTAGAATCCAGAATTGCTCTAGTAGCCTATCAGAAACATTCTCACCTGGACCCGGTTGCCATGTCATCTATGACAGGTCAACTACTAAACTCGATTTTTCTATAAATAATTTGTCTACCTGTCTGTCACCGACACGTCGCCTCTCCCGACCTTGTGGCAATCAAAGGGCCCCACATCATTGATTCGACAGTGCTTTTCCCCAACATAAATATTATTCTTCCAGATTTAGTGATTATATGAAATTGATTTATTAGTGTTTGAATAGCAAAAACAAGAACAAACGCTGCAAATATCCGTGATTGACTGAAGGAAAATGAAGGATGACTTCACTAGGTTTACAATAAGAAAATTAGCTTCGAGTAATAAGTAAACTATCACGATACACGCAAATAGACGCAGCCCAAAGTCTGACGCAGGTCAAACGCTCACAAGAGTGGCACTCGAACAATAAACCCTGTCGAAGTGCGACGAAGGAACGCTGCGCACGACCACCGGCGCGCAGTAGGCCTTCAGCTTATAGTGCTTCTTCACCGCCCCCACCGCAAACCTAGTCCTCGCCGTCGCCCTCACCTCCAGCTCCACCTCCCCGGCCGACTCGTTGCGCCTCAGGTTCTTCTCCACCGGGCCTAGCAGCGGCGTCGACTGTGCCGTTGCACTCACGGTGATCGTCTGCACGTAATGACTGGGCTGGTAGAACGGGGCGACCTTGGAGATGGCCACCATCTGCCCGCCGTACCACACCGTGACCTCCATGGCGTCGTAGTACACCGAGACCCTGGTGTTGCGGTTGTAGGACCGGAGCCTGAGGTCGAAGACAGCGTTGAGCGCGTGGGCCTTGATGTTGAAGCCGCGGATGCGGGCGTCGTCGATGGAGTACTCGAGCGGCTTGGGGCGGAGGGCGAGCCAGAAGACGAGGACGACGAGGCCGACGAGCACGATGAGGACGAGGGTGGTGATGGCGACGCACCGCATGCTTCCTTGCCGCGAGGGTAGGGTGGCCGGCTGGCAGGAGGGGGCCGCCGTGGTTAGCGCCGCCGCCGGGTTGTCGGGGGTCATGGTGGCGAGGGCGGTGGGCGTTGAGGAAGAGCGGAGAAGAAGATGAGGTGGCAGGGCGGAGGGCTGCGTGACTGGTGATCACAAGCTGTATGAGAGCGGCATGATTTCAAAGCTTCATAAATGGGTGAAGATAGCGGCTCGCTTGTTTGCTTTTGGCTTTGAGCGGTTGTCCTTGAAGTCCTTCATGCACACTCCAAGAACAAGACTGTGTTAGCAGTGGTAGAGAAGTGCACACTGCACCTCATTTCTCTTGATCTTATGATACATTTTCTTGCTATTTGTCCATGTTAATGTGGATATTTGACGATGGAGACACAACAGGAGAAATAATAGGAGACTTTCATTGCAAATATCACATGAACATATCTCTCACTATCAGTAGCTCAGCCTTTGCCTTATTCTTTGTCCCAAACTGCATGCTTAAAATTGTCCCAAGTTTTCTACTATCCCTTCTGATCGTCCTCCTCTCTTGCGTCCCAAGGCATTCTCTCGTGAGTTAGACTGATGGGACACACAAAAGTATAACTCTATCTAATCATATAAATAGCTTAATAAATCAATTATATACCGAGCAAAAATTTAGAAAAATTTTATAAGTTCACAAATTTTTTAGATAGCATCCCAAGTTTAAAAATTTTTCATAGAGCATCTCTCTTCATGTGAAAAGACTATTTTACTCCTAGTAAATTATATAAAAAAAAAAGAACCCATCGTTACTTCAGCCAAGTTTATTGTTTTCATCTACAACCCTCAGAGAGGACTCTCATCAACGAGGCAAAGAAAGGACAAAATGACCAATATAGATAAAATAGTTATTTAAAAAAAATTCTGTAAGAATTTTTTAAAGTTACGATGCTATATAAAAAATCATTAAGAGTTTTTATATATATATATATATATATATATATATCCACTTGAATGGCGAGAACAAGTAATATAATTCTAATAATTCATTTATTACAAACTTTAGAAAGACAACATAAAGGGGAAAAGATTGAATGCAGTTGCTTACCTGAGTAAACAAAAGCAACTCAAGTTCATATTAATAGCACCCATTAAGAATGCTTATTAATTCATATTTATCATTATATTTTGTCTAATCCTTCACCTTGGCGTTGTTATTGTTGCTACTATTCCCACAGTAGTATCCCTTGAGGGCCCTGGGAAGGTAAACCGGAAGCAGAAACCCAAAGAGATTGACGGCCCAAAAGGCCAAATTGGCCACGGCGAGCGCGCGCCCCGCGAGGAGCCGCCGCCCTGCCCCGGGCTCGCCCTCCGGCTTCCCGACCTCGCTCGCCAGCCAGTCGACGATGGTGAATAGCCGCTTGGAGTTGTAGAAGATGGGCACGAAGGCGCGCATCGGCAGCGAGAAGCGGCCCGAGAAGGTGACGCCCTCGAGGAAGACCTGGGCGGCGAGGAGGAACACGTGCGGGGCGGCGGCCATGATGCCCTCCTTGTCCCCCGCGAGGACGCCGTCCAGGATGTAGGCCACGGGGAGGAGGAGGCCGACGACAGCGCCGACGGAGACGTAGGCGGCGAGAAGGCGGTTGCGGGCGCCGAAGACGGGCGGGTCGGCAGCCGCGCCCGGGGGGCCGAGAGGCGGGAAGGCGGTGGCGGAGAGGAGGAGGAGGTAGACGAAGGAGAAGAGGACGAAAGCGAGGTCGGTGGCTGGGACCATGCCGCTGGCGGCGAGGACGGCGACGACGGCCAGGGCGTTGAGGTGGCGAAAGGAGAGGAAGCGACGGCGGCGGGGGGAGTGGGGCGGAGCGCGGGTGAGGCGGTCGTCCTCCTCCTTCGGGAGGCGGATGTCGCCGCCGCCGGTGGGGCCTACACCGCCGGACATCGTGCGCCCTCTGTCGGATCGCTCCTTGCTGATCGAAAAATCGGATTTTGATGGTAAGGTTCGCGCAGAGAGTGGATAGGTGACAGGCTGAATCGTAGGAGGCAAGGGATCGAGGAAAGGGAAAAGGAAGCTCTTTCAGGTGATCGGAAGGAAGCGGCGAGCAGATGGAGGAAGATGTGGTGACGGAGAATTAGGTCTGCCGACTGCGTCGTGGAATCGAGGGGACTTGTGTTGTGGAATCCACCGGACCGCGTGGTATATCCTAAGCCAAGCACGTTTCGTCGACCGTAGCCGCCAAATATACGGATATAATTAAACATTTTTAATTAGTTATAAATCAATATAATTGAACGATTTTTATTTTTGAAACAGCATGTCTCCTTTTTTTTTTCTTTTTTTTTTTTTTCTAGGCGCTTTGCTCTGCGTATCAAACGTAAAAGCCACGTTGCGCTTATCAAACGTGCTTATCAAATTTGATAGGTATTTTTAATTGATACTCACGGCAACCAACATTTCTCCCTCTTTTTATCCAAAGAGTCCATAATTCAACGTCAACAACTAACGGAATCTCAATTAGTGATGAAAAGGGTAGCTTAATCTCAACAACAATTTCTTTTAATGATATCAAAGATATATACTCTGCAGACAAGTCTATACATGTATGCTATAGATTGATTGATGAATATATTTATCTCAAATTTGTTTCATGAAAATTATATAACAGAAATAAACTAATTTCATAATATAAAAGATAAATTAAGATCGTAATCTTTATTATTTAAGATAATCATTATAATATACTATCATAAATTTTATAGTTTAAAATTATAATAATATGTTATTGAAATATCAAAAAATCATAATAACCTTATCATGATTTATTTTCCTCGATAATATTGTTTCTAACACTGTTTCGACTCCGTGTGCCCTCTCTCTTCTTCTGTTTCGCCTCCCTATGCGCCTCTCGCTTCTTCGTTCTTGTCCTCGGAGAGAGTGAAGGAGCGAAGCAACAAGAAGGGGGCCTTCTCTTCTTTCTACCGATAGAGGCGGCGAGGGAAAGGGCTGAAAGGTGTGTTTTCTTCTTCTTCTTTTTTCTTCCCGACCTGTTCTTGGCTTCAATAGTTGCACCTTTTTTGGCGCATAGGTTTGCTGTTCCGTTGTCCTGTTCTTGGTTACGTTCGAAAGAAAGATGAGAATTCGTGTTGTTCTTTAGTAGCGAATTAAGCCATTATGGACAAATGTGTAAGAACTTTGTTCTCGGATTCTAGTCTTTCTTCTAAACAAAATTTTGGATCCTGACGGTTTTGCTATTTCTAGGGTTTATAGGAGGAGGGTTGTGGTGATGGCGGATCCGGCCGCATACTTCATGCGTCGGGAAATCGCCGACCAAGACGCAGGTGCGCAACTCGGGTCGCAAGTAGCTCCACCACCTGACAACCGGTTGAATTTGGCCGGGCCTTCCTCCAGCATCAGATCGCCTGAGTTTCAAATGGAATCACTGTCGGGAGTCCTGTCATCTCATGGAGTAAACCGGGGGGAGCTGGTGAAAAGAAGGAGGGGGAGGCCGAGAAAGTACGGTCCGGATGCGGCCGGGGCCGTGGCGTTGGCTTTCTCGCCTACATCTTCTACCGGTCCTGCTCTGATGTCTGGCGGCTCAGATGCTGCTGCTCCTAAGCGGCGCAGAGGGCGTCCGCCGGGAACCGGGAGGAAACAGAAGCTGGCTTTACATGGTGAGTTAAAACGTTACACCTTTGACAACAAGGAAAAGCTATTCTTTAGCAATGAAAGAATTCATATCATGACCTCAATTAAATCATTAATCTTACTTTTTTGATGCCAACAACCATAGAAGAATGGTGATGAAGAGACGAAAGTGAGTAAGCAAGACAATAGGAATATGATGCAGATTTTATCAAACAATTCTTCGTTCTGGAAACTGCTATTGTTTAATTTATCTTTTCTGGAATTCGTGCAGTTTGTGTGGCACTCTATACGAGCCACATGGTGAAATTTAGGTACCTTGTGGGTTATTTGTTCCCAATGTTTGGTATATATAGTACAATATTTTCCATTAAATTTTAAAATGGTTCCTTGAAAAAGATGGGATTAGTTTCTGATGCCAGTGTTTGTTTTTTTAATCATTATATTATTTTAAATGTAATGCTGATGAATCAACTTTTCCTGTGTAACTTTAGCTTTTCACTGCTTTTATGATTCTTGCCATTCAACAGAGAACTACCTCTGTTGTGGGTTTTTCGTTTCAGAATATATTCTTAAATTGTGAAGCTTATTTACTATCCACACCTCCCTTTTAACTATTCATGACCCTCTTACTATTGACAATCCTTTTAAAAATAATAAAAATATTAATTTACTATTTATAACCTAGTATTACTGATTTTACCTTTTTTGCTTCTCTACAACCCCTTATTTCATCCTCCTTGTCGACATCGATGCTGTCACTACTGACACTGCTTGTTGCTATCATCGCTGCCGCTTGACACCGTCTGACCCTGCTCGCAGCCCCCTCAACGCCGTCATCTGTAGAGGAAGAAGGGGAGGAGAGGGAGGAGAAAGAAGAAGAGGAGGAGGAGGAGGAAGAAGAATAAGAGGTGGGGAAGAAGAAGAGGAGGAGGACGACGAAGAAGGAGAAGAAGAGGGTATTTACAACCATTTGCAAAAGTGTAATTTAGAAATATTAACAATGTTTAAAATGTGCTGTAAATAGTAAAAAGGGGTTACAAATAGTAATCTCCTAAATGATCTATCAAGGAATTGTGTTCATACTTTGCATTAACAAATGTGAACTACAGTTTTGGCTTTCACCCACATGCCAGTTAGATATATGCTATTTTATGTGTTGATATTCAAGCAAGCATTTAAAAGTTGGAGGCAGAGTTCATGTTTTTTCACTTTCCCGTTGGAAGTTGCTTTCCAGTGACATGTCTGCTATATTAGCATCTTTAGCATCAGTTCTTTATGCTGGTTTACTGTCAATAGTGGGATTCGGCACCCTTGTATTGTTATTACCATTGCCTCCAACTTAATGTTTATTAGCTAATACTCAAAAGATCACAAACTTCGAATGTATTGTGGTCCAAGTGCTAGGAATGCCGTCTTCTGCCAGGACTGATGAAGTTTGTGTGGGAACCTGCAGACATGTTTAAGAATTGATTTTCAAGAACCTGATCATGCAAAGTTCATAACTTATAGGCCATTCTTGGACAAAGTTGAAATACATTGTTTTTTCAGATTGTTTGGTGCTATGGCTTCCTCACCTCGCTGATGGGCTTTCCATGGCCAATGGAGAAATCTTGCATTGAGTGAGGTGCAGATATGAACTTTTGGTAAATCACAATGTAGTAAATCATTGATCAGGGAAGAAATTTATGTTCTTAGCTTGGTTCCTTGTAAAACTCTGTGATTCATATATCAAACCAGTGACAACACCATGTAGAGCTTGTGCATTTATATTGTCCCGTTATTCGAGTTGTGTCTACCTTTTTTGTCCATGAAATGGAATATAATTGGCTTGTACATGAAAAATATTCTTACCTATTCTTTTGAATTCATATAGCTAATTTCTTTTATGCTTTGTTTATGATTAATTTCTGTAGTGCTCATGATTTTTATTTACTTATTTGAATAATGAATGATTTTGGCTGTTATGACCAAGTCTGATTTCCAATTTGATTACTTTTTTGTGAAGGGGAATGGTTTTCTGGTTCAGCTGGATCAGATCTTATTCCACATGTGATAACAATTCCCATAGGAGAGGTATGATTTGCATCCTCTATTTCTTCTTTTAGTGCTTTGTAACTAGTTTGAAATAACTTGCTAGTTTCTTTACATTTTTGTGATATACCTATTTTGGTAGATCGAAGATGGTTGATTGTTGTACCTTTTATGTTGTTTCCATCAAGGTTCGCTTTACTAGTCCATATTGGTGTATCAACCAATGGTTGGTACAGTACGTATATGCCCCAAAAAAATGAAAATGGCTCTACAAATATTTTTAAAATAGAAAAAAAGTTAAATTAGGGTTTTTAAGTTGGAAATAAATATAAAATTAGTAAAATTTTAGTGAAAATATTCTAAATTAGGAAAGAATAGTGACACATCTTTTTCGGGCTTTAAGAAGTAGCTTTGTGGTAGGTTCTGGATCGTTCTTCTGTTAATATTGAATTATCTACAAAGAAATGATTTGAATTGTTGGATTTTTTAAAACAACTTAAACTTTAAGATTTAAATGAATTAAGTAATTGATCAATGGATGTATTTAGTTCTACTACCAAAAAGAACGATAGGATTCCATGGGCGATGCATCAGGATCCTCGATCCTATGTGTCCGTATATCAATTTGATATGTTTATCGGATCTAATCCTGAAATTGATTCCACGATATCGTATACTGATAGACTGTATGTCATTGGTGTATCAATGTAGTAATGGTCGTAGTTTGATCATCGTGAATCACACGTGTTCGAGGCGGCTCTTAAGGGAAGGCATGTATTGGTGCGAAGCATGGAGAATGTCAGAACTTCTACTTTCACCATTGATCTACTGTTTTGTATCATAAGATCGATCACCGTATTACTGCTCGAAGAAGTATGACCGATTATCATCGTACTATTGTTGGCCATAAGATTCTCTATGATACGATGGCTATGAATACGATGAGCTTTGCTTCGTGTCTACCTCATGTAGGTTCTATCGCATCCGCTCAAAATCGTCCGTTGCCTTCTCCTTCCCCTTCCATGTATAAACTTGACTAGTACCTCGTCGAGTTCTATGGTCTGAATCTTGGATGACATGTAAAAAATACTGCTCCTTAGTCCATGCACCACCCTCAAATTGTGTAGACGGGACCATTCACTCTCCGGTGTTGTCGCTATCATTAGTTGAGGCACAGCTATCCACGTCGTTGCCATGTCTCTGGACTGGGTAGGTTGTTGAATGCGATTGAGAAGGTGTTTCATCACCCGACTCGATTCTTTTCAATGGTACTACTGATGCTACTGCCTTCCCCTTTGCCTTTATTTTTGTCTTTGTACGCTGGACGGATGACTGTGGTGGTTGAGTGTCTCTAGTTCCTCGATCAGTCTAACTGACTCAATGTTGTCTAGCTCCTTCCTTCACGTTCTGACCTAGGGGAATCTTCCTCTTACTCCTCCCAAATTTGATTCAATCCACAAATCGTAGTTTTGTTGAATTCAGGAAAGTGAAAATGTGAGAATGAGAGAGATGTGAGTGAGAATTGATATGTATTGCCTCTACTGGGCGGTATGGGTTGGTACAGCGAACCTTGGTTTCCATCATGTTCTTTATTTAACTCAGGTTATTTCGCTAGATATTTATGTTATGCATCCCATTTTTTATGTTCTCAAGAAAGAACAACAACAAGATGTAAGGTCCTAATTTATTATCAGGAGAAAAGTGAATAATATCTTCACAGTAGAAGTCAAAAGGAATAAATTGAATTGCTCTAGCTCACATGGACATCAAATGCTGTGATTCACAATGTGGCAATATTGATCATCATCATCATCATTTTTATCTCAGGCAAATGGGGTAAAGAGCCATATTGCAGCTGCTGGTTTCAGTAGCATCATGTATTATGTGCCTTTGATCATACATACAGCATTTTGCATTTACAGAAGCTTACTGCGATGCAATACCACTATTCCCATCCTGATGTAGTCTTTCTTTCATCCATAACAAACGTTTTTGTAATTCTGCTATGCTTGTACAAGAAACATGATCCATTTTGCAACTGTTTTTTCTTCCTCATGTAATAATGGCATGGGTCTAGCTTATATCATCATCCTCTGAAGCTAGTCTTGGCTGGATTCCTACCAAAGAGGGTTTTGAGCAGGAGGTACATGCCTTAGTGATTTGTATACTCTTCAATGTTTGGCAGGATATTGCAACAAAGATTATGTCATTTTCACAGCAGGGACCGAGGGCTATTTGTATCCTTTCAGCTAGTGGTGTAGTTTCCACCGCAACCCTTTGTCATTATACAACTACCGGGGACACTGTCACTTACAAGGTTATAATTTTTTTTTTAAATTTTGTTTCTTTAGTTAGCATACTGGCTGCTCCATGATTAAATTTTCCTTTAATATCTTTGTAAGCACTGCAAGGCCTGATATATCAGATCATCTGGGCATTGGTAATGTTGCATTTCTGTTTTCTCATTTTATGTTACAGAAAAGTTACTGTGGCCGAGTGTGCATTAGTTATCAATCATGGATGAGCAATAGTGGGAACTTTATTTTTTTATTTTTTAGGCAGGACTATAAACCAGCAATAACCTTAAGGATAAGTTCATTTTACAGGTAAGTGAGAAAGATTAACATATACAATACAGTTCAATAGACTGATGATTCCTATACTTACGTTGATCTAAGGCTAAAATTGGCTCTCAGGTTATGGAAGCTGGTAAGTCTCTGACTGCATGCTTTTTAGAGTGAGATGTTATGATCTGGGAAATAAATCCCAGATATGGAGAACAACTCTCAAATGAAGGAAAAAAGATGCAGGCTATGGAAAATGTGGATGTTGAGCAAGATAAGCGTGATTTATTTAGG
The DNA here is from genome assembly GCA_024322285.1 of Musa beccarii. Classification (NCBI taxonomy): domain Eukaryota; kingdom Viridiplantae; phylum Streptophyta; class Magnoliopsida; order Zingiberales; family Musaceae; genus Musa; species Musa beccarii. The sequence goes on from CM044399.1 coordinate 2,198,362, forward strand.
AGGTTAGTAGTTACATTGATAGAAAAAATTTCAGATGCTTGTTTGGCAGACACATGGTTTGGAGCCCTCTTGTAATAAATTGTCATCCAGATTGCTAGATGGATTGTATTCTGGCATTGGAAAGATAAAACTGAGTGAAATTCTTGATGGATAAATGTGTTAAATAAAATCAAAGAAGAAATGACATAAGTGTAATAGGTCGGTCCTCAGGGAATTCACAATTAGAAGACCGTTTTTGTTTTGTTTGATCATTGTTGTTTATACTTCTAAAGATAAATTAAGAAAATCATTTACTTTCTGGTAGGATGATGCCTCGAACTTCTTTTGATACATTCTGGAAATATGATGACCTTTAAAAAAGTATTTTGTAGGAATGAAGTTCATGAAAGGGAATTATGCTTCTTTTGATATATTCTCGAAATATGATGACCTGTAAAAAAGTATTTAGTAGGAATGAGGTTCATGAAAGGAAAATAATTTGTAATGATGCTTTCCATTGAAAAGGACAGGTAGAAGCAGAATTTTGCCAAGGTAAGTTCCAAAATATCGGAATCGGATTTCCATCAGTAGGTTTAGTTGGCTCAGCTTAGATCTGTTGGATCCATTAGAATTTGGTAGCATTGACGAAAAGTTGCCAAGAACTCGTTGGAATCACCTAGTATCATTTTGACTTTTGATCAAGGATTGACTTAATGTGTCAAGGATTAGCGGGGATCATCAGAGATTAGTTGGGAATCAGGTGAATGCATCGTTGAACTACATCTTTAAATTTGGGTCAATTATGTCCATACATTAATTTGGGATCTGTCCACACCTCAACAAATAAGCGGGTTTCTTTGTCCGCCTGCACAAACCCACTCTTTTGGCCGGTGTTTGAAGAATTTTGCCGGGGGCTTCTAGAAATGAGAGGAGGGATATTGTGTCTATGAAAGGTCTTTAGGGAATATTAAGCTGACAGGTAATTTGCAATCGCGGTTAGCAAGAGAAAAATTATATTTTGTCATGTGAATTAATAAGAAGAAAAAAAAATTGTGTTGCACCTTTCGACTGGTAAAGAACTCTTGTGGCTGCTTCCCACTGGTGTGTATTTCCTCTGATCTCTAGTTAATAAGGTGATGTTAACAAGAGTGGTTTACTTGTACACAGTATCTTTATAATTGATGTTAGGAATTAGATTTTGATAGCCAAAAAGAGTATAGTTAAAAGATGGATTAAAATTTGAAATTACTAACTTTTGCAGCCACAGTGTGCCATCCAATTAAGAGTTCTTTCTCCTGCTTAAGACCAATGCAATTTGCTTTTTTTTTTTTTGTTTTTTTGTCTGTCTTTATGTGTTGCCTTGTACTCATCAAAGTTTATCTGTCATTTTGGGTCTGAGAAGTTTCTAAACCAAACGCTGTTCATCTTCAACTTATACAGGGTCACTATCAAATACTTTGTTTATCCGGCTCATACATGGCCTCTGATGCCGCCGATGGATCGCTAGGTCGATGCGGGTGGCTTAACATCTCTCTGTTTGCTCTCGATGGTCGGGTAATTGGTGGTAGCGTTGCCGGACCGCTGTTAGCTTCGAGTCCTGTACAGGTGACCTCTTCGTTCCTTATATGACTGTGCAGTCGTGATGGTACATGAATCTTTTTATATTATATCTTCAGACCTTCCTCTGATTTGTTGCTCGAGGGGGCAGGAAAACTTGATTTCCTCGTTATGAACTTTGTTTCTGCATTTGCTTCTTGCTCCAACATGTTAATATCGTTCAGGTCATTCTTGTCTAGGTGGTTGTGGTGAGTTTTGTTCTCCCGGGATCAGACGCCAAGAACAAAGGCATAGCCATACCTGAATCTGAACATTTGAACGAGGACGGTCAGCCGAGGATGCCATCATCACTTCCGACTCAGAGCCTTTCCCCATCTCAAGTCGGAGGATGGTCGAGTTCCAGGCAAGTGGACGCGAGCGCTCATCTCAGTAGCATCGACTTAACCCATGGGTAGAACCTGTAGATTGTGTGGGTCCTTTTTAGCGACTCTTACACCTTTACGTAACTAGCACGGTTCCAGTGACACTCTAGCGTGCAATCGAGTTCGTAGAATAGTTAAAAAGAGTCGAGACCTTGGGTTTCTTTTTCTATAAATAAAAATTTAAAAATTCAGATCTTTAACGGGATTATAAGTTCAATTTTTTTTATTCTCCTCTATTATCACCTCGGTATAATAATAATAATAATAATTTATGACACGAGAATTTGTTAATATATTTTAAACTTGTTGTCACCAACCTTTAGTAGAAATGTTAAAAGTAAAAATCTGATAAAAAAAATAATTAAAAATATAAAATTATGATAAAACCCTTTTCAGACTTTTAAAGGATATTATTAGACGACACTGTCTAATAAAATAAAATCAATTAATGCAGAAGAAGGTAAACCACCACCGTAAAAAATAAAAAAAAACTTTTTGTTTAAAATTCATATTCATAAAAATTCCGATATCTTAAAGATTAATATACATTTTTAATTTTAAAATTTCTCCTTTCTGAAAGATTTTAAAAAGATTTTCCAACTGTGTAATGACCCATCTGCTTTGCTTCTCATGTTGATATGCCCAATTTGGCCTACTATTTCACAAACAAGTCTGCAACCCGTGCGGCAACAGAGCAGACAACTAAAACACACAATCCACACGCATCACCACAGAGAGGGAGAGCCCGCGTCGAACACCTCCCACACGCCCAGCGTAGTAAATGAGAAGTATGCTACATTAGCTCGCCGACAGCCTCTACTCCGTCTCCTCCAACCCCTGCTTATGGATCTCCTGCTGCGGTCGATCACCTTCCGTCTCTGCTACACGAACAGGAATAGCAGTAATAAGACCTGAAGGTTGGCATGCATCTCGTGATTTCCATCTTTATTGTGTACGAACCTTTTCTCTGGTGCTCGATCGACGGCGAGGCATGAGACTCCCGTCGTCCGCCAACCCAAGATGTAACGGCACCTCTGAGTCGCCCCATCATACCCAACTTTCCACTCTTCGCGTTGGAATCCGTCACCGCCGCCCCCGCCTCCTCTGCCCCCTCCCTCCTCTTCCGTATCGCATCCGATATCACCTCGTACAGTGCCTTATCCGCCTCTCCAGGTTTCAGCTTCTCCGCCAGCATCACTCGGACTCCAGAGCCAACACGGGCGCTGCCACCCTCTGCTGCGCTGGCCCCCTGCTGCACCTTCTCTATCACACCCGCCCCCGTCTCAGCCACCGTCTCGTATGGGGCCTTCGCAGTTGCCGTGATCTTATCGGTGCAGCTCGGCGGCTTCTCTGCTTCCGATATATTGTGGCCTCCTCTTGCTTCGTTCTTCACCGGCGGCTGGTCGGTCACGGTCATGGCCTCGAAGGCCTGGATCACGGGCGACGTCCCTATGTCCTCCCCACCTGCCGCACGACAGCTGCCTGTAACTCCAGCAACGAGAACGATCCAGCTAAGTTCAGTCTCTTACTGCATGCTTTTACCTCTTTGGGCGGAAGTTTCCGACATCGGAGCAGCAGGATCCTCTTCCAAGCTCCCGACGTAGTCCTTCAGACGCGCCGTCTCCACATCTCTCGCCTTCTCGCCACCGGCACGGCCTGCGATTCCTGTTCGTCAACTACGAGTCGTGAGCAGAGGTGAGACAGAAGGCGTACCAGTGGCGCCGTGGACCGCATGGTCCTCCAGTCTTTCTTCGTCATCCTCTCCGTAGCCTTCCTCTTCTTCGCTCACGTCGCGGCGGTCGTCATGGTCGTCGTCGCCATGGCCATGCTTCCTTTTGCTGATGGTGTCCTTGATCTTCTTCACCTTTTCCTTTACCTTCTCGAGCACCGGCTTCTTCCCGTGGTGCTCCTCTTCGCCTTCCACGGCTGCCCACAGTATCATTAAACAGCAGAAACAACACCGGATCGCTATTGAGCTACAACGACGTCGACCGTACCTGCATGCAGACCAGGCCGTTCCGGTTGTAGTTCGTCCGCATGGCCGCGCACAGGCGCCCCCTCCACGTTCATTGCGACTGCGATGAAAGAGATTGGCATCGAGGCAGAGAGGTATAAATGGAGGAAGAAAGCATGGGAGCGAGGATAGAGTTGCTAATGTTCTTGTGCCACCTAGGGGGCCACGTGGAGGAAGAGTGGCGCTGTTGGCAGCGCTCCGAAGACGTGGCGACTGTCGCAGGTTTCGCACCGGCTCGCACTGCAATTGGAATAATTCGAATGAATGGATAAGCACTGATAGTAAAATAAATTGAAATGTAATTTTAATTTTTATTATTTCTACCACTTCGATCGGAATTATCATTTCCTGAAAATTAAAATTAAAATCAAATTTGAAGCAGCAAAGTACATAAAGTTAAGCATGGATTGTGGAGGTACACAGGATGAAAATTATTCTGTGGCTGCAGAAACTCCAGTCGAGATTTTGGGATTCTAATTTTATTTGGATTTCTAATTTTATTTTGTAGTGTTGAATCGTAGACACAATTTGGTTACATGTCACGTAGTGGATGGCCACATCCACTCGTATCCGCTTCGTATGACCTTAGCACCACCATTTTGTGTGATCTCATTGTCTCCCGCCCTCTCCCAATCTCCTCCACATCTTATATCGCTTCTCCTCCGCCTCTCCCTTTCTCTCTCAGATACATCCTCTTCTTTCTCCCTCCAACCCACTCTGCTTTCATCTACTATGGCCGCCGCCGCCGCCGTCATCCTCGAGCCGCTGGCGGTCCCCTGCCCTTCCCGTGGCGCGGCCTTGGCCTCCGCTCGTTCTCCCCGCGCCCCTCGTCGGTCGGGGCTCCTCCTCCCCCGGTTCAGCGGCCTGAGGTGCGCTCCGCTTCCCTCGAGGGTCAGGGCGGCCGCGCCGGCCCGACCGCGGGCCGTCGGGAGTGGAGCCGTGGTCTGCGAAGCGCAGGACACGGCGGTTCAGCGTATGGCCTTCTCCTTCTTGTTCGTTTCTTGTGTTTCATGTGCGTATGCCTTGCCTAGGGTTCACTTAAGGCGGGAGTGGGTTTCCTTGGTTGGATTAGGGTGAAACTCATCTTAGGCTTTCGTCTTTGCTGAAGACGATGAAACTAAATCTGGGTGTGAGACTCTATCTACTTGGATTTATTTGAATTGAAATCTTGGAATTTTTTCAAGCAATCGTGTCTTGAATGATCGAATTAACGAACTTGGAACTTGGAAGTGAGGGTATGGCAGCATTGTTGTTGTGGGTTGTAGCAAATGAAACATAACGTGATCGGATTCACATGTCTCCGCCCTCCAGGAGCGATTCTTGTTATCTACTTTGATGCCCAATGTCGTATGAGGATCGAGATTTAGGTTTCTTTGGTTCATAGCTTCCGTTTATTCTAGATGCAGGAGCCATTTTCTTTGAACTTATTTTTGGAACGAGTTTTAGAAAAGGTTTCTCTGCAAACATCATAAGTTGGCATATGATAATATTTTTTATATATTACCTACCTAGATCGTCCAAAAAGATGAGAAAAGAAAGAAAAACTAAAAAAAAAAGCAGGAGATAAATCAGGTTTGATTGGAGATTCCACTAAAAAAAAAAACATAGGTTCAGATCATACAGTGTGTTTTTTGTTTTATTTGATACAAATTATAATAAAATAATTTAACAAAACCAAAAAGTTGAATTGTAACTTGTATTTGACCTTCCTGCATGAGGTCAATAAAAAAAGACAATGACATTACTCTATCAAAAGTCCCACTGATTGCCACTTCTGTATTCTGAATATGTGATTCCTGCTAAAGTATTGGGAATTAGATCTAAGATGATTCCGGATAGAAAAACTTTAATCATTTTGGGTTGTTTTAAGAGGACTAAAAGGGAGGCAAGCTCTACTCCTACCTATTAATCTGAAATATCCATGAATCTCGATGGCCATAAGTTGGCAATTGTTGTGAGAAAAGCCCTAGAATGCCTGGAATTGCAGAAATACTTGTGGAAGTTTACTCATGAAGAAATATTATTTGTCAAAAGAAATATGGAAATACATCATTTCCAAAAAAGGAAAGAAGAAATGACTGATATAGTTTTATCCAAAGCAAGTTTGACAAGTTTGATTCTCATTCTAGAATGATGCAAGCTGCAATCGTTACCTATGATGCTAAGGAATTAAAGGAGTTCAGTATTATCTTCTCTCCCTTGCTCTTTAATCTATCTTCATTATCACTACTCATTACTATCTTTTGCTTTCCCTCTCTCTCCCTCTCTATCTCTTTCTCTCCCTACGTTCTTAAATTTCCATGTGTTTGTCTTTCATCAGTTAGTGTCATCCTCATTAGTCTCTCATGGAAAGTAAGAGGGGTTATGATGGTATATGGAAATAAATGAAGACACTTCTAACAAATTTAACCTTGACCATTTTTAGCAATGTAGTTGTAGACATTACATTTGAAAAATTCTAATACAAATAGGTTATATCGTGGATATATTATGCGGGAGTCAGATCAAGTAATACCTATTATATATTTAACTATTATATGAAAGATAATTCGTTGTAATGAAGTCCCTGAGGTATATACTATCGTAAAGTTGTTTGTAAATGATAGATTCTGCAAGAGTGATAGATTTGATTGTGAATGTATAAGATCATGTTCGTCAAGGCATATACAAATCTTTTATCTTGCTTGTGAATTATAGACTTCTGAATAACATCATGCATCCAAATCTTGATCTGCTGATCTGTGATCTAATTGTTGAACATTGCTCTATCGTCTTAATTTTTTAGGCATTTGTTTGAGTTGAGTTTCAAGGGAATTGCTTGCAATCTAAATTGATGTGTATGCATGTCTAATTTAGTAGGCATATGATATCTCTTTCTGCAAGTTCAACTGACCTCCATGAGTGATCTATAGTGTCGTGACAATATTCTGGCATAAGAGTCCGGAACATAAACATGGTAAAATTCTTTGCTATGAATTTAGAATGAGGCTTCTTCTTTCATAATCTTTTTGTTGCACATGGTGATAAGGTTAATGATCTGCCTCCACCGATAAAAAAATTGCTGTGTCCGAGTATTGTGGAGTTTATATGCCCAAGTGGATGTACCATGTCGTTCCATCTTTTATCAGGTTTGTTAGCTCCATCTTTTACCTGCCACTTTTTATTCGTATTACAGTTCCAGAAGTGGGTAAGGCGACATGGCAGTCGCTCGTCCTGGACTCCAATATCCCAGTTCTAGTTGACTTTTGGGCCCCATGGTGTGGGCCATGTCGAATGATTGAGCCACTTGTTATCAAATTGTCAAAGGTTTACGAAGGAAAGCTGAAGTGCTACAAGCTCAACACTGATGAAAACCCGGACATCGCCTCTCAATATGGGATTCGAAGCATCCCCACTATGATGATCTTCAAGAATGGTGAGAAGCAAGATGCTGTAATTGGGGCGGTGCCAGAAAGTACTTTGATCAAATCTATCGAAAAGTTCATCTGAGTTTCGAGTGTATTCCTCCAACAAGGAGATGAACTTGTTTCAGTAATCTTTTTGAAGTTTGGGAAGGCCATTTATGTATGTAAATCAACATTATCTTTGCCTTTAGCAATCTCCCAAGTGTACTACTGTGTATATTTTGTCGGAAGGAGTTAGCATTACTTCTCATCCTTTTTATGTAATTGCAATGCCCACTGCTGATATTTGAGTCTTGGTGTGTAATATGGTTGTAGATCTGACAAATTGCTGCAAGATCAATGGATTTTGCTGCTCCTACATCTTCTTAGACTTTGTGGTCTGGTGTTGGAGGGAAATGATTAAACAGGATTATGTGTTGCAAATGGTAGAGGGCAATTCTAAGATCCATCATGTAGCAATATCAAGTTTCATTGAAAATGAGCCACCCTAACATTAAGTTGAATGTGTTTGATAGGTCATGCATACATATCTTGTTCTACAAATAAAAGGACGCATGCCATATTGTAACATAGATCCTTAACTAATGGAAAAAAATTCATTTTGGATTAATAAATCACTTTGTAATGGAGGGATACATGTTATCATTACTTTATGGGAAATAACATCCCAAGTAAGAAATTAATAATTTTTTCTTATTTATAGGTGAGTCTAGAGATTTTAAGTTCAATTTTGATTATATAGACAAGTCCAAATTCATTCATTTATCAAGTGTAACTTCAAAACATGTATCCATTACATCACAAATGAGCAACAATATCTTTACAGTGAATCTACAGTCTTTTTCGTATTGGTTCCCTAATTTTAGGGACTTAAGTCTAATTTGATGTGTTTTCGAATTGATCAAGCAAACAGATGTAACTATGGAATGCATGCCCGTCTTACAAGAATATTTGCATAATAAATTCCTAGCTTTGTTCATTTTTTGATTATTTCACAGGCTTTTAACTCCAATTTGATATGTTCTTAGATCGATTTGTTGAATTAGTGTATCCTCAGACTCGTTATCATCGATTACATCTTTCGCCATAAGAGGACAAAAACTACTCAATAGTAATTGAGTAAATCTATATTTTTTTATTTTTTTTTGATAATTTTAGAGATTTTTAAGATATATTTTTAAGTTGATTCAGACGAATCTAATTTGATGAAAAATAAAAAAAGGATCCTAGGACCTTAATTCTTAAGACCATTAGCGACAAAATTAATTTAAACAGTGCCAGTTGTAAAGCGAAATTTTAACCGTTCTAAATAGATTCAAAGTTGTCAAAATGCCCTTATCGAAATCTGAAATGTTAAATTTACCATCACTAGCTCTGCCTGATGTGCTCTCTCGACCGTCCGATCCTTGCTACGGAGGGTCAGTTTCGGAATAAGAGAAACGTCATTTGCATATGACGAAGGGCGCCATCGGTATCGCTCATTTCAAATTCACAAAAATCCCGCTCCCTCTCTCTGGTCCTGCGCTTCTTTCCATTCGCCTACACGAAACCCTAAGCGAGAGAGTGGGAGAGGCGGAGGGAAACCCCTCGATCGATTGGCGTAGCAATGGCGACCAATATAGGGATGATGGATGCGGCTTACTTCGTCGGTCGGAACGAGATCCTCGCATGGATCAACTCTACCCTACAACTCAATCTCTCGAAGGTCGAAGAGGTGAGTCATTTGTCGATCCTTTGTTGTTTATTTAGATCGGCTGAGACAGCGTCTTAATGAATCGTTTTGCGTTTGATGGGTCCGGACTGGGGCGAATTGGGGGCTCCCAGGCGGCGTCGGGGGCGGTGCAGTGTCAGCTGATGGACGCCGTCCACCCAGGGATCGTGCCGATGCACAAGGTCAACTTTGATGCCAAGAGCGAGTACGAGATGATCCAGAATTACAAAGTCCTTCAGGATGTCTTCAACAAACTCAAGATCACCAAGGTCTACCCTTCTTCTCTTGTTCTCTCTCTTCCTTTTTCCTGTTCTTTGGGTTGAATGGCGAGTTTAAATGCATGCAGTAAAAAGATTTCATTTTTGTGCAGTATTTTCTTGATTTATCAGCCATTAGGGCTTAATATGTAGGAATCTCAAAGCTTCTCGAGAAATCTGTCAGGTAGAAACAAAACTTTTAAGATTGTGTCTTGAGTGGCTATACATATATGTTGAAGTGGTTGCAAATATTGTGACATTTTCACATATCAATGTCTTGCATTTGCACTAAGATGCTTTTTTGGTCCCTCTTCTTTGATGATTAAGAGTGGTTTTTCATTTTGAATATGCTGATTATTGCGACCCTGTCAATCTTTTGATGCTTGTGATTTTCTGTAACTGACGGAAACCTTTTCTAAATTACATTTGAAATTCATGGAAGATGTGTTGAAGATTTCCATAGGTGGAAAAACCTTCTCATTCGTGATGATTCCTCCATTATACATGTTTTATTAATCATGATCATGATTGATTTTGGCGAAATTAATCCAAGCAAAATCCATTTTCTCACATCTTCTGCTATTCAATTTGGTAAAACCAATACGTATTTGTTTTCCATGGACATATATTCAGGAATTATTTGTTTGAAATGACTATTTTTCCCTGAAATTAGTAAATCAAAAGCAATTTTGTAAAGATTTGCTCCCTTGCACTGTTTTTAACTTGTCGATCATTGTGTCCGGCTGACTGCTTATGCATGTTATTACGAGTTCTGAAGATGGCAATACAATGTAGTGATGGTTTGTCCGTAGACTAGAACGCTTTAGGCAATCATATAAACGATATTGTAGTTTGATTAACATGTAAAAATACTGTTGGTTTGACTGCCATATTATTCAGGATTCTAGCTGACCAATTTAAGATTACTTATAGACTCTTAAAACATACTGTATGCCTTCGTTTTCCCTTGAAAAAAATCACGACCTCTGTCATATCAAACCTGGACATGATGTTTATTTGCCTATTTTCTGTCTCAAATGATAAATGCTGGTCTTAGAAATATATCTGTGAATGAGCATTTCATTTCAACACATACATGGAACTAGAGGTGTAGTGCTGGCCATATGAATATATCTGTGATTCATTACATGGAAGGAGACTAGCAGGTGGGAATGTTGGTTGATGCCACATGTACTACTTATCATGCTGGGCCCACACCATGCATGGTTGGTCTCACCAATATTTCATATAGAATGAATTTTTGGTGGTGTTTTTCTATTTTCTCGTAGTTTCTATAAATGATTAAAAATCTAATGATAGAAATATGAGATACACAAACTTCAATTTTGTGTAATTCCATTACATGGATTAAAATTTTAAGCCTTTCCAAATGAATCTGCCATTTGATGCATGCATAATTTTTTAGGTTTCACTCAATTGAAATTCTTGAATCTCTCTATTCTATCTATCTAGATATTTAGCAAATGGTGAATTACTTTCCCTGGACTATGCTTCTGTGATAGTCTATATCTTGCTGACAAGATTGAGGATTTGATAATGTACACTACATGTATATGATATTTTGTATATCATTAAAATAGTCTAAGATGCTGGTCATATGCAATTAACAAATTCATTTTATAGAATTGTAATCATGTTTTGCTGAATGCGTTGGATGAGAAATTATGAATTATTCTGCCTAACTTCTTGGAATCACAAGTCAACAGAGGGAGTTCCTTGCCATAATTGGCTAGAACAGATGTATCGATGAAAGGTCATTCTCGGCAATAATTAACTATTCTTTTTTGGAATTCTGATGAATGTGTTATTTTTTTTCTTGCTATTGTCAGCACATTGAAGTCAACAAACTTGTGAAAGGAAGGCCCCTGGATAATTTGGAGTTCATGCAGTGGATGAAGAGATACTGTGATTCTGTTAATGGCGGTGTCTTGAACAAGTAAATTTTGCTCCTTTTTCTGCTTTCTTACTCAGTTTTATAACACTTTATTTTGTTAAAAAAATGTTATCTTTAGAATATTAATGCGTAATAAGCTAAGCAACAATTTAAATTTCTATTGATGAATGTAAAATATATGGATATCATTGTTTTCTCGGATAGTACGGACATCAGGCTCTTGGTTAAATATAATGTGTCTTTGTTCATTGAAAAATATGTTTTCATACAATCAATTGAATATTTGACACTGCTATTCTTCCGCCTGAAAGATCAATTATCATTTTTGCTTCCATCTATCTTCTGCGATATTCTTTGCCAGTTATAACGCTCTGGAGAGAAGGGATTCTTGTAAAGGTGGAAAAGAAGCGAATAGGAGGGCAGCACCTTCTCAAACATCAGTCAGATCTTCGTCTGCTGTCCTTAAAACTCAAGCCCCACATACCACAAAAAAGAATGATGGGCATGCTGGAAATGCATCACATAAAGCCGCAAAACCTGATACCTCTGTCTCTCAAGCATATGATGAAAAGGTAAGATTGCTCGATGATGAAACTTTGTTTTCCAGGATAATTTGCCAAAGAACTAAGCTTAAACCTCCGAGGCAAAGCGCAGATCACAGAGCTGAAGCTTTTTGTGGATAGTCTTGAAAAAGAAAGGGATTTCTACTTTGGTAAACTGAGGGACATCGAGATCTTGTGCCAGAACCCGGAGATAGAGCATTTACCTGTGAGTCAAACTTCTCTGTTTTATTATATTAAGAAGGGGATATGCTAATCAATCAACGAAGGAACTTCGTTGAAGAAATATTTTGATCGTGTGCAATACGTCACTTCTATGCAGATTGTTGGTGCCATTCAGAAGATCCTGTATGCCACAGATGATAGCTCATCCGTTGTGGCAGAAGCACAAGCCATGATAGTAGCGCAGCGGCAGAGTGGATCACCACCACTCAGCCCAATCCCCGAGACATCTGAAGAAAAACCAAAACAGGAAGCACAGAAGAGAAAGGACATCTGCACCCTCGAGTTCGACATGGCAGCCAATTCGACCTTGTCCCCGAGACAGAGGCTTTCCGACATCTCAGATGTGCACTGCTGTGGATCACCGCTAACAAATTTCTGAAAACTTGTTGAGTTCGAGTACAGGTGCTGTTGTTTAGTTCTCTTATGTGCTTCCTTTTTAAGTTGTTTGTTTCCCTACCAATTTAATTTCTTTTTTTTCCAGTCAGGTCTTCGGGACAACGGAATGTTGCCATTGATTTGGAATTTCATATGTTACCTGATGTGAAACTCGGTGCCAAATTAATCTGTATACATCAACTACAAGTTTTGATGATTTAGGAGACTTGTCGTGAGTTAAGGCCTAATGGATCAGGATGGAACCTTCAAGTATGTGCACTCGCTTTATCATGCTGTTTCATGTTTTCTTTGGATAATGTCCGTATAAATTTTTAGCCATCGTGCTTTCATAATTTTGACCATTCAACTACTTTGGATTAGATCAGCTAGGAAAGGCATTAATGAATTAACCATTCCTTTAAATATTATTTTCAAACTTTTTTTTATTTATTCTTGTGTGTATATTATCCGTTTAAAGTTTCTATTCACATTTTTTTAAAAAATAACTAGTTCTGACATGCATCCATTAGGAATACTACATTAATAATATGAAATTTTCTGAGAGTTATATGCGCAACCAGCAAAGCAATTTCACCAAACTGCATGACCATAGGACACCGACTACAGACATGAAACACCAAAGTGCTCCAACAGTATAGCTTCACGTGTCAAGGAAGAATCTGACGCTACCAAAAAAGACTATTTACTGCACAGTTTCTTCCACCTTTGTCCTCATCCACCGTTCGCAAATGGCCATCAAGAAGTCTCGTTTCAAGCAGCATATCATGGAATTAGGGTTGTTGGAGCGTCCACCGAAAATATTACAAGGAAGGAGAAGAAAACAAGGATCTCATCGCCATCGTATAATAACAAGAATCCACAAAGTGGTGTGGCCACTAAAATCATGGAACCAAAGAAGCTACTGCAACCACCAAATCCAAGTCTCTGACCGGCCTAAACACTAAACACTGAACAGAGTGTAGACAGAGGAGCGGATCGGAGCAGATCTAGCGGTATGAGCTCATGCCCACGGCGGGAGCTTCGCCGTAGGGCGGCGCGCCGGAGCTGCGGGCCGCCTTTGCGTAGTACACGTAGTACAATTCGGAGAGGACGGCGGTGAAGAGGACGAAGGCGGCACCGGCGGCGAAAACGCCCTTGCGCACCGTCTCGCACGACAAGTTGCCGTCGAAGAACATGTTCCGGTAGCGGGTGTGGTGCGCGTTACGCACCGACCCGGCGAGCAAGCACGCCTCCGCTATGAGGAACGTCAGCCTGCAACATCCACCGCCGCAGATCCAGATCAAATAACAAAAACTTGGGCTCATTGGAGATAATTGGAGGAGGAGATGCGTATGTACCAGGAGAAGAGGAAGAGGAGGAGGGCGCAGGCGCGGGGGCCGCCGGGGCCGAGGGAGCGGCCGCAGCAGAAGCACTTGCTGACGGCCATGAGGATGGCCTGGCTTAGGAGGAGGAAGAGGAAGGCGCCGACGCCGTAGCCGGTGGCGATGTCGGAGTCGTAGACGCAGTAGTTGTAGCTTTTCTCCGAGTCGGTAACGACCGTAGCCTGCAACATCACACCAAATCAACTCAGATCGGGTTCAGGGGGAGACGGGGACGAGATCTCCGGCTCACCTTGCTGCGGCGCTGCTCGGCGGCGACCGCAAGGCCGAAGGCGATCAGGTCGACCAGGAAGACGAGTCCGAGGACCAGCTTGGACGCCATGGTACGGGGCCGATGTTCTCTCTCCCTCTCCCTCGATCCTTCTGGCGTCTTCTATGGGTGTCGGTGGAAATAAAGGTCAATGAGAAGTGGACTGAACGCTAGCAGAAAACCCGATGATTGGAGTTTTGTTACTGTTATCATCGTGGTTGTTGCTGTCGTTGTTTACCGCTGGTCTAAGAAAGCTGTGGGCCCACCGGTTTTCTTTGATAGAACTTTGCCACTTGGGTCACTCACTACCAAATCCACCGATCGTCTGATCTCGCCTCGGATCACCCAATGGGAAGGCAGGTAGGTTTGAGGAGGTAAAAGAGTATTTCTAACAAAAGGGTTTTGTTATATTCTTTAACTGGTTGTTGCATGATTAATCTCCGGGTCGATGAGGTTGTGATGACAGCTGGAAATCCGGAGATTAATTAAAATACTTATAAAAAGCATTTTTTTTATTATTATAGAAAGCACACTACCACAAGGGAAAGCGGGAAAGATATCAGACTTGAATGTGAGGAGGAGCCGGACGGGACCGGAGAAATGAATCCCTCTCGTTTCCTAACCCTTCTAATCTCATGTCTGTAGGCAGATCGAGAGAGCCATGAAGTTCAAGGCATTCCTCACCCAGGACGGCGTCCATCTCCTCGACAAGCGTACGCTTTTCTTCTCTCAGTCCGCGACGATCTCTGTTGCTCATTTCCGCAAACACCTTGCATGCTCTTTGCTGTATATAACTATTGTAGGTTTTCTCCCCGCCCTCGACAAGCTTGGACGCATCTGCCATGTTTACCTGACTCCCGATCACGCCATGTTCCTCCAGAACCTCCTCAGTGGCGACGGCGTGCAGTCCGTGGCGCAGTTCAACAAGGACGTCCTCTTCCGAGACTATCGAATCTCCAGCCAGAATGCCGGCCGCATCGCCTTCGCGGTCGATGTTGCCCTCCTGCACCGCGCCCTCCGCAGCGCTCTCACCATCCAGGCTCAGGCCCGGGACGACACCGCGGCCATCCAGATCAAGCTCGTGAAGAAGCTCCCCGCGGGCTCGCGCGACCCCGCTCCGTTTCTCTCGTTCGAGACCAAGGGGCGGGTCTCCGCTGTGGTGCAGGACGTGCCCATCTCCAAGCCCCTACCCCGGGACGACGTGCAGCAGCTCCAGTCCGCCCTGGAAGCCGCGCAGGACCTACCCCAGGTACCGGTTTTAGAATCAAGATCAGTTCTTTTGGCTTAAAATTGTGCCAGTTTCAAATGTAACCCGGCTATTTTGTGCAGAAGATGTAGAATTTAAGGAAGGGAAAGGAAGGAAAAGAAAAGAGAGCTAGAGCGGGTTAGAAGAGCTTCTCTTAATGTTTATTGCTTGTTCCATCTGCCCAACAACAACAAAAAAATAAAACTAAAAAATAAAAAATAAAAAAAAAAATAAAAAATCTGTTTTTTAAAATAAAAATTGCATTTAGATTTGATGACTCGTGTAGCTCGTGGTTTTCTGAAAGAAAGTGTGTACTAGATCTCAGTTTGCTCGTTGATTTTGTAGGTTGATTCATTGGTTTTGATCGGTTTCTTTGAACTGGAATTGACTGCTTGCTTGCTAAATTGTTTATTTTGGATTTCGGTTCACGGTTTTTTTTTTCCTCTTTTCTCTTCACAGAATATTTTATTAAGCCAAAAAGTTTTCTGGTTGATATTTTCTACTCGATTAAGCTAGCTTAATTGGCTGATCGCTTAGTTGCCATGTTTCTTCCTGTAGACTCTGGTTCAGGTCCAAGATCTTGCTCAGCTACAGAGCTTAGTGGACCGGCTGAGGAACGTCGGAGACCTTCTCACGGTTGCCATTACCCAGTACGGTGACCTCCATCTGCAGGTGTCCACCTCACTTATCACTGTTGGTTCTGAGTTCAGGAGGCTGAGAGTCCTTGGTGTGCGTGGTATATTGCTGCCTCCACCGCCCTTTATGTCACCAAAAGGATAGTTCAGTTCAACATTAATCCTTTGTGATTCATTTCAGCTGATCCACCAATAGGTGATCGAACTCTAAGCGCTCCGACGCGTACTGAGATGGCGATTCAGAAGGGCCAAGGACTCTCAGTGGTCTGTAATCCATGAGAGATTTTGATTCTTTTTCCCTTCATTGGACTTTCTCTTGATTGGTTTTCTATATTCACGACAGCAAGTGAGCCTGAAGCATCTTGCAAAGAGCTTGCAGTGTCACTTGGCAAAGCCGGATTGCGCCTTCTACGGTAAGGGATGCTGGGTTGCTTATGATTTATCTTGATATGGTGCCCATCATATTGATTTTACAAAGTTCCTTTCATGCAGGTATCGCTCCTCAGGGGGCTTGCCTGACAGTGATATTCCAGTTCTTCATTCCGGGGACTCGACTGACAGATAAATCCATCAGCTTCTACTGCAGGCTTCCGGTCCTTGACCCAGGCTCCGGCCCTTGAGAAATGTAAAAGTATATAACAGTTTTACTGGAAAGTTCTTGAAAATAATTTAGGTACAATTACTATAAGACTTGGCTGCCAATATATCTGTTTATAAACTCTTCTCTTTTTATGACTGTTTAACTCTAAATCTTGCAATAGTGTCTTTGGATAACATGAATGTTTTGTTTGGATTTTAGTATCAACTTCATTTTAACTAGAAAATTCTTGAGTGAGAATTCAATAAATATTTCACTCATGAAGTGATGACGAATTATGTTTGGTGTGTTCGTAGAAGGTAGGATTTTTCGTTATTGCAATAGTAGATTTATTTTTGTAGTAGATTTTTATCGATCTATCTTGTTTTTCTTGAAGATATGTTTGAATTCTTTGGAGTCGTTTAATATGCTATGCTTGTAGTTGTAATATACTTTGTCTCAGAGTTTGAGAGAGTAATATATTATTGCTTTTTTGTTGTCCATGAAATCACTTTTAAACCAAGACTAAACATAAATTGCTTTTTCTATAATCTATACAATCAGCTTAATCATTATTTATATAATAATACAATTTAAAATATTTTATCTGCTCATAATGGATGTTATAATTGAGAGTTCTCTTGATGTATTTAAAAACTCTTTTAGCTACTCTAGAGTAATGCTTGCTAAGGCTATACATGAATTTGGATATAAACTAATTATAAACATAATATCTAACTTTGAATATAAACGAAATAAATTAACCCTCCAATTAAGTTTCTATATGGTTTCTGATATGTTTTTCCAATTCCATTGTTTAACTTAAGTTTATTGTTTATATTTATTTGGAATATTCGTTGACTTGTAAGTTCTCGTATGAAACCTTTTTAACAAATCTTTAGCATATTTTCTTGACTAAATTTTTTATTTATATTTTAAATCATTTTCATTCTCAAAAAATAATATAAAAGTGCCAGATTACTTATTTTAAAATTTGACATCATATTTTTCTTAAATTTAATAAGTAAATATGATGTATTTTTTAGTATAAATCATATTATCCACATATAAACAGATAATAAGAATTTTCATACCTTAGGCTTTTATATATAAAGTTGGTTCACTTAAACTTTTTTTAAAAACTATATTAAAGAAAGCATTTATTAATTCTATTGTACTATTCCATCAATGTTTGTTTCAAAGCATTGCTTTATCCAATTTGTACATTTTATCTTTTAGTCCTTTACTTTCAAATCCTTCATGTTGTCTCACATAAACCTCTTTTCACAACTTTTCATTGAAGAAACTCGATTTAATATCAAATTGATAAAACTATCATTTTTCTAAGCTGCTAATAGTAATACTATTCTAATTTTATAAATTCTAGCAACTAGAGATAAAGTTTCTAAAAAATTGATGCTTGAAATTTGAATATACCCTTTGACAACTGAATGAACTTTATGTTTTTATAGCATGCCATCAATATTAAATTTTGACTTGTATACCCACTTGAGTCCAATTACTTCTTTTCTTGGAGGTAAAAATCTACTAACTTTCAAGTTTTATTTTTTTTTCAATAGTTTGTAGTTCATCGTTCATTGCTTACACTCATTTTTGTTTCTAAGCTGGAACTTTAAAACAAATATTTTCTAAAGCAAAAAGCAAAATATGTAAAATCACCATAGTGATATGTGGAATCATTTAAAATATGAGAAGATTTGGGTGAGGTATTAACAATAGACAATGTGTCATGTGTTTAATTTCTTAGTTGTAGGATCATAAAATCTAAAACCTTTTGTCTCATTACTACACATCACAAATATGTATTTAACATTTTTATCATCAAGTTTGCTTCTTTTTTCTGTAGGAACATGAAAGTAAGTAATACAATCAAATACCTTTAAATGACTTATATGTGGATTTTTGTTCAACTATACTTTATAGGATGTTTTTTCTTATACTACCTTGATAGGAAAGCGATTTAACAAATATATTACATTACTCATAACTTTTGGTCCAAAACTCTTTTGGGATTATTTTTTCTTTAAGCATACACCTGGCAATATCAACCACAACTCGACTTTTCCTATGAATGTTTGTATTCTTGCAAAAATAAAAAATAAATTAGAAATGAATTCACCCCCTCTATTAGTACATAGAGTATTAATAAAACAGTCACTTTATTTTTCTACATATATTTGGAAACTTTTCAAAATAGAGAAAGCGCTTTTTCTTTCAAAAAAGTATACCTACATTATCCTTCTACAATCATTTGTAAATAATAAAAAAAATTACTTTTACTATGTGAGATGATTTGACATCGTCAGACTCTACACTTGGTAGCGCCCACACGAGCTGTGGGAAGTGTTGGCTGGTCCGGTGATGAACTTGTTTTTCCTTTTTTTCTCTCTTCCTCTTCTTCCTTGCTCCGCGATGGAGAGAGAAATTTGGAAGCGTCGGCCATGGAAAACGTCATGTGGCCCATTTACCAATTCCCTGAATCTTAGTCAAGCGTATATGAGAATCAAATATAGCTCAACTCCTGATATATATTCTTTATATTAGGTAATTTGAATTAGCGCTTGGAGTCAAAAACATCACGGGTAGGTTTCATCCTCGTTTTGTGTGTCTGTGACCACACAAGTGATAGGGCACGTACCGACGTCGTCCACTCATGGGCGGGACCTCACTACCACGTTGGTATTGAGATCGAGGTGGTAGACCATCTCAGTACAGTTCGACAGTCCTCGATCATGTCAGAACGAGCGTTGCCCGATGTACGATGCTATCCCGAAGGTCTGAGACAGTAGCTTCATAGCCCACCCCGAAAAGTCCAGAGCGGTGCCTTCATAGTGCTGCCCCAGAAAGCTCGGGACGATGCCCCCACAGCACCATCTTGGTCTTGCGTCGTCTGAGGTACGACGGTGTCCCGAAGTCCCAGGACGACACCCCGAGTGCCCTGAGAACTTGCGCCAGTCTCAATATAAAAACCCTATACCATGCTGTTTTGGGGGAGATCTTTCCAAGACAAACATTTTTTAAAATGTACTAACTTAAATATCGGAGGGGTCGAGTCGCATCATCCTGACCCGACTTATGTGCAGGAGGTTCAAAGACACGAGGCAGGCAACCACAAGGAGGTCTCGCCTCAGGGCAAGCCGACGAATCGCTTCATTCGACCCGACATCGGCTTCCCACTCGAAGATCAATTGAGACGATGTTAGTATATCCGGATCCGCACCAAATCGTGTTGACTCGATCATGATATAAAGGTACACTTAAATAAACATGACAACGAAGCTCTTCATCATTGTCAGTAACACTTAATGACATAGAGAAGATGGAAACTCATCGATTACGGTCCAAAAAAGGAAAGAAAACAACAGTACGCAAGTCTACATGTAAGTATCCGTATTGGTAGAGGGACAACTCTCTGTCCACTGGGGATTGGTGGCATAGGTTGCATGTTATCTAGGGCAAGGATATTATGCTGAAAGCTTTTGCACTATCGCTTTCCCGTTTCTGATAGACTTGCCAAGCTTTGCGTATACGATATTTTATAATGCCCTTTTCATAAGGAGATGTTTTGGTTCTACTTAGATTCTTCTTCCAGAACAAATGTAGGATGTAATCTTACACTGAAGCACAATACTCAAAGACTTGCTTAGTAGCAATTAAATCTGGCTATGGCTTCTTTGGTTGCATCATTCTGCCGCTTCTTCTCTCTTCAATAAAACTCGCCATAAATGAAGCAATCATCGAGTGATCGGATAAAAATAATAATAAGAAAGAATTTTTGTATATGAACAAATATTAGCAGATCGTAACACAGAGGAAAATTAAATAAAAATCATAATCAAATATGACACCAAAATTTAGTAAAAAATCCTTCCGAAGGGTAAAAACCACGGGACAAACTAAAGAAAATCTACTATAGGAATAATGAATATACAATTCTCAAAGTCTCTTGTCCAAAACCCAAGCAACAATCACAAAAGAATAATTGAGATACAAGGATCACGTCACTGTGTATAATATCCAAAACCTCCCCAAGCAATCATAGTAAAAATTCACTATAGTTCTGATCTAACCTGAGATGAGAATATTGTTTGGATGAATGAGAACAGTCTCTGTGTAGTCCCTGTCTTCTTTACTTTCTTTTTCTCTTATTTTTCTGTCAATTTTTTTTTTGAATCACTTTGCTATTGCAAAAATCGCTGCTCTTTTGTTGTAGTTTTTTTTTCTAATTTTTCATAGTCACCACTAGCTCCCTAATTAAACTTAGGGTTAAGAGAAGAAAAATATGGCACCTCCCTAATTAAAATATGGGCTATGCGTACTAAACCTCACCAACCATTGCCTCTCCGGTGAACGTAGAAGAACGATGAAGAAATGTGTTGCCTTGCATGAGATAAAGAAGCAACAAAGTCTGGAAAAAAGAAAAGAAAATTAGCTTCATCGATCTTACACCTTCAGATTCAGTCGGATCACACATATATTATTCTATCGAGATATGTATGTGCCTTATAACATCAGACCAGAACCAGCAAATTTCTCCTCCGTCATCTTCTGCAATCGATCAGCCATCTCGGGCGTGAGATGATTCAGCCAATCCCCCACCACACCGCGTCTGAAGAAGGTGCTGTTGTCGACCGTCCGATGCCCGAAGTCCGTCGTGCCGCTCCTGTTCACCTTCAAATTGCTTAAGCTCTCCATGGCACACAACCGCACGATGCCATCGATCACCCCTTCCTTCTCCTCATCCTCCGAGAAGGGGCAGCCAAGGAACTCCGCCAGCCGCTTCAGCTGACCTACGGTGTCCTGCAGCAGCTCCTCGTACTTCACGAACAGTATCTTCTTTGGCCTTTCCAAGTGCGCCTTCCAGTAACCGAGCACATGATCCCAAAACGGACCAAAGAAAGAGATGCCCTTGCAGAAGTTGTCGAAGGCCTTCTCGAGCGGCCGTGGCTCTAAGTTAGCCTTCGTCCTGTGCCGGTTTTGGTGGTGCCATAAGGATATGAAGTTGTCCTTGGGGTTGCGGCACAAGTACACGACTCTGCAGTCGGACTCCACCATCGACGCCGGTAGGGAATGGAAGGGGATGTGTGTGGAGAAGAGTCGCGGGGGTGGCAGCTCGCTTAGGTCAGGTACTCGGTTGTTGGTGTAGATTTGGAGTTCAAGAAAGGGGATGCACTCGTGGGGATTGCAGGACTCCAAGGCATGTCGGGAGTCGACGTGGGAGCCGCGGTTTATGGTGTAGAAGACGAGAGCTTTCATCCATGTGGTGCCGGACTTGGGGATGGTGGCGATTAGTACGTCGGTGGGGCGAGCTCTGAAGTATTTTTGGGCCACCATGGTGCCTACGATGTTCGTCAGCACCCCGTACCAGCCATTGTAGCAGTGGAATGGATCGACAAAACCGGACTCTAAGCTTGGTAGTGCCGCCACCAGATGTGTGAAGTGTTGATAGGTCTGGTGGCGGACTTCTTCCTTCTCGGCTTCTTCTTCCATCCTCGGTGGAAAGCGGGATCCGAGCGCGTCGTCCATGGGAAAGCGGGACAAGGCAACTCAGGCTGATCTACCAATTGTCTAAATCTTAGCCAAACACACAAATACATACATACATATACATATATATATATATATAATTAAAATTTATTTTAATCTCTGTCACTTTTGTCATGACGCAACCTTGTGACATAATAGTTGTTTGAAAATTATTGTATGTATAAAAGTTAGATATTGTAAACGAAATCTGGAGTTGGAAGTCATCAGAAACGTCACCTGAAAAATTTTGAAGGCGAGTTTACAATGGTGTGGTAAGATATCGGAACAAGACGTTGACACTTCAAATATTCACGAGACAAGTTGGTTGGTTTTATAGTAGTTGAAGTTTGTGAAACTAAAAGAAGATATTTCCTTAACCCTTGCCATTTAGTTTATGTTATCACGTTTTGAAGTTTTGGTATAAGATAGCATAGTTGTTTATTATGCTTATATGTATTCTTATTTATTATTCTAAACACCTATTTGATTAATGACTTCGTAATTCTAATATGCATATTCTAATTCTTCATAATGATAAGACAGACCTGTCATACTGACGTGATCAGACAAATGATTTACAGCTGGGACTTTTGAAACCAGATTAGCAATCATAAGTCAACGAATGGGAGAAGACAATAGTATAAGCTGTATAACTGAGTTAACATGTAGAGAGTCCCCTCTCAATTTGAGCTGAAGGTTCCTTTTTATACCTAATCCCTAGGTCTTCTTATTGGCTGGCTTGGGATGAGATATGACAGACCTGACATACTGACGCGATCATACAAATGATTTGCAGCTGAGACTTTTGAAGTCAGATTAGCAATCATAAGTCAACGAATGGGAGAAGACAGTAGTGTAAGCTATATAACTCAGTTAGCATGTAGAGAGTCCCCTCCCTCAACGTGAATTGATAGTTCCCTTTTATACATGATCTCTGGACCTTCTTCATTGCTTAATCATTTTGGTCTTTGATCTTGATAAGACAGGATGGTTATTATTAGTCATTGATGCAAGGCATATTGGGACGCACAATAATGTCATTTTGGGGTTTTTAACTTGGAGCCCTGCTTAGGTATCGACCTCTATGGCTGGCATGGGTTATAATAAACCTTTGTGTTTTTGAAACCTTTCACATTAGGTAAATATAGATTTCACAATAATCGTTGGCGGCTTTAGCAATTAGAAATGAGTAAACAACTTAACAAGACAAATTTATAGTTTGTATATATGTAAGAGAGCAAGGCATCGCAATGATAAGGATTTGATTCCAAAGGACCAATTTAGTCAACTGGTGGTGATGGTTCACCCTCTTATTTGTCCAAATTAAGTTTTAATCGAGTATTTAGTATTATCCAATATAAATAGCTGTATTTAGTATTTTAATTTTTATATTTTTAAAAATTATATTAGGATCCTTATATGTATGAAAGTGAAATATTTAGTATAATTTCTCCTTACGTCGATGATTCTGCTAATGAAAATATCACAGGATTTACCATTAGGTATGTGTTGACTCTACCCCACTTTGATTTATCGTTTAACACGTGTGATATTGTTTTCATCGAAGTCCATGACACAAGAAGAAACAAGATTAAATATTTCATTTTTGTAAGTATAAAATTTTAAAATAATTTAAAATATATATAAGGATTGAAATATTAAAATAATTAATTAATGGGGGTAACATGTAATTAGCCCAATATTGATAGCAAGACAATTGCTTCCCAGTAGTTTTAGTTGAAACAAACTTCATCTTTCAAAAATTATGTTGATATTCTTTGGTTTACATTCCGACGTTGACTTTGCCACCTATTTAAGATTTATCGGCTTCAAGTGGCCTAGATTGTTAATGTTTTCACGAAGGACAGCAGCCTACGTGTGATCTGTGATTGGTTGACTTGTTTTTATCGATGCTTCCAGTTAGCACATTGCTTTCCTGTCAAACCATTTCTTCTCAGCAAATTGGTCGGCGTCTCTTGTCAAATGTTATATATGCTACAGGAATCTGGAAAGCCTTCTGGATTAGTTTTCAAGTGTTATTATTTGAAAGACGAAATCTTTCAGCATGAGTTGTCATGAATGAGATTTAGCAGTTGTTGAGATGTCCACTGTCGAATTTAGTTTGGTCATTTGGTCCAGAATTCAGGTCACATCAGGCCTGTTTCTTTTACTTTGACACTTATGGGAGTGCTTCAAGGTGCTATAACCTTCATTGGTTTCACGACGAAAGATGATGATGCATTATAAGGACTAGCCAGTCTATAAAAGCTTGTTTTATTAAAGTGTTTCCTGGTAATTTTTGCTTATTTATTTCTACAGGCTATCGTACTTGGGTTATGTTATCATGGTTGGTATCAAATCCATCTGCTTGGGCCTCGACGCGTGAATGTATCATGCAGAATGAAGCAACTCTGTCTCTTCCTGTTTTCCGGATTATAATCAAATCAATTAGTCCTCGTCCAAAGAACCGCTGGAATTTGCGACCAACATTCTCGCTATACCCTTTACTTCTGTTGCTACTTGTTTGTATTCTTTCAGGCCCTGTTACATCAAAATTCCTGTGCTCACACTGACGTTTCAACGACTCTCACTTAGACATGCAGGAAGAAGGAAGAAATTGGATACGTGGGCACTTTTGGCTCAGGACATCATCTATCTCCCGTTTATGTTCCGTGCGCATCCGATTATTAGACGGTACTTCTGACGCGAATGACCTTTCGACAGATAAGTACGCTGGAAGCTGGTTTATCTTTTGTTTGCTCTGTTCAATAATACATGATCTTTTTGGTGGTTTTCTGGAATAAAAAAAGACAATCTAGTCGAACTCTTATGAAAGAAATGTCTTTATCTCACATTTTTTATGTTTACGTATTTATTATCTTAATTAGCAATGGCCAGTAGTGTGCACAGTCTTGGAGAACAAAACTCACTTTCTTTCCAAGAGCATATCCTAATCATGCTTTAAAGAAGATTAATAATCTTGCTTTGCGCTTCTGATTTATGATTTCTCGTACGTCTGCGTATAGGTATCGGTATTGCCTGTCCGCTGGGGATTGGTGGCATAGGTTGTAGAAGCTACCGTTGTTATGTAGGGCGAGGATATTATGCCGGAAGCTTTTGCACTGTGGCTTTTCCATTTCTGATGGACTTGCGGAGCTTTGCGTGTGCCATATTTTATGGTGCCCTTTTCGCAAGGAGATGTTTTGGTTCGACTTAGATTCTTCTTCCAGAACCAATGCAGGACGTAATCTTACACAGAAGCACAATACTCAAAGACTTGCTTGGAGCAACTAAATCTGGCTATGGCTTCTTTGATTCCATAAGGATATGAAGTGGTCCTTGGGGTTGCGGCCCACGTACACGACTCTGCAGCCGGAGTCCACCACCGACGCCGGTAGGGAATGGAAGGGGATGTGTGTGGAGAAGAGTCGGGGGGGTGGCAGCTTGCTCAGGTCAGGTACTCGGTTGTTGGTGTAGATTTGGAGTTCAAGAAAGGGGATGCACTCGTGGGGATTGCAGGACTCCAAGGCATGTCGGTAGTCGACGCCGGAGCCGCGGTGTATGGTGGAGAAGACGAGAGCTTTCATCCATGTGGTGCCGGACTTGGGGATGCTGGCGACTAGTACGTCGGAAGGGCGAGCTTTGAAGTATTTTTGGGCGACCATGGTGCCTATTATGGCCATCGGAGACCCATACCAGCCGTTGTAGCAGTGGGTTGGGTCGATATTGCCGGCCTCTACTCTTGGTAGCGCTGACACGAGTTGTGTGACGTGTTGATAGGTCCGGCGATGGACTTCTTCTTCTTCCTTCTCCTCTTCCTCGATCGTCGATGGAGAGAGGGATTTGGAAGCGTCGGCCATGGAAAACGAGATGTGGCTGATCTACGAATTCCCTGAATCTTAGTCGAACATATATGAGAATCAAACATGAGAGTCAAAAACGTCACGGGTAGGTCTCATCCATTATATGTGTGTTTGTGACCACACAAGCACGGCAACGAAGCTCTCCATTACTGTCAGTAACACGTAGTGACATAGAGAAGATCGACACCCATTGATTACAGTCCAAAAACAGGAAAGAAAACAATAGTACGCAATAACTCGTAACCATCTGATCTCTTGTTAGGACGATGCAATTATTGTCCTTAAAATCTTGTTTTGCATGGACATAATTATTTGTCCTTAAAACTCGTTGCTATAACGTAATTATCATTTCTGTCCATCCTATGCATCTTTCCGGTAAAGAAAATGTGACTAGGAAAACGAGATTTGTGATCCATTTTATTAAAAATAGATTTCAAAATTAAAAGTAAAATTTTAAAAATTAACAATAAAAATATATTTATTAGAAATATTTTTTTACACTTATGAGATCCTCACCACTTGGAAGATAAATTTGTCTAACTCCGAGATTTTCTTCTCTACGAATACTCTTGGAATCACTAAAAGGGAGCTATAATCATTTTCAGTTTATAGATGAGAGTTTCCAAGTATTTTGAAATGTTTATTGGTCTTATAAGAGTGATGGTATGATTCAACCTATGCTAGATCGGATTGATAATTGGC
>CM044399.1:2232500-2245000 GCA_024322285.1 Musa beccarii
CTCCAAAATATTTCATATGCTATTGATGTACTTTGAAATATTTTATACACCATTGATATGCTCCAAAATATTTTTTACGCCATTGATATACTCCAAAATATTTCTTACGCCATTGATGAGCGCTTAACTATTTCTTATGTATTGATATGCTTCATATATTCTTTAGTCCATTGTTATGAACAAAGTATATTTCGAATGAAATGATATTTGTAATTTTGTATCTAATGAGATGATATATATGAATTATTGTATCCCTGTCTTGTATTTTGATACTATGTTTATTTGAAACTATTCTCTCGCTATAGATATGTTAGTCGCTTGCTGAACTTTGTAGCTCATCCCATTGTTATATAATTTTTTTAGGTTAGCTTGTCACTCATTGAAATATTAAAATTGGGTTAAGGCAGTCGAAAGCTATTCAGATTTTAGACAAGTTTTGTTGGTTGATATGTTGTCGGTGTTGTATAAGTACATTTTGTATATAATAAAATATTATCGATAAATTTGAATTGATGTATCTTTTAAATATTTAAAAGACCTCTCATATTTAGGATTTTAGAATATTAAGTTTAGGTTTATGATCATATGAACTTATGGTAAATGGTTGATTTTGTGATTATATAGATTATTACACTAGTGGATTTATATGTTTGGTTAACATTTTGTTAAATTGGATTTGGGTGTCATGAATTATCAACTGATGTGGTGTATAATTATAAATTACATAGGTTTCATAGATATAAATAATATTTAAATACTTTTCAATGTTCTTAAATATTAGTTTAGATCTTGGTTTGGATTATTCTAAATTATAATATTCTTGATTTAAGATAGGGTCATGCCTCTTGAAATGCCTTAATTTGAGGTGTGTGACACAATTCGTAGGTTTAGTAATCCCATTTTATTTTGTCTATGGTAGGCTTTCTTAGACTCTTTATCATGAGCTATCAAATGTTTGTAATTTTATGTTTGTAATTTGTATTGAGTATCAAATGTTTACTGAAATGATTGTTTGTAGATCCTAAGTAAAATATTTTTTTCTAATCTATTTTTTCTTTTGTAGGTCCTTAAGAGATCATAGAAAATTTCAATGAAACTAATCTTTTGAAATGATCGGACACACAAAAGTATCATACGACTTAAGTAAAATCATTAAGTCCATGATATGACAAAAGTATCGGCATGATCAGTTAAAAATAAAATTAAATATTCTAATATAATTTTTGAAAACGTTGGAATCAAAATACTAAAAATTACATACGGTAACGTATAATTAGAAAAGTACCGATCGGAGAACAATTGCTGCTTAGTGGTATCAGTTGAAACAAACTTATCTTTCAAAACTAATGTTGATATTCTTTGGGTTACATTCTGACATTGACTTTGCCACCTATTTAAGATATATCTACTTCAAGTGGTCTTGGATTTTTTTTATTGTTTTCACAAAGGACACCAGCCTACATGTGATCTGTGATTAGTTGCTTGTTTTTATCGATGCTTCCGGTTAGCAGATTGCTTTCCTGTCAAGCCATTTCTTCACAGCAATTTGGTTGGTGTCTCTTTTCAAGTATTGTTATTTGAAAGATGAAATCTTTCGGCATGAGTTGAAATGAATGATATTAAATATATTTTTTTTCATAAATATACAAATTTTAATATAATTTTTAAAAATATAAGGATCGAAATACTAAATATGATTAATTAGATAAGGTAACCTATAATTAGCTCGGTCCTGATAGCATAATAATTGCTTTTTACTGGTATTATAGTTGAAACAAACTTGGTTATGTTGATATTCTTTGGTTTACATTCTGACGTTGACTTTGCCACCTATTTAAGATATATCTGCTTCAAGTGGTCCTAGATTTTTAATGTTTTTACGAAGGACACCAGCCTACATGTGATCTGTGATTGATTAACTTGTTCTCATCGATGCTTCCAGTTAGCACATTGCTTTCCTGTCAAGCCATCTCTTCACAGCAATTTGGTTGGCGTCTCTTTTCAAATGTTATGTATACTACGGGAATCTGGAAAGCCTTCTGGATTAGTTTTCAAGTGTTGTTATTTGAAAGACGAAATCTTTCAGCATGAGTTGTCATGAATGAGATTTAGCAGTTGTTTGAGATCTCTACCGTCAAATTTAGTTTGGTCATTTGGTCCAGGATTCAAGTCACATCAGTCCTGTTTCTTTTACTTTGACACTTATGGGAGTGCTTAAAGGTGCTATATACTTCATTGGTTTCACGATGAAAGATGATGATGCCTTAAAAGGACTAGCCAAGTCTATAAAAGCTTGTTTTATTAAAGTTTTTCCTAGTCATTTTTGCTTATTGATCTCTACGGGCAATCAGACTTGAGTTATGTTATCATGGTTGGTATCAAATCCATCTGCTTGGGCCTCGATGCATGAATCTATCGGGCAGAATGAAGCATAACGTTGTCGAAGGCTTTCTCAGCGTCCGTGGCTCCAAGTTAGCCTGTGTCCCGAGTCTGTTGTTGAAGTGCGATAAGGATATGAAGTCGTCCTTGGGGTTGCGGCACACGTACACGACTCTGCGGCCGGACTCCGTCGCCGACGCCGGTAGGGACTGGAAGGGGATGTGATGTGCGTGGCGAAGAGTCTCGGCGGTGGTAGCTTGCTCAGGCCAGGTACTCGGTTGTCGGTGTAGATTTGGTGTTCGAGGCAGGGGATGTCCCCATGGGGATTGCAGGACTCCAAGGCATGTCGAGAGTCGACGCAAGAGCCACGATTTATGGTGGAGAAGACGAGGGCTTCGATCCATGTGGTGCCGAACATGGGGGGCCATTCCTTTAGGAGCACACCACCTTCACACTCGTCGATCATCGCCCTATCAACTCCCATCTCCTCTCCAAACTAATTCCATGTTGGACATTCCGAATGTGATTAATTATTTGGGAATTCAGAATAAAAGCAGCTTTTATAAACTTGTTAATGACAATTTTTAGAATTGAACAAGTTATTTTTTAATAATCTGTTTCAGTAAATTGACGGAGTCAAACAGAAGCAAGCGGGGGCGAAGACAACTTCCGGTTCCCAAACTATGGATCCAAAACCACCCAAGAATGTATGATATCCCAACGCATAACTCACGCAGGGAGAACCATTACTAACAGTAGTTACCTGCCTCCAGATCCATGTCTTGCACTTTTCCAAATCATTTATTGAATTAAGATCCAACATAAGTTTCAACATATATTATTCTTACAAGATACGTGCCTTAGAACATCAAACCAGAGCCAGCAAATTTCTCCTTCGTCATCTCATCCAATCGATCGGCCATCTCGGGCGTGAGATGATTCAGCCAATCCCCCACCACACCGCGTCTGAAGAAGGCGCTGTTGTCGACCGTCCAATACCCCATTTCCGTGGTGCCGCGCCTGTTCACCTCCAAATTGCTTAAGCTCTCCATGGCACACAGCCGCACGATGCCATCGATCACCCCTTCCTTCTCCTCATCCTCCGAGAAGGGGCAGCCAAGGAACTCCGCCAGCCGCTTCAGCTGACCTACGGTGTCCTGCCGCAGCTCCTCGTACTTCACGAAAAGTATCTTCTTCGGCCTTTCCAAGTGCGCCTTCCAGTAACCGAGCACATGGTCCCAGTACGGTCCGAAGAAGGATAAGCCCTTGCAGAAGTTGTCGAAGGCCTTCTCGAGCGTCCATGGCTCCAAGTTAGCCTTCGTCCTGAACCTGTTGTCGAAGTGCCATAAGGATATGAAGTTGTCCTTTGGGTTGCGGCACACGTACACGACTCTGCAGCCGGGCTCCGTCACCGACGCCGGTAGGGACTGGAAAGGGATGTGCGTGGCGAAGAGTCGCGGCGGTGGCAGCTTGCTCAGGTCAGGTACTCGGTTGTCGGTGTAGATTTGGCCTTCAAGAAAGGGGATGCACTCGTGGGGATTGCAGGACTCCAAGGCATGTCGGGAGTCGACGCAGGAGCCACGGTTTATGGTGGAGAAGACGAGAGCTTTCATCCATGTGGTGCCGGACTTGGGGACGGTGGCGACTAGTACGTCGGTAGGGCGAGCTTTGAAGTATTTTTGGGCGACCATGGTGTCTACTATGCACGACAGCAAACCGTACCAGCCGCCGTAGCAGTAGATTGGTTTGCCATTGCCGGAGTCTACGCTTGGTAGTGCCGACACGAGTTGTGTAGTGTTGATAGGTCTGGTGATGGACTCCTTCTTCCTCCTCCTCTTCTTCTTCGAGCCTCGATGGAGCGAGGGATCTGTAAGCGTCGGCCATGGAAAACGTGATGAGGCCACTCAGGCTGATGTACCAATTTCCTAAATCTTAGCCTAGCATATCTGAGAAACGTAGGCCTAATTCATGATATATATTTTTTATATTAGATAATTGGAATGATTTCCAGTACGTCTTATCCATTGTACATGTGGACGGGAACGACTCTCTCCATCCATTGTTGTCGTTAACATGCCATGACATAGGGATGATAGATGATGGACACCCATCGATTACAGTCCAAAAAAAAAATGGAATGAAAACAACAGTACGCAAGTTAGTGAAGCAGACATAAGTAGAAACAGAAATAGAAATGGTAAAACTCGAAACTACCCTATCTCTCGTTAGGACGATGCAATTATTGTCCTTAAAATTTTGTAAAACTCGAACATTCATATTTCTTTTAAAAATAGTTGGTTTTGTAGATTGTTTTTTTTAATCTATTTTTAAAATGTTACATGATGGATTTTCTATATCTATTGGTAATGATTCTTCAATTAGGATTATCTTGGATCCTTAAATTTTTAAATTTTGGATGTGCCTATCCATTTAAAAGTGACTTGTTGTAATATTTCTGAAATGTATAATCACCGTGTTTCGAATTTTATTTGTAATGTGCCTAGGCTACAATCTATATTTGGGAGTATGCTTTTCGGGTTTATTTATCACGTGGATCTTGCCTTTGTGCCACATGATAATTTTTTTTTATTGTGGAAGCTTGATGAGAAAGATTTGATTTATTATAAGTCTGTGTATTAGTATCTACATTGCCAGATAGGGCAACTCTTTATCCATTGGGGATTGCTAGCGTAGGTTATAGAAGCTATCGATGTTACCTAAGGTGAGGGTATTTTACCGAAAGCTTTTGTATCATCACCTTTTCATATGTGATAGACTTATTAGGCTTAGTGTTCGTAATATTTTATTATATTCGTTTTTAGATAGGTACTTAGTCAATCTCACACCGTTTCTTTAAGCGTTCATTTGTACGTGAGTTGTGGAATCTGATAGGTACTTAATCAGAGTTGATTTTTCCTCATCCTCCCTCGTCAGTCAGTTTACTAGAATTTTTTAATACTAATGGCAGCTTGTGGCAGGATTTTTTTTTTTTTTTTTTTGCTTCAGTTTTGCTATGTCGTTCCGAGAGATGCAAAGCGAGATGTGTGTTGTAATGGGTGTTTTTGGCTTCTATGTAACTGCGTTGGAATGCAGGGAAGCAAAGCTGAAGAACGATCTCATGGCGGCTCATCAATGTTGATGTCTTAGTAGGTAATCATCTTTGGTTTATAGATTTCACCTTGTTCACTGTCCGCTTCATTGGACGAATGCTCTTTTGAACAGTGATGCTGTTGGTATTTTTGGTGTTCATAAGGAGATTGCTTAGTTATATTCGATTCTTCTTCCAGTAGGATGTAATCTTTCTTACAGAGAAGAACAAAACTTGAGACGTGCTTGTAGCAACCAGATCTGGCTCTGCTGCTGCTAGACAGACGGAATATAAAGGGGCCATTATTGATTCCATCGGTCTGCCGCTTCTTCTCTCTTCGGTACAACTGTGTTCCAGGGAGCTCAAACGCACCATAAGCGAAGCATTCATAGAGCAACTTGGATCTGGGAAAGATAAAAAAAAAAAAAAGGAAGTATTACTGTTGTCTGTAAACCTCGCCAATTTTATCAGCATTGACTCTCCTATTTTATTATCATTATTTTTTCAGATCTCTGTTATCATTATTTTTTCAGATCTTTATTATGATAGAAAATCATAATAAAGGAGGCCATAAATCTTAGCCAAACATATGAGAATCAAACAATGTAGGCCCAACTCATGAAAAATATTTATGATATTAGGTAATTTGAATGAGTCGTTTGGAGCAAAAATATATATAAAAAAAAGATAAATTGGTCTTACCCATTATACATGTGCATGGGAACAGTGCTCTGCATCCATTATTGTCAATAACATGGAAACATGTCCAACTGTAACTGATAGAAAGTCATGATAATGTAGGTCCTCAATTTTAGCGAAACATATATGAGAATCAAACAATGTAGGCCCAACTCATAATATATATTTGATGTTAAGTAATTTGAATAAGCGTTTGGAGTCAAAAAAAAAGAAAGATAGGTTGGTCTCATCTATTTTACTTGTGCATGAGAACCAAGCTCTCCATCCATTATTGTTATTAACATGGCAACATTTCCTGCTGTAGCTCCTCATACTTCACAAACAATATCTTCTTTGGCTTCTCTATGGCTTCTAGTAACTGATAGAAAATCATAAATATGTAGGTCATAAATCTTAGCCAAACATATATAAGAATCAAACGGCATAGGCCCAACTCATGATATATATTTTTTATATTAGGTAAATTGAATAAGCGTTTGGAGCCAAAAAAAAAGAAAAGAAAAGAAAAAAAACGATGAGTTGGTCTTATCCATTATACATGAGCATGGGAACGATGCTCTTCATCTATTATTGTCATTAACACGCGTATGTGTCCTACTTAGCTCCTCATATTTCATAAATGATATCTTCTTTGATCTTTCCAAGTGCACCCTCCAATAATTGATAGAAAATCATGATAATATAGGCTCTAAATCTAAGCGAAGGATATGAAATTGACCTTGGGGTGTCTTTTCTAATGGATTTTGCCTTTATAACACATGATGAATTTTGGCTGTTGAAGTCTGATAAGAAAATTTCTTGTTAGTCTACATGTAAGTGTGGTGGCATAGGTCGTAAAAGCTACCGATGTTACGCTGAAACCTTTTGCACTATCGCTTCTCCATTTCTGATAGACATGCCAATCTTTGCGCATACGATATTTTATAATGCTCTTTTCACAAGGCGATGTTTTGGTTCTACTTAGATTCTTCTTCCAGAACAAATGCAGGATGTAATCTTACACGGAAGAACAATACTTAGAAGACTTGCTTGTAGCAATTAAATCTGGCTATGGCTTCTTTGGTCCCATCATTCTGCCGCTTCTTCTCTCTTCAATAAAACCGTGTTTGAGGAATCTCAAACACGCCATAAATGAAGCAATCATCGAGCACCTTAGATCTGGAAAAGATAAAAAAGAAGGAACAGAGGAGTATAACCGCTGCATGTAAGCCACACCAACCATCAATGCCTCTCCAGTAAACGAAGAAGAACGATGAAGAAATGTGTTGTCTTGGAGAAGATAAACAAGCAAAAGAGTTTGAAAAGAAGAAAAGAAAACTAGCCTCATCGATCTTACACCTTCAGATTCAGTCGGATCACACATATATTATTCTTACGAGATATGTATGTGCCTTAGAACATCAAACCAGAACCAGCAAATTTCTCCTCCGTCATCTTCTGCAATCGATCAGCCATCTCGGGCGTCAGATGATTCAGCCAATCCCCCACCACACCGCGTCTGAAGAAGGTGCTGTTGACCGTCCGTCCAATGCCCGAAGTCCGTCGTGCCGCTTCTGTTCACCTTCAAATTGCTTAAGCTCTCCATGGCACACAACCGCACGATGCCATCGATCAGCCCTTCCTTCTCCTCAGCCTCCGAGAAGGGGCAGCCAAGGAACTCCGCCAGCCGCTTCAGCTGACCGACGGTGTCCTGCAGCAGCTCCTCGTACTTCACGAACAATATCTTCTTTGGCCTTTCCAAGTGCGCCTTCCAGTAACCGAGCACATGATCCCAAAACGGTCCAAAGACAGAGAAGCCCTTGCAGAAGTTGTCGAAGGCCTTCTCGAGCGGCCATGGCTCCAAGTTAGCCTTCGCCCTGAGTCTGTTGGTGAAGTGCCATAAGGATATGAAGTTGTCCTTTGGGTTGCGGCACACGTACACGACTCTGCAGCCGGGCTCCGTCACCGACGCCGGTAGGGACTGGAAAGGGATGTGCGTGGAGAAGAGTCGCGGTGGTGGCAGCTTGCTCAGGTCAGGTACTCGGTTGTCGGTGTAGATTTGGACTTCAAGAAAGGGCATGCACTCGTGGGGATTGCAGGACTCCAAGGCATGTCGGTAGTCGACGCCGGAGCCGCGGTGTATGGTGGAGAAGACGAGAGCTTTCATCCATGTGGTGCCGGACTTGGGGATGCTGGCGACTAGTACGTCGGAAGGGCGAGCTTTGAAGTATTTTTGGGCGACCATGGTGCCTATTATGGCCATCGGAGACCCATACCAGCCGTTGTAGCAGTGGGTTGGGTCGATATTGCCGGCCTCTACTCTTGGTAGCGCTGACACGAGTTGTGTGACGTGTTGATAGGTCCGGCGATGGACTTCTTCTTCTTCCTTCTCCTCTTCCTCGATCGTCGATGGAGAGAGGGATTTGGAAGCGTCGGCCATGGAAAACGAGATGTGGCTGATCTACGAATTCCCTGAATCTTAGTCGAACATATATGAGAATCAAACATGATGTACATTCTTTATATTACGTAATTTGAATTAGCGCTTGGAGTCAAAAACGTCACGGGTAGGTCTCATCCATTATATGTGTGTTTGTGACCACACAAGCACGGCAACGAAGCTCTCCATTACTGTCAGTAACACGTAGTGACATAGAGAAGATCGACACCCATTGATTACAGTCCAAAAACAGGAAAGAAAACAATAGTACGCAATAACTCGTAACCATCTGATCTCTTGTTAGGACGATGCAATTATTGTCCTTAAAATCTTGTTTTGCATGGACATAATTATTTGTCCTTAAAACTCGTTGCTATAACGTAATTATCATTTCTGTCCATCCTATGCATCTTTCCGGTAAAGAAAATGTGACTAGGAAAACGAGATTTATGATCCATTTTATTAAAAATAGATTTCAAAATTAAAAGTAAAATTTTAAAAATTAACAATAAAAATATATTTATTAGAAATATTTTTTTACACTTATGAGATCCTCACCACTTGGAAGATAAATTTGTCTAACTCCGAGGTTTTCTTCTCTACGAATACTCTTGGAATCACTAAAAGGGAGCTATAAACATTTTCAGTTTATAGATGAGAGTTTCCAAGTATTTTGAAATGTTTATTGGTCTTATAAGAGTGATGGTATGATTCAACCTATGCTAGATCGGATTGATAATTGGCAGGGAAAGTTTTAATCACAAGCGGATATAATTATACTTAATAATTTTGTGTTGAACTCTATTCCTATTCACTCTTTGAGTGTCTCCTCGATGTTGATTGTAATTCTTGATAGGGTGATGAAGTCGATTAGAAAGTCTCTTGGATGTAGATTATAGTTCTTAACAGAGTGATGAGGTCGATTAGAAAGTGTTTTTGGGGTAGTGGTGAGTCCTCTGTCGTTTACATCTTTTAGGTGAGGAGATTATCACTCTTCCTAAGTGTGAGGGGGATTAGGTATTACTTGTATGTCGTTTGCTTTGCAAGAGAGGAGGATTTTGTAGCATTTAAACAAATATGATAATTTGTGATCTGAGGTGATTAGAGCTAAATATGAGAATTTTGACAGTTGCAACATTTATTTTTCTTCTAAGAAAGATTGGTCTTCGAGATCATTGGCATGTCACCCATGCCAATGATGTCTGTTGTGTCATGGTTGCCCATCTTTCTTGAATCTCGGATTTTAATGATGAAGTTAATTGGTGAAATATTTGTTCTAACATATATTGTCGAGATAAGTGTGTAGGAATAACTACGATGGGATAAAAACATAAAGTGATTTACCGTGGTCAAGTCCGTCAGTTGTTCAAGAGTTCATCCAAAGTCCGAAAGATCATCGGAAGTGTTGCCAGAACTAACCAAGATCGAATCAGGGACTTGTCGAAGTTTTCGGAAGTTCATCGCAAAGATCGTCGAAGGTTCGCGGAACTTACCGGGAAGATTCGGAAGCTAGCTGAAGACTCGTTGAGCTCGCTATACAATCCGGGAGTATGCTGGAAGTCCGTCGGAAGAAATCCGAGGGAAGTGTCGAAAGTCCGCCGGAATCTCTCCGTAAAGCTCGTTGAAGAATGTCAGGTTAAATCACTTAGAATTATATTTTAAATTCGTAGTTTGCACGTGATTAGAGCAAGGATTTAAAAATAATCCTGCCTAAATTTGATAGGGGCCAACCGGGCTCTTACTAGGCCAACTTGGGCCTTAAACAAGGCCCATTCGGCCTTTCTTTGAATGGGCGAGCGGTTGAATCGCTTGACTGAAGGCGGTGGCCCGCCACCTAGGGCGGTAGGGCGGTAGCACCGCCTGGCTGGGGCAATAGCACCACCCCTGTTGTGTCAGTCTGCCAGACTGACATGCGGTAGCACCGCCTCTGATAGGCGGTTGAACCGCCCAACACCGGGAAACTCAAATTGAGTTCAAATTTGGAGCCCAAATTTGAACCTCTTTGAGCCTATAAATACCCCCCCTTTCTCAACTAAAAGGGGGTACCCTTTTGAGAGTTAGAATCTTGAGTTAAAGTCTTGAATAGTCTTGAAAAGTCTTGTCTCTTGCTAAGTGTTCACCTCCTTCTTCTTCTTGTGAAATCTTGTAAGAGTGTGAACCTCTTGTAAAGGATTGTAAGAGGGGTATTTGGTCCTTTCCCTTCAAAGGATTTGCTAGTGGAAGTGCGGAGCCTCATCGTGAAGGCTTCAAGAGTGGATGTAGGTCATTTGACCGAACCACTATACATCATTATGTTCATGAATGTGTGAGTGTTTACATTTCTGAATTATTTCATTACTTAGCTGCAAATCGTTTAGTTCCTTTACTCAAGCTACTTTATTCAAATTCTCTTTCGTCAAATCGAAATCTTCTTACGAACTAGTCTTTGTGCGAAATCAGATTCAAAGTTACATTTTTAATCCGCTGCACTAATTCACCCCCCCCCCCCTCTTAGTGCCTTTTCGATCCTAACAATCTTGACAACACCAAAATTTCCAGACCTGTAAGTAGCAAAGAACTCCCTCCGTAGTGTAGCATGATAAGAAGCTCATATGTCAATTATTCACGCGAGATCCTGACACACACAAGAAAAAATATCATCAAAAGGGGACAAAATCAAATAATCACCAACCTGCACTGTAGCTATGGTATTCTCTTTTGACTCTGTAGACTCCACTTCTTTTCTCTTTTGAAATATTATTCTTTAGAAATTAGAATGGCAAATATATCTTTTAGTACTTACTTGAAAGATTTGGAGTAAAAATACTCATCTAAACATCTATTGGAATCGACCCTATGGATTCTACAAAACAGAGATGATGTCCTCTAACATTTTATTACCAAATAATTTGTAATTCTTTATTGGAAACTCTAATTTATAAAAAATTTATTTAACTAAAAGTAGATTGATATATCTTTCAAATAATATCTTTTTTGTGTAAATTAGAGTAATAACTGATTATTTAAATAATTTATACAATATACCTCATGGGTTTTGTAACTTTTGTCAATTGTGTCTATTCTTGTTTCATCTCTTTGAAATTGAATTAATCTAGAATTCTTTTTTTAATTAAGCCTTATGTAATTATTTTTAACTCTTATTATACTCTTGTCCTTAATTTTTTTATATTTAAATATATTTTGTAAAAAATTATGTTTGCTTCGTATTATTTCGTATAAGAACATGTATTATTTCATTATTTCACATATGCTTATGATATATGCGAATTTCATTACTCACTACTAGTTATTGGTGCCTTATAAGCTAATTACGTGAGTGATGATATATGAGATACACTAAACAATCTTTTTGGTTATTAGCATTTTATCACATTATATTGATGATGAATATATATACATACATACATATATATATATATATATATATATATATATATATATATATATATATATATATATATATATATACATATATATATATATATATATATATATATATATATATATATATATATATATATATATATATATATATATATATATATATATATATATATCATATATATATATATATATATATATATATATATATATATATATATATATATATATATATATATTATATATATATATATATATATACTCTAATATATATATACATTATATACATATATATATATATATATTTCATATGCCAAATATAATATATATATATGAAATATTATATACATCAAATATCATGTTCCAAAATATATCAAAATATTAATATATCAAAATATTTCATACTATTGATGTATTCTAAATATTTATATACAATATGATATATGTATAGGAAAATATATGTATTACATATATATGATATACTATATAAATATATATTTTATTATATGATGAATGTAATATATGTAACTATTT
>CM044399.1:2250000-2270000 GCA_024322285.1 Musa beccarii
GGTCACACATATATGGTGAATTATGAGATGAATAGAGGATTGAATATATAATATCCAATAAACCCCTGTTTTATTAGATATGTTGGGTGAAACCTAATGGAAGCTTAGAGTAGATATTTAGATTCAATTTTCATTAAGCTAAGGATAGTTGGATAGAGATCCAATTATTGTCTAATATGCTAAGGTAATTGGGTAAATATTTAATATCCAATACAAGCTAGGATCTATTAGGATTAAATTAAGAGGATTCTTTATAAATAGGAGAGGGACTAAAGGGTCATGGGTTGGACTCTTTAGCTACCTACCTTTTATCTTTTCCTCCCTTTCTTTTTACCACCAGCCCCTACTTGTGTGAGGACAATAAGAAGGGTCGGCCAGGAAGGAGGCGTGTCGCCATTGGATCATCACTAAAGAGGAGTTTGTGAGAGCTCTTCATTACGAACTACAGATCTAATATTTTAGGGGATATTGTCTCCCCTTTGAGAGTGTCTCACATATCTTACACTTTTCGATTTTAATGAGTTTTATGCTCTCAATCATTGGACAATGATTGATATAATTCTTTTAGGAAACTAAATTTGTTTTTATATTTTAGTTATACATATGATACTTATATAAGTCGAATTTTAGAATTTCCCATCATCATAATATCCTTTTTATACTCTAGTGTTTGTAGGATAATATGAATCTTTACTAAAAATGGGAAAGAGAGTTATATCAGAGCCCATAATGCTTTGTTGGCCCTCTTTGATTTCATCAAGACATGGGTGGATGGAGCTCCCAAACATAGGAGACTTATGTTTGATGGTTGTCTACAAATAGATAGACCATATTATGTTATGATCCATTTCACTCTTTATGTTTTTGGTATGATATCCAAAGTATTACTTATAAGTTTCTATATGCGTTTTGGATAAAAATAAAATAAATATAATATCAAATATGATAATTGAGCTTATGTTTCTCATTTGTTCTTTCAATATACTCTGAAATATTTTATATAAGATTGATATACTCTAAAATATTTTATACATTATTGATATGCTCCGAAATATTTCATATGCCATTAATATGCTCTGAAATATTTCATACATCATTGATATGCTCCAAAATATTTCAAACGCTATTAATATACTCCAAAATATTTCATATGCTATTGATGTATTCTGAAATATTTTATACACCATTGATATGCTCCAAAATATTTTTTACGCCATTGATATACTCCAAAATATTTCTTACGCCATTGATGAGCGCTTAACTATTTCTTATGCCATTGATATGCTTAATATATTCTTTAGTCCATTGTTATGAACAAAGTATATTTCGAATGAAATGATATTTATAATTTTGTATCTAAAAAGATGATATATATGAATTATTGTATCCCTGTCTTGTATTTTGATACTATGTTTATTTGAAACTATTCTCTCGCTATGGATATGTTAGTCGTTAATTTTGAACTTTGTAGCTCATCCCATTGTTATATAATTTTTTTAGGTTAGCTTGTCACTCATTGAAATATTAAAATTGGGTTAAGGCAGTCGAAAGCTATTCAGATTTTAGACAAGTTTTGTTGGTTGATATGTTGTCGGTGTTGTATAAGTACATTTTGTATATAATAAAATATTATCGATAAATTTGAATTGATGTATCTTTTAAATATTTAAAAGACCTCTCATATTTAGGATTTTAGAATATTAAGTTTAGGTTTATGATCATATGAACTTATGGTAAATGGTTGATTTTGTGATTATATAAATTATTACACTAGTGGATTTATATGTGGTTAATGTTTTGTTAAATTGGTTTTGGGTATCATGAATTATCAATGATGTGGTGTATAATTATAAATTACATGTAGGTTTAAAGATATAAATAATATTTAAATACTTTTCAATGTTCTTAAATATTAGTTTAGATCTTGGTTTGGATTATTCTAAATTATAATATTCTTGATTTAAGATAGGGTCATGCCTCTTGAAATGCCTTAATTTGAGGTGTGAAACATAATTGAGTAGGTTTAGTAATCCCATTTTATTTTGTCTATGGTAGGCTTTCTTAGACTCTTTATCATGAGCTATCAAATGTTTGTAATTTTATGTTTGTAATTTGTATTGAGTATCAAATGTTTACTGAAATGATTGTTTGTAGATCCTAAGTAAAATATTTTTTCTAATCTATTTTTTCTTTTGTAGGTCCTTAAGAGATCATAGAAAATTTCAATGAAACTAAATCAAACTTTACGTCGGACAACACAAAATATTTTACGACTTTTAAGTAAAATCAGTTAAGTCCATGATATACGGCATCAAAAAAAAAAAAAATTAAATATTCTAATATAATTTTTGAAAATGTTGGAATCAAAATACTAAAAATTACATACGGTAGCGTATAATTAGAAAAGTACCGATCGGAGAACAATTGCTGCTTAGTGGTATCAGTTGAAACAAACTTATCTTTCAAAAGTAATGTTGATATTCTTTGGGTTACATTCTGACATTGACTTTGCCACCTATTTAAGATATATCTACTTCAAGTGGTCTTGGATTTTTTTTATTGTTTTCACAAAGGACACCAGCCTACATGTGATCTGTGATTAGTTGCTTGTTTTTATCGATGCTTCCGGTTAGCAGATTGCTTTTCAAGCCATTTCTTCACAGCAATTTGGTTGGTGTCTCTTTTCAAGTATTGTTATTTGAAAGATGAAATCTTTCGGCATGAGTTGAAATGAATGATATTAAATATTTTTTTTCATAAATATAAAAATTTTAATATAATTTTTAAAAATATAAGGATCGAAATACTAAATATGATTAATTAGATAAGGTAACCTATAATTAGCTCGGTCCTGATAGCATAATAATTGCTTTTTACTGGTATTATAGTTGAAACAAACTTGGTTATGTTGATATTCTTTGGTTTACATTCTGACGTTGACTTTGCCACCTATTTAAGATATATCTGCTTCAAGTGGTCCTAGATTTTTAATGTTTTTACGAAGGACACCAGCCTACATGTGATCTGTGATTGATTAACTTGTTCTCATCGATGCTTCCAGTTAGCACATTGCTTTCCTGTCAAGCCATCTCTTCACAGCAATTTGGTTGGCGTCTCTTTTCAAATGTTATGTATACTACGGGAATCTGGAAAGCCTTCTGGATTAGTTTTCAAGTGTTGTTATTTGAAAGACGAAATCTTTCAGCATGAGTTGTCATGAATGAGATTTAGCAGTTGTTTGAGATCTCTACCGTCAAATTTAGTTTGGTCATTTGGTCCAGGATTCAAGTCACATCAGTCCTGTTTCTTTTACTTTGACACTTATGGGAGTGCTTAAAGGTGCTATATACTTCATTGGTTTCACGATGAAAGATGATGATGCCTTAAAAGGACTAGCCAAGTCTATAAAAGCTTGTTTTATTAAAGTTTTTCCTAGTAATTTTTGCTTATTGATCTCTACGGGCAATCAGACTTGAGTTATGTTATCATGGTTGGTATCAAATCCATCTGCTTGGGCCTCGATGCATGAATCTATCGGGCAGAATGAAGCATAACGTTGTCGAAGGCTTTCTCAGCGTCCATGGCTCCAAGTTAGCCTCTGTCCCGAGTCTGTTGTTGAAGTGCGATAAGGATATGAAGTCGTCCTTGGGGTTGCGGCACACGTACACGACTCTGCGGCCGGACTCCGTCGCCGACGCCGGTAGGGACTGGAAGGGGATGTGATGTGCGTGGCGAAGAGTCTCGGCGGTGGTAGCTTGCTCAGGCCAGGTACTCGGTTGTCGGTGTAGATTTGGTGTTCGAGGCAGGGGATGTCCCCATGGGGATTGCAGGACTCCAAGGCATGTCGAGAGTCGACGCAAGAGCCACGATTAAATGGTGGAGAAGACGAGGGCTTCGATCCATGTGGTGCCGAACATGGGGGGCCATTCCTTTAGGAGCACACCACCTTCACACTCGTCGATCATCGCCCTATCAACTCCCATCTCCTCTCCAAACTAATTCCATGTTGGACATTCCGAATGTGATTAATTATTTGGGAATTCAGAATAAAAGCAGCTTTTATAAACTTGTTAATGACAATTTTTAGAATTGAACAAGTTATTTTTTAATAATCTGTTTCAGTAAATTGACGGAGTCAAACAGAAGCGGGGGCGAAGACAACTTCCGGTTCCCAAACTATGGATCCAAAACCACCCAAGA
Source organism: Musa beccarii (assembly GCA_024322285.1). Classification (NCBI taxonomy): domain Eukaryota; kingdom Viridiplantae; phylum Streptophyta; class Magnoliopsida; order Zingiberales; family Musaceae; genus Musa; species Musa beccarii. The sequence continues at coordinate 2,254,201 of CM044399.1, forward strand.
ATGTATGATATCCCAACGCATAACTCACGCAGGAGAACCATTACTAACAGTAGTTACCTGCCTCCAGATCCATGTCTTGCACTTTTCCAAATCATTTATTGAATTAAGATCAACATAAGTTTCACATATATTATTCTTACGAGATATGTGCCTTACAACATCAAACCAGAACCAGCAAATTTCTCCTTCGTCATCTCGTCCAATCGATCAGCCATCTCGGGCGTGAGATGATTCAGCCAATCCCCCACCACACCGCGTCTGAATAAGAAGCTGTTGTCGACCGTCCAATCCCCCAAGTCCATGGTGCCGCTCCTGTTCACCTCAAATTGCTTAAGCTCTCCATGGCACACAGCCGCACGATGCCATCGATCACCCCTTCCTTCTCCTCATCCTCCGAGAAGGGGCAGCCAAGGAACTCCGCCAGCCGCTTCAGCTGACCTACGGTGTCCTGCCGCAGCTCCTCGTACTTCACGAAAAGTATCTTCTTCGGCCTTTCCAAGTGCGCCTTCCAGTAACCGAGCACATGGTCCCAGTACGGTCCGAAGAAGGATAAGCCCTTGCAGAAGTTGTCGAAGGCCTTCTCGAGCGTCCATGGCTCCAAGTTAGCCTTCGTCCTGAACCTGTTGTCGAAGTGCCATAAGGATATGAAGTTGTCCTTTGGGTTGCGGCACACGTACACGACTCTGCAGCCGGGCTCCGTCACCGACGCCGGTAGGGACTGGAAAGGGATGTGCGTGGCGAAGAGTCGCGGCGGTGGCAGCTTGCTCAGGTCAGGTACTCGGTTGTCGGTGTAGATTTGGCCTTCAAGAAAGGGGATGCACTCGTGGGGATTGCAGGACTCCAAGGCATGTCGGGAGTCGACGCAGGAGCCACGGTTTATGGTGGAGAAGACGAGAGCTTTCATCCATGTGGTGCCGGACTTGGGGACGGTGGCGACTAGTACGTCGGTAGGGCGAGCTTTGAAGTATTTTTGGGCGACCATGGTGTCTACTATGCACGACAGCAAACCGTACCAGCCGCCGTAGCAGTAGATTGGTTTGCCATTGCCGGAGTCTACGCTTGGTAGTGCCGACACGAGTTGTGTGTAGTGTTGATAGGTCTGGTGATGGACTCCTTCTTCCTCCTCCTCTTCTTCTTCGAGCCTCGATGGAGCGAGGGATCTGTAAGCGTCGGCCATGGAAAACGTGATGAGGCCACTCAGGCTGATGTACCAATTTCCTAAATCTTAGCCTAGCATATCTGAGAAACGTAGGCCTAATTCATGATATATATTTTTTATATTAGATAATTGGAATGATTTCCAGTACGTCTTATCCATTGTACATGTGGACGGGAACGACTCTCTCCATCCATTGTTGTCGTTAACATGCCATGACATAGGGATGATAGATGATGGACACCCATCGATTACAGTCCAAAAAAAAAAATGGAATGAAAACAACAGTACGCAAGTTAGTGAAGCAGACATAAGTAGAAACAGAAATAGAAATGGTAAAACTCGAAACTACCCTATCTCTCGTTAGGACGATGCAATTATTGTCCTTAAAATTTTGTAAAACTCGAACATTCATATTTCTTTTAAAAATAGTTGGTTTTGTAGATTGTTTTTTTTAATCTATTTTTAAAATGTTACATGATGGATTTTCTATATCTATTGGTAATGATTCTTCAATTAGGATTATCTTGGATCCTTAAATTTTTAAATTTTGGATGTGCCTATCCATTTAAAAGTGACTTGTTGTAATATTTCTGATATGTATAATCACCGTGTTTCGAATTTTATTTGTAATGTGCCTAGGCTACAATCTATATTTGGGAGTATGCTTTTCGGGTTTATTTATCACGTGGATCTTGCCTTTGTGCCACATGATAATTTTTTTTTATTGTGGAAGCTTGATGAGAAAGATTTGATTTATTATAAGTCTGTGTATTAGTATCTACATTGCCAGATAGGGCAACTCTTTATCCATTGGGGATTGCTAGCGTAGGTTATAGAAGCTATCGATGTTACCTAAGGTGAGGGTATTTTACCGAAAGCTTTTGTATCATCACCTTTTCATATGTGATAGACTTATTAGGCTTAGTGTTCGTAATATTTTATTATATTCGTCTTTAGATAGGTACTTAGTCAATCTCACACCGTTTCTTTAAGCGTTCATTTGTACGTGAGTTGTGGAATCTGATAGGTACTTAATCAGAGTTGATTTTTGCTCATCCTCCCTCGTCAGTCAGTTTACTAGAATTTTTTAATACTAATTTTTTTTTTTTTTTTTGCTTCAGTTTTGCTATGTCGTTCCGAGAGATGCAAAGCGAGATGTGTGTTGTAATGGGTGTTTTTGGCTTCTATGTAACTGCGTTGGAATGCAGGGAAGCAAAGCTGAAGAACGATCTCATGGCGGCTCATCAATGTTGATGTCTTAGTAGGTAATCATCTTTGGTTTATAGATTTCACCTTGTTCACTGTCCGCTTCATTGGACGAATGCTCTTTTGAACAGTGATGCTGTTGGTATTTTTGGTGTTCATAAGGAGATTGCTTAGTTATATTCGATTCTTCTTCCAGTAGGATGTAATCTTTCTTACAGAGAAGAACAAAACTTGAGACGTGCTTGTAGCAACCAGATCTGGCTCTGCTGCTGCTAGACAGACGGAATATAAAGGGGCCATTATTGATTCTTTGATTCCATCGGTCTGCCGCTTCTTCTCTCTTCGGTACAACTGTGTTCCAGGGAGCTCAAACGCACCATAAGCGAAGCATTCATAGAGCAACTTGGATCTGGGAAAGAGAAAAAAAAAAAAGGAAGTATTACTGTTGTCTGTAAACCTCGCCAATTTTATCAGCATTGACTCTCCTATTTTATTATCATTATTTTTTCAGATCTCTGTTATCATTATTTTTTCAGATCTTTATTATGATAGAAAATCATAATAAAGGAGGCCATAAATCTTAGCCAAACATATGAGAATCAAACAATGTAGGCCCAACTCATGAAAAATATTTATGATATTAGGTAATTTGAATGAGTCATTTGGAGCAAAAATAAAAAAAAAGATAAATTGGTCTTACCCATTATACATGTGCATGGGAACAGTGCTCTCCATCCATTATTGTCAATAACATGGAAACATGTCCAACTGTAACTGATAGAAAGTCATGATAATGTAGGTCCTCAATTTTAGCGAAACATATATGAGAATCAAACAATGTAGGCCCAACTCATAATATATATTTGATGTTAAGTAATTTGAATAAGCGTTTGGAGTCAAAAAAAAAAAAAAAAAAAGAAAGATAGGTTGGTCTCATCTATTTTACTTGTGCATGAGAACGAAGCTCTCCATCCATTATTGTTATTAACATGGCAACATTTCCTGCTGTAGCTCCTCATACTTCACAAACAATATCTTCTTTGGCTTTTCTATGGCTTCTAGTAATTGATAGAAAATCATGAATATGTAGGTCATAAATCTTAGCCAAACATATATAAGAATCAAACGGCATAGGCCCAACTCATGATATATATTTTATATATTAGGTAAATTGAATAAGCGTTTGGAGTCAAAAAAAAAAAAAAAAAAAAAAAAAGATGAGTTGGTCTTATCCATTATACATGAGCATGGGAACGATGCTCTCCATCTATGATTGTCATTAACACGCGAATGTGTCCTACTTAGCTCCTCATATTTCATAAATGATATCTTCTTTGACCTTTCCAAGTGCACCCTCCAATAATTGATAGAAAATCATGATAATATAGGCTCTAAATCTAAGCGAAGGATATGAAATTGACCTTGGGGTGTCTTTTCTAATGGATTTTGCCTTTATAACATATGATGATTTTTGGCTGTTGAAGTCTGATAAGAAAATTTTGATTTCTTGTTAGTCTACATGCAAGTGTTGGTGGCATAGGTCGTAAAAGCTACCGATGTTACGCTGAAACCTTTTGCACTATCGCATTTCCATTTCTGATAGACATGCCAATGTTTGCGCATACGATATTTTATAATGCTCTTTTCATAAGGCGATGTTTTGGTTCTACTTAGATTCTTCTTCCAGAACAAATGTAGGATTTAATCTTACACGGAAGAACAAGACTTAAAAGACTTGCTTGTAGCAATTAAATCTGGCTATGGCTTCTTTGGTCCCATCATTCTGCCGCTTCTTCTCTCTTCAATAAAACCGTGTTTGAGGAATCTCAAACACGCCATAAATGAAGCAATCATCGAGCACCTTAGATCTGGAAAAGATAAAAAAGAAGGAACAGAGGAGTATAACCGCTGCATGTAAGCCTCACCAACCATCAATGCCTCTCCAGTAAACGAAGAAGAACGATGAAGAAATGTGTTGTCTTGGAGAAGATAAACAAGCAAAAGAGTTTGAAAAGAAGAAAAGAAAACTAGCTTCATCGATCTTACACCTTCAGATTCAGTCGGATCACACATATATTATTCTTACGAGATATGTATGTGCCTTAGAACATCAAACCAGAACCAGCAAATTTCTCCTCCGTCATCTTCTGCAATCGATCAGCCATCTCGGGCGTCAGATGATTCAGCCAATCCCCCACCACACCGCGTCTGAAGAAGGTGCTGTTGTCGACCGTCCAATGCCCGAAGTCCGTCGTGCCGCTTCTGTTCACCTTCAAATTGCTTAAGCTCTCCATGGCACACAACCGCACGATGCCATCGATCAGCCCTTCCTTCTCCTCAGCCTCCGAGAAGGGGCAGCCAAGGAACTCCGCCAGCCGCTTCAGCTGACCGACGGTGTCCTGCAGCAGCTCCTCGTACTTCACGAACAATATCTTCTTTGGCCTTTCCAAGTGCGCCTTCCAGTAACCGAGCACATGATCCCAAAACGGTCCAAAGACAGAGAAGCCCTTGCAGAAGTTGTCGAAGGCCTTCTCGAGCGGCCATGGCTCCAAGTTTGCCTTCGCCCTGAATCTGTTGATGAAGTGCCATAAGGATATGAAGTTGTCCTTTGGGTTGCGGCACACGTACACGACTCTGCAGCCGGGCTCCGTCACCGACGCCGGTAGGGACTGGAAAGGGATGTGCGTGGCGAAGAGTCGCGGTGGTGGCAGCTTGCTCAGGTCAGGTACTCGGTTGTCGGTGTAGATTTGGACTTCAAGAAAGGGCATGCACTCGTGGGGATTGCAGGACTCCAAGGCATGTCGGTAGTCGACGCCGGAGCCGCGGTGTATGGTGGAGAAGACGAGAGCTTTCATCCATGTGGTGCCGGACTTGGGGATGCTGGCGACTAGTACGTCGGAAGGGCGAGCTTTGAAGTATTTTTGGGCGACCATGGTGCCTATTATGGCCATCGGAGACCCATACCAGCCGTTGTAGCAGTGGGTTGGGTCGATATTGCCGGCCTCTACTCTTGGTAGCGCTGACACGAGTTGTGTGACGTGTTGATAGGTCCGGCGATGGACTTCTTCTTCTTCCTTCTCCTCTTCCTCGATCGTCGATGGAGAGAGGGATTTGGAAGCGTCGGCCATGGAAAACGAGATGTGGCTGATCTACGAATTCCCTGAATCTTAGTCGAACATATATGAGAATCAAACATGATGTACATTCTTTATATTACGTAATTTGAATTAGCGCTTGGAGTCAAAAACGTCACGGGTAGGTCTCATCCATTATATGTGTGTTTGTGACCACACAAGCACGGCAACGAAGCTCTCCATTACTGTCAGTAACACGTAGTGACATAGAGAAGATCGACACCCATTGATTACAGTCCAAAAACAGGAAAGAAAACAATAGTACGCAATAACTCGTAACCATCTGATCTCTTGTTAGGACGATGCAATTATTGTCCTTAAAATCTTGTTTTGCATGGACATAATTATTTGTCCTTAAAACTCGTTGCTATAACGTAATTATCATTTCTGTCCATCCTATGCATCTTTCCGGTAAAGAAAATGTGACTAGGAAAACGAGATTTATGATCCATTTTATTAAAAATAGATTTCAAAATTAAAAGTAAAATTTTAAAAATTAACAATAAAAATATATTTATTAGAAATATTTTTTTACACTTATGAGATCCTCACCACTTGGAAGATAAATTTGTCTAACTCCGAGATTTTCTTCTCTACGAATACTCTTGGAATCACTAAAAGGGAGCTATAAACATTTTCAGTTTATAGATGAGAGTTTCCAAGTATTTTGAAATGTTTATTGGTCTTATAAGAGTGATGGTATGATTCAACCTATGCTAGATCGGATTGATAATTGGCAGGGAAAGTTTTAATCACAAGCGGATATAATTATACTTAATAATTTTGTGTTGAACTCTATTCCTATTCACTCTTTGAGTGTCTCCTCGATGTTGATTGTAATTCTTGATAGGGTGATGAAGTCGATTAGAAAGTCTCTTGGATGTAGATTATAGTTGTTAACGGAGTGATGAGGTCGATTAGAAAGTGTTTTTGGGGTAGTGGTGAGTCCTCTGTCGTTTACATCTTTTAGGTGAGGAGATTATCACTCTTCCTAAGTGTGAGGGGGATTAGGTATTACTTGTATGTCGTTTGCTTTGCAAGCGAGGACGATTTTGTAGCATTTAAACAAATATGATAATTTGTGATCTGAGGTGATTAGAGCTAAATATGAGAATGTTGACACTTGCAACATTTATATTTCTTCTAAGAAAGATTGGTCTTCGAGATTATTTGTATCTATTTTTGAAATTTTGCATGATGGATTTTGTGTTTGTGGGTAATGGTTCTTTATTTATCACTATCTTGGATCCTTAAATTTTGGATGTTTGTAAAGCTGACTTTTATAATGTTTTTGAATTGCAAAGTCATTGTTTATTTTTTGATTTTATTTATAATAGATCTTAGGATGTGCCTAGGCTAAAATCTATGTTTGGAGTGATTTCGATTTACTGTTGAGTATATGCGATATTTAATTTAGCAGAGTCGACTATCACAAACAAAACTATAAATAGAGTGTTTGATGTAATGCTTGTATATGTTCTTGTCTTTCGATTTTGTTTATGCTTTGCACAGCATATAGAGAGCTAGTTGTAATATCCTTCATTTCTGAAATTTTTGTAAGGACCTGTTTGTAATATTAGAACCTATTTTAAATTATTTATAAAAATCTAATTATAAATCTGAGGGTCTATTTATAAATTTGAGAATCTATTTGTAAAATTTGAGAATTTATTTGTAAATATAAATAATAAAAGACTAAACTGCAAAATGAATGAAATAATAAATCTCCCATCACCTCTTCCCTCCGTTCCTTTAGCATGAAGGAACCAACATAGGCAGTGTTTGATGGAGAAGAGAGGGAGAAGGGGAGAAGAAGAAGAAGGGGAAGTGATTTGGGCTTATGGTTTTGGCTTAAATCCTCTCGTTTATAATTTATTTCTTCAAAGACAAGTGTTATAACTCGTTTATATAGTGATTTTAATCTTTTCTTTTATCTTAATTATAGATAATTTAAAAGATTATGGCCTTGCACCTGATACGTATCTCGTTTAAATATTAAACTATGAACTAATTTTTTTTTTGAAATTATGACCTTTTTGCCTTATTTTAATAGTAACTCTATACACCAAATTCTGATTTATCTAAAAAAGGACTCATAGATCTTTTTTTCTATATCTGATTGAAAGATTTGGAGTACAAATGTCTATCCAAACATCTATTTGAATTAACTTTGTAGATTCTACAAAATAAAGATAATGTTCTATGATCTTTCGTTACTCTTTATTTGTAACTCTCTGTTGGAAATTCTAATTTTATGAAATATTATTCTTTAGAAACTAGAATGATAGATCTATCTTTTAGTGCTTACTTGAAATATTTGGAGTACAAATACCTATCTAAACATCTATTGGAATCGACCCTATGGATTCTACAAAACAGAGATGATGTCCTCTAACATTTTATTACCAAATAATTTGTAATTCTTTATTGAAAACTCTAATTTATATGAAATTTATTTATCTAAAAGTAGATTGATATATCTTTTAAATAATATCTTTTTTTTGAGTAAATTAGAGTATAACTGATTATTTAAATAATTTATGCAATATACCTCATAGGTTTTGTAACTTTTGTCAATTGTGTCTATTCTTGTTTCATCTCTTTGAAATTGAATTAATCTAGAATTCTTTCTTTAATTAAGCCTTATATAATTATTTTTAACTCTTATATACTCTTGTCCTTAATTCTTTTTATATCTAAATATATTTTGTAAAAAATTATGTTTGCTTCGTATTATTTAGTATAAGCACATGTATTATTTTATTATTTCGCATATGCTTATGATATATGCCAATTTCATTACTCACTATTAGTTATTGGTGCTTTACAATCTAATCACATAAGTGATAGCATATGAGACACACTGAATAATCTTTTTAGTTATTAGCATTTTATCATTTTATATTGATGATGAATATAAATACATACATATATATATATATATATTATATATATATATATATATATATATATATATATGTATGTATATATATATACATATATATACATACATATATATACATATATAAATACATATATATATATATATGTGTATATATATGTATGTATATATATATACATACATATATATATATATATATATACATATATATATATATATATATATATATATATATATATATATATATATATATATATATATATATATATATATATATATATGTATATATATATATCCATATACATATATATATATATATATATATATATATATATATTTGGAGTATAAATACCTATCTAAACATCTATGTATATACATATATATATATATATATATATATATATATATATATAGTATATGTATGTACATATATACATGTATATGTATTTACATATATACATGTATATGTATGTACATATATACATGTATATGTATATACATATACATATATATATGTATATATATGTATATGTATACACACAATTCGTAGGTTTGGTAGTCTCATTTTATTTGATCTATGGTAGGCTTTCTTAGACTCTTTATCATGAGCTATCAAATGTTTGTAATTTGTATTGAGTATCAAATGTTTACTGAAATCATTGTTTGTAGATCCTAAGTAAAATATTTTTTCTAATCTATTTTTTCTTTTGTAAGTCCTTAAGAGATCATAGAAAATTTCAAAGAAACTAATCTTTTGTGTCGGACATACAAAAGTATCGCACGACTTAGGTAAAATCAGTTAAGTCCAAGACATGACGGCATGAGAAAAAATAAAATTAAATATTCTAATATAATTTTTGAAAACGTTGGAATCAAAATACTAAAAATTACATACGGTAACGTATAATTAGAAAAGTACCGATCGGAGAACAATTGCTGCTTAGTGGTATCAGTTGAAACAAACTTATCTTTCAAAACTAATGTTGATATTCTTTGGGTTACATTCTGACATTGACTTTGCCACCTATTTAAGATATATCTACTTCAAGTGGTCTTGGATTTTTTTTATTGTTTTCACAAAGGACACCAGCCTACATGTGATCTGTGATTAGTTGCTTGTTTTTATCGATGCTTCCGGTTAGCAGATTGCTTTCCTGTCAAGCCATTTCTTCACAGCAATTTGGTTGGTGTCTCTTTTCAAGTATTGTTATTTGAAAGATGAAATCTTTCGGCATGAGTTGAAATGAATGATATTAAATATTTTTTTTTTCATAAATATAAAAATTTTAATATAATTTTTAAAAATATAAGGATCGAAATACTAAATATGATTAATTAGATAAGGTAACCTATAATTAGCTCGGTCCTGATAGCATAATAATTGCTTTTTACTGGTATTATAGTTGAAACAAACTTGGTTATGTTGATATTCTTTGGTTTACATTCTGACGTTGACTTTGCCACCTATTTAAGATATATCTGCTTCAAGTGGTCCTAGATTTTTAATGTTTTTACGAAGGACACCAGCCTACATGTGATCTGTGATTGATTAACTTGTTCTCATCGATGCTTCCAGTTAGCACATTGCTTTCCTGTCAAGCCATCTCTTCACAGCAATTTGGTTGGCGTCTCTTTTCAAATGTTATGTATACTACGGGAATCTGGAAAGCCTTCTGGATTAGTTTTCAAGTGTTGCTATTTGAAAGACGAAATCTTTCAGTATGAGCTGTCATGAATGAGATTTAGCAGTAGTTGAGATTTCCACTGTCAAATTTAGTTTGGTCGTTTGGTCCAGGATTCAAGTCACATCAGTCCTGTTTCTTTTACTTTGACACTTATGGGAGTGCTTAAAGGTGCTATATACTTCATTGGTTTCACGATGAAAGATGATGATGCCTTAAAAGGACTAGCCAAGTCTATAAAAGCTTGTTTTATTAAAGTTTTTCCTAGTAATTTTTGCTTATTGATCTCTACGGGCAATCAGACTTGAGTTATGTTATCATGGTTGGTATCAAATCCATCTGCTTGGGCCTCGATGCATGAATCTATCAGGCAGAATGAAGCATAACGTTGTCGAAGGCTTTCTCAGCGTCCATGGCTCCAAGTTAGCCTCTGTCCCGAGTCTGTTGTTGAAGTGCGATAAGGATATGAAGTCGTCCTTGGGGTTGCGGCACACGTACACGACTCTGCGGCCGGACTCCGTCGCCGACGCCGGTAGGGACTGGAAGGGGATGTGATGTGCGTGGCGAAGAGTCTCGGCGGTGGTAGCTTGCTCAGGCCAGGTACTCGGTTGTCGGTGTAGATTTGGTGTTCGAGGCAGGGGATGTCCCCATGGGGATTGCAGGACTCCAAGGCATGTCGAGAGTCGACGCAAGAGCCACGATTTATGGTGGAGAAGACGAGGGCTTCGATCCATGTGGTGCCGAACATGGGGGGCCATTCCTTTAGGAGCACACCACCTTCACACTCGTCGATCATCGCCCTATCAACTCCCATCTCCTCTCCAAACTAATTCCATGTTGGACATTCCGAATGTGATTAATTATGGAATTCAGAATAAAAGCAGCTTTTATAAACTTGTTAATGACAATTTTAGAATTGAACAAGTTATTTTTTTAATAATCTGTTTCAGTAAATTGACGGAGTCAAACAGAAGCAAGTACGCAAGTTAGTGAAGCAGGGGCGAAGACAACTTCCGGTTCCCAAACTATGGATCCAAAACCACCCAAGAATGTATGATATCCCAACGCATAACTCACGCAGGGAGAACCATTACTAACAGTAGTTACCTGCCTCCAGATCCATGTCTTGCACTTTTCCAAATCATTTATTGAATTAAGATCCAACATAAGTTTCAACATATATTATTCTTACAAGATACGTGCCTTAGAACATCAAACCAGAGCCAGCAAATTTCTCCTTCGTCATCTCATCCAATCGATCGGCCATCTCGGGCGTGAGATGATTCAGCCAATCCCCCACCACACCGCGTCTGAAGAAGGCGCTGTTGTCGACCGTCCAATACCCCATTTCCGTGGTGCCGCGCCTGTTCACCTCCAAATTGCTTAAGCTCTCCATGGCACACAGCCGCACGATGCCGTCGATCACGCCATTCTTCTTCTCATCCTCCGAGAAGGGGCAGCCGAGGAACTCCGCCAGCCTGCTTCGGCTGAGATACGATGTTCAGCTATAGCTCTCATGCTTCACAAATAATATCTTTGGCCTTTCCAAATACGCCTTTTAGATTAAAAATCATGATAATATATGCCTTAAATCTTAGCCAAACATATATGAGAATCGAACCATATAGGCTCAACTCATGATATATATTTATGACATTAGCTAATTTGAGTGAGCGTTTGTAACCAAAAAAAAAAAAAGAAAGAAAAATGATGAGTTGGTCTTATCCATTATATATGTGCATGGAACAATGCTCTCCATCCATTATTGTCATTAACAAGGAAACATGTCCAATTGTAACGGATAGAAAATCATAATAAAATAGACCATAAATTTTAGCAAACATGTATGAGAATCAAACAATGTAGGCCCAACTCATAATATATATTTGATGTTAAGTAATTTGAATAAGCATTTGGAAAAAAAAAAAAAAAAAAAAAAAAGATAGGTTTGTCTCATCTATTTTACATGTGCATGAGAACGAAGCTCTCCATCCATTATTGTTATTAACATGACAACATTTCCTGCTGTAGCTCCTCATACTTCACAAACAATATCTTCTTTGGCTTTTAGTAACTGATAGAAAATCATGAATATGTAGGCCATAAATCTTAGCCAAACATATATAAGAATCAAACTACATCGACCCAACTCATGATATATATTTTTTATATTAGGTAAATTGAATAAGCGTTTGGAGCCAAAAAAGAAAAAGAAAAGAAAAGAAAAAAAAAAGAAGATGAGTTGGTCTTATCCATTATACATGAGCATGGGATCGATGCTCTTCATCTATTATTGTCATTAACACGCGAATGTGTCCTACTTAACTCCTCATATTTCATAAATGATATCTTCTTTGATCTTCCAAGTACACCCTCTAATAATTGATAGAAAATCATGATAATATAGGCTCTAAATCTAAGCGAAGGATATGAAATTGACCTTGGGGTGTCTTTTCTAATGGATTTTGCCTTTATAACACATGATGATTTTTGGCTGTTGAAGTCTGATAAGAAAATTTTGATTTCTTATTAGTCTACATGTAAGTGTTGGTGGCATAGGTCGTAAAAGCTACCGATGTTACGCTGAAACCTTTTGCACTATCGCTTCTCCATTTCTGATAGACATGCCAATCTTTGCGCATACGATATTTTATAATGCTCTTTTCACAAGGCGATGTTTTGGTTCTACTTAGATTCTTCTTCCAGAACAAATGCAGGATGTAATCTTACACGGAAGAACAATACTTAGAAGACTTGCTTGTAGCAATTAAATCTGGCTATGGCTTCTTTGGTCCCATCATTCTGCCGCTTCTTCTCTCTTCAATAAAACCGTGTTTGAGGAATCTCAAACACGCCATAAATGAAGCAATCATCGAGCACCTTAGATCTGGAAAAGATAAAAAAGAAGGAACAGAGGAGTATAACCGCTGCATGTAAGCCTCACCAACCATCAATGCCTCTCCAGTAAACGAAGAAGAACGATGAAGAAATGTGTTGTCTTGGAGAAGATAAACAAGCAAAAGAGTTTGAAAAGAAGAAAAGAAAACTAGCTTCATCGATCTTACACCTTCAGATTCAGTCGGATCACACATATATTATTCTTACGAGATATGTATGTGCCTTAGAACATCAAACCAGAACCAGCAAATTTCTCCTCCGTCATCTTCTGCAATCGATCAGCCATCTCGGGCGTCAGATGATTCAGCCAATCCCCCACCACACCGCGTCTGAAGAAGGTGCTGTTGTCGACCGTCCAATGCCCGAAGTCCGTCGTGCCGCTTCTGTTCACCTTCAAATTGCTTAAGCTCTCCATGGCACACAACCGCACGATGCCATCGATCAGCCCTTCCTTCTCCTCAGCCTCCGAGAAGGGGCAGCCAAGGAACTCCGCCAGCCGCTTCAGCTGACCGACGGTGTCCTGCAGCAGCTCCTCGTACTTCACGAACAATATCTTCTTTGGCCTTTCCAAGTGCGCCTTCCAGTAACCGAGCACATGATCCCAAAACGGTCCAAAGACAGAGAAGCCCTTGCAGAAGTTGTCGAAGGCCTTCTCGAGCGGCCATGGCTCCGAGTTTGCCTTCGTCCAGAATCTGTTGTTGAAGTGCCATAAGGATATGAAGTGGTCCTTGGGGTTGCGGCCCACGTACACGACTCTGCAGCCGGAGTCCACCACCGACGCCGGTAGGGAATGGAAGGGGATGTGTGTGGAGAAGAGTCGGGGGGGTGGCAGCTTGCTCAGGTCAGGTACTCGGTTGTTGGTGTAGATTTGGAGTTCAAGAAAGGGGATGCACTCGTGGGGATTGCAGGACTCCAAGGCATGTCGGTAGTCGACGCCGGAGCCGCGGTGTATGGTGGAGAAGACGAGAGCTTTCATCCATGTGGTGCCGGACTTGGGGATGCTGGCGACTAGTACGTCGGAAGGGCGAGCTTTGAAGTATTTTTGGGCGACCATGGTGCCTATTATGGCCATCGGAGACCCATACCAGCCGTTGTAGCAGTGGGTTGGGTCGATATTGCCGGCCTCTACTCTTGGTAGCGCTGACACGAGTTGTGTGACGTGTTGATAGGTCCGGCGATGGACTTCTTCTTCTTCCTTCTCCTCTTCCTCGATCGTCGATGGAGAGAGGGATTTGGAAGCGTCGGCCATGGAAAACGAGATGTGGCTGATCTACGAATTCCCTGAATCTTAGTCGAACATATATGAGAATCAAACATGAGAGTCAAAAACGTCACGGGTAGGTCTCATCCATTATATGTGTGTTTGTGACCACACAAGCACGGCAACGAAGCTCTCCATTACTGTCAGTAACACGTAGTGACATAGAGAAGATCGACACCCATTGATTACAGTCCAAAAACAGGAAAGAAAACAATAGTACGCAATAACTCGTAACCATCTGATCTCTTGTTAGGACGATGCAATTATTGTCCTTAAAATCTTGTTTTGCATGGACATAATTATTTGTCCTTAAAACTCGTTGCTATAACGTAATTATCATTTCTGTCCATCCTATGCATCTTTCCGGTAAAGAAAATGTGACTAGGAAAACGAGATTTATGATCCATTTTATTAAAAATAGATTTCAAAATTAAAAGTAAAATTTTAAAAATTAACAATAAAAATATATTTATTAGAAATATTTTTTTACACTTATGAGATCCTCACCACTTAGAAGATAAATTTGTCTAACTCCGAGGTTTTCTTCTCTACGAATACTCTTGGAATCACTAAAAGGGAGCTATAATCATTTTCAGTTTATAGATGAGAGTTTCCAAGTATTTTGAAATGTTTATTGGTCTTATAAGAGTGATGGTATGATTCAACCTATGCTAGATCGGATTGATAATTGGCAGGGAAAGTTTTAATCACAAGCGGATATAATTATACTTAATAATTTTGTGTTGAACTCTATTCCTATTCACTCTTTGAGTGTCTCCTCGATGTTGATTGTAATTCTTGATAGGGTGATGAAGTCGATTAGAAAGTCTCTTGGATGTAGATTATAGTTGTTAACGGAGTGATGAGGTCGATTAGAAAGTGTTTTTAGGATAGTGGTGAGTCCTCTGTCGTTTACATCTTTTAGGTGAGGAGATTATCACTCTTCCTAAGTAGGGGGATTAGGTATTACCTGTATGTCGTTTGCTTTGCAAGAGAGGAGGATTTTGTAGCATTTAAACAAATATGATAATTTGTGATCTGAGGTGATTAGAGCTAAATATGAGAATTTTGACAGTTGCAACATTTATTTTTATTCTACGAAAGATTGGTCTTCGAGATTATTTGTATCTATTTTTGAAATTTTGCATGATGGATTTTCTGTGTTTGTGGGTAATGGTCCTTTATTTATCACTATCTTGGATCCTTAAATTTTGTGTGTTTGGTCCTTAGACTTAAGACATCAAAGATATCTTATATGAATACTCTACTCTTTAATACCAAACTTATAGGTCTGGAAGTTTCAAATCTAGCACAACCAGTCATTGGGAATAGTAGCCAACTCTATGAAAACAATTATGTGTTAATAGAGGATCATCCACTCTCGATATCATGAGAGGAATATCTCGTGTGTTCTTACTTAGGCAATCCTTAGCCAGGGTCGATCAGATCATAATGAATCTGACATGTGTGAAATTCAAATTTAGAGAGGAGTTCTCTAAGAGAATCTAATTAGAGTGAGACTCGAATAAATTTCATATAGGCTTGATAGTGCCATACG